>VZSF01008422.1:63891-381408 GCA_013398295.1 Chionis minor
TTTTTTTTTTTTTTTTTGGACTGTAGGTGAGCATAGTTGACATGGCTGGTGTTAAGAAGATATTTCTGTTATGTACTGCTGACCTCTATTGGCTTATTTCCATGATATACTGATGTTCTGGCACTGCTGTTTTCTTCCCCAGGGAATTATGAGCATATGTGGGGTTTTTTTTAATTTCGGGAGTTTTGTGGCAGAGTAACAAAAACTTGGGCATATATATTACTTTTCACACATGAGTACGCTCATTGAGTGACTTTCCAGTCTGAGGCAAGTCAATGGAAAAGCCATTACAGTGAAGTAGTGATTTGGTAGGGGCTTCTCATGTCTGTGAATTTACAAATACGCCTAAGTGGTTTTACTGAGGTGAGGTCCTGGATATACTACACTATAAAAATGAAAATAAATGCCGTAGTTGCAGTTTTCCTCTGCCTCTGTTAGTCAAAAACTACTTTTGTTTTAGGAAGGATAATTTGGCAAATCATCAGACTGTAACGCAGCCTAATTGGTTTTGAAGCCGCAACATAAAATTTAAATTGGAGAAGATATTTAACTGTACAAAATATTCTATTGATTCCCTCTTAGAAGTCAGTGCCATAATGTTATTTTCTGAGCATTTGCTCTAATCGATTTTTAAGTCCATTCCTAATACCTTGCACCATCTTTCTGATATTTGTACACAGGTGCATAATTTTATTTGCATTTGTAATAACACTAATGTCTCGGAACAATTCTTAGACTAAAGTCAGCTGCACTGGCAAATGCAAATATTAAGGGGTTCTAGCTCACACTGACCCCCCAAAAACACAATTTTATAAGGGCACCCTGCTGATGCCTTTTGGTCTTTGAGAAGTTGAGACTCTAATGGATATTTTCCAAGTTCTCTTTATCAGATAGAGAGCCTATGGTTAGCTCTGTACCAATTAACACCACCCTGTGGAGTGCCTGCAATGGTTAAAGTGATGCAGAGTGTGCACTTTTGAGATGAAGCCTTAGTTTGGTGTTATTTTTTAAATGAATAGTTGCTTTAAAAATTAATTTTTAAAAGCATATGTAGGATTTTGCTGGTTGAAGTACTGCACTGGAATTCCAGATCTTAATGACTTCACTGGCTTGAGAAGACAGTTCAAGGAAATAAATGTCTAAGAAAGAGGTTTTACGTCATGGTGGCATGCGTACGGGTTACAGGGGCAGCCTGTAAGATCATGATGGTTCTCCATGTGAATCTTCTATAATCACTCAAGCCAGCAGGAGTAGATGTAAGAAGCAGGCTTCAATGGCTGCATGAGGCTCAAAATTTCAGAGAATCAGGTCCAAAATAATTTGGGATTTTCTTCTTTGATTCTCTCCAGGGAAACATAGGAAATAACACTGAGAGGACAAATAATAAGGCTTAGGAAGCGCTTAGGGAACACTGTATCCCTCTGGGTGAGATACATGACACATCCACAAAAAGGAGATCATTTTTCTTACTCTGTCTTAAAGCTGCCAGAGAAAAACTCCGAAGTTTCTAAACCGCTGGGATTCCTTCGGATCTAAAACTACCCCATTGCCATGTAGTCCTAAAACAAGCAGGGCCATCTTTTTGAAAAACAGAGAGGAAACCCCTGTTCTGGCTGTTCCCTACTGAAACTTCTGTTGGGAAGAAACATTTCAAAGGTCATTTCCTTTAAAGCCTGAACTTCTTAGACAAAGTCTGTTCCCAGAGAAATGTTCCATAGCTCTCGGCTCTCCTTGCAATCATAACTCCGCTAGTGCTTACTAAGTCAAAAATATCCCATTGCATCAACTTGGACTTAACTGTGTCAAAATTCTTTATAGACTGCGATTATTAGCATTCTTACGGTATGCTGGAGATTTTTCAAGCCAAGTACTCTTAGCCAGTGAAACTCTAATGACTGGGCTATTTACAGTCAAACCTCAGGTTTCGGCTTTGGGCGCGGGATCAGGGATCAGAAAGCTTTGCTGAAGGTGAGGTGAGGCAGAACCAAGGGTCAGGCAGACAAAACATCCATGCGGTGAGCGGAGTCAGGCAAGAAGAGTAGGGACAGCTTTGAACAGGGCAGAGAACACACTGAAGGAGACCCAGAACGTAGATCCAGACTGATGTGAGGATCAGCAGTTTTGAATTGAGCAGATATTCAGCAGAATTGAGCGATACCGGCTCTGGGCTGGCCTGGCTGCCTCTTGCCGTGGGAAAGCTGCCCTCCAGCAAAGGGCGGTACCTGCACCTCCAGCAATCGCTGCCGGCACTGTGTGGTGTCTGCCTTTGGAGCTCCCAGGAAATCAATTTGGAAGAGAAATGACACCAAATCAGGCGAGATTCTAGTGTAACAGCGTCCGCGAGCACGGCCTGGTGTGGCTGCTTTAGAGTGAATGAAGTGCCACTGGAGACCCAAGTTTGGTCTTTTGCATCCTTGACTGACTGGTACCTCGTGATTGAAATTTCCAGGTATTTCAAGTGGTCTATTAAAGTTCGCATTAATGGCTCGTAATCCCTTCACCAAATCACTACAGGTGCAGCTAACCTTATTTTATCACTGTGATAAGGAGTCTTAAAGTGTCCTGTTTAATCCTACCTCATAACGTATGCCATGGTTGCAACAGGCATATGCTAAGTATCTAAACACCATCTTTTCTGAGGGCTTTTGGTGGGTTTTTTTTCCAGAGGCAGCTTTATATTATTATGACTATTATTATTTTCTAAGAAAAAGTATTTAAAAAAAATTGCAGGAGAAATTGTGTATTTTCCCCTAGAAAAGTTATAAAATTAAGGCAAGAAAAGCCACTCTTCCATTTCCTTTTCTTGTTTGAGTAATCAGCCTTGAAAAGCTTTAAATTAATAGAAAATGAAAGTCTGAAAGATTGTACTTTCAACTCAGACTGGTTTATCTGATTCCCACAAGAATTTTACAAATTAGATTTCTCTGTGTTTCTCTGCAAGTATACAGTTTCATAATGAAGGTATAGATACTCCTGCGCTGGTTTCAAAAGATGATCAAACCTGGTACTGAAAAGCATCCGATAGGCTGGTACAGTTCACTTTGCAGTGAGGAGAAATCTTTTTTAAAAGGGTCTACCTGTTTCTTATGGTGTCTTTTTGTGGAAAGGCAATGAGCATGAGGCATCATGGAGAAACAGTATGATGTTGGTAAGATACAATTTTAGAAAGCTTGAATTGTAGTTTTCCCTCAAGCTTACATTCTTATTAAGTGGTATTCCAGAAGTTTAGAAAAACTATTGTGCATTGAGTCTCTGTTAAGTCTCCGGCAGGAGTGTCTGACATCTTAATCTTGTAGACAGCAATGAGTGAATTGTGCTAATTAACACTACAGCTACCCTGTCTTAGTGGTAGCAGGGATGTTTCTTCAGAAAAATGTCTCTTATAAGGTATCTTCTATATATTTAATGTGTAAATTTATCCTCTTAAAATATTTATAATAGAGGGATTGTGTCACTACTCTATTTGAGATAGGTTTGTAAAAAGAGGACCAGGCGCTGTGGTATGCGCAGTGAGTAATTAGCCCATTGATGAGAGGGGGCAGAAAGCTCTTTGTGTTTTCCTGTGCGATTGCCAGGAGCAACGTTGTTCGAAGTAAAGGCAGTCTGAGGAAAAGCCTGCTGAATTCTGCAGGATTCAGTCTCTTCTTGCATTGGATTAAGTTTTAAGAGCGTGTATCCTAACAACAGACTTGCACGAGGTTAAGAGTTTGGAAATTCTGTCCCTCAGAAACCACAGAAAAATCCAAGTGTCGAGTAATAAAAATCACTCTTTCCAAAGATCATCCCCGTCGGTCAGTGAAGGACTAAACAACTTTAACAGCTATGTGGCAAGACGTGTTACTCCACGTTTCCTTCTGCAGAGGTTTCCTGCCAGCGTTGCCTGTCGCACCGAGGGTACACGTGCCCTGTGAAAAGTTTCAGTGCTCTGTGTGTTGGTGGCTGTAGGGGCTGTTCTCCTGGTGCTGTGCAGAAGGCTACAAGAGTCTGATGTTTTCCTGAAAAAGCACTATTGTTCTAGAAATAGATTTAATAGCCGTTTGTTCTCACCACCTTTAGAGTGCATTTGGCCTACAGTTCCTCCTTTCTTCTTCGTCTGGTCATGGGTTATTAAGTGATGACTGGGGAACAGTGGGTGACACATACAAAAAGCTGTTAATTATCATTAAAAGCATTGTCAGAAGAACACCCAGCTGACTGGGTAAAAGCATGTCCAAATTCAGTTTGTTTTATTTGTCAGTGCCACCAGACTGAATTTGTGCAAGTGAAATAGTTGATGATAATATTTAGCCCAACAGCTTGCTCAACATTAGAAAAGCGTTAAGCTTCCTGTGACTGGAACTTTACTATTTTAGCAATATTTGGAGCCTTAAACAAGGGACATTGGAGACAGACAGTTACAATGTTATGTGAGTTAGAGTCCCTGAGAACTCTCGGTTATGTCCATTGACCATAGGATTTGTTACCTTCATAATGTATGTGGAATTAACCAGTATGGGTAGAAAAGTTTTAATGTCTGAAATATGAGAAAAAGGTGAAATTTTTTTACCAATCATTGGCAAAATAATCCTTTGCTTGGGGATTTTATTTTCTTTGCCAGACCAGGAAATTGAAAACAAATAACAAACTGCCTATTATCGTCTTAATTATTTGTGTATTCCTACCACTGTTAATATTATTATTGAGGAAGGAATTCACATTTTCCAAACTATGCTATTGATGCTAGGTAGGTGAATCAATTCACTTCAACTATTATTTTTAAGGCTGTGTGTTTCACACTGAACATACCATAATCCAAGCGTCACAATTTTGACTGTCGCTGATAAGACTTGGCAATGACTTGTAAAAGCTGGAAATCCAGAAGAATTTGTTGTGTGAAATTAAATGCAAAATTTGCAACTAAACAAAAAGGCCCTGGAAAACAGTATATATTGGTATCATCTTCCCTGGTTAGGAGGGGAATACTGGACATGATATTGAATTTTCTACTTAAGCATTTCTTCTAGTCATGTTTTTCTCTTCCACATTCCCTTTTGTTAAAAAATCTTTCTACTTGAAGAACAGACCTGGTAAAAAAGAAAAAAATATTGTGACTGCAGGAGGCCCTGTTTTGACAAAAGCAGATAAAGATAAGCCATACTGCTGGTTCATGTAAGAGTGGTGAATGTCTTGGATTAACTGTTCCTTGAAAGTCTTTGCTTGTTTTAGCGCAAATGAAGGTATTAGCTACTTACTGCTTAAGTAGCTGTGTTAAGATAATAATGGTGGACAGCTCTGTTAGCAGCAGCTTTTACTCTGTTATAAGCAATTCTCAGTTGTTTTTGTGTGCCACATTTTAATTCTTCATATTATTGCTATACCTGACCAGAACTTCTGTTGGAGATATTCTGTACTGTAAAATTCTGTTTTGCGAAAATGAAGTATGAGTATGTTTGATAATTGAAAGGGGAAACAAAGCATCCTTCCTTGTTGAGGTTCAAATATTTTGGCTTGGAAGAAAAATTAAATCAAATGGGCTTTGAGTAAGATTGAAGAGTTTTATTATGACAAAAATAATAATTTTCTCAGGCTATTTTATAATAACAATTCATCCGCATTATAGAACATAAGCAGTCTTTTGAGCCTTGTTGAAAAATACAGCTTCAGAAAGACCTTTTTTATATTTCCAAATAAATTTTTCACTCCTATGACAATGTTGGAACATTGTGTTAATGGAAAATTACCTTCCCGCTTCCTCGTATTCTCAGGGATTTTAGGTCCTTTACTGTGTCAGTGTGTGACCAAGTGTACACCCTGATTTTTCAAAAACAGGAAATGTTAGGATTTTATTGTGATAGTTGCTGCCTATTAACAATTCATATATCTTATATAAATAGGGAATTCACTCTGTTGCAACGCAATAGGGAGCTTTTTCTGTGTAGGTGCTTATTCTTAATTTACCCCTTAAAGCTAAGAGAGCTTTGTCTTTCTTGGTGCTTTACTTCATTTTTGTTATAACTGCAGTAGAATCGCAAAAAAATAGAACTTGAGAATTTCTTAAGAAGAATTTCAATAGTGAGTTCTTAATCACTTTTTCCATTGAAGTTCTCTGCGATAACACCAGGCTGTAGTGTTCAAGTTTTAAGGGCTACGCTGCTTAAGCTTCAGGTGAACGGAAAGGAGCACTGAAGAAACTATTCATAGAAATGTTAAAACTCCTCTTTTTGTCTTACAGACAAAAGAAAATCAAGAAAATATTTATTTCAGGACTTTGTGTGCAGATAGCAGATGTTCAGTATTTCTGGGATTTCTCACTTGAGAAACTCCAGTGGTGCTGTAGGATATCTGTGTTTGGGTTGTGGAAGTGCTCCCACTCATGGTGGGTGTACTTAAAAGCGTGGGAGATGGTGTTTTTTCTGACCAGGAGCTGTGTGTGATTTAGGAAAAAGGAAGGAAAAAGTGGTTTAAGTCACCTTTTTTGGTCTCTTCAGTTGCATCCAGTTTGAGTTGTAGAGAAGTGGCTCTTTCCTTGGCAGTCTTCACTAGAGCAGCTGCAATGAAAGGCTGTCTATAAAGTGCTTATTCCTACAGGATTTCAGACTTTCATGTTAAGTTTTAAGATAAGAGTACTTTTGCATATTTGCTTCAACAGGCCTTTCATCTGTAATAATAATACTACTTAGCACTTTCCAGCTTCAGAGTGCCTTACAAATGATAATTCCACAACACCCCAATGATACAGGAAGTATTTTGTTTGCCCAAGGCAATGAAGGGAGTCGCTGTCAGCACTAGGATTAAAGGGAGAGGAGTATTTTCAGGAAAAATTACAACCATCCTTTATTTCACGCAAACTTCTTGTTTTCCTTTGCCTTTTTCAAAATACACATTTTAATACTGAAATTCTGAGAGCACGAGAACACAACTAAGAGAGAAGATCTCAAGTCTGGATTTTTTCATGGACTTCTCATTTTCTACAGCTCATCGGACAGAGACTTGATGCTCTTCTGCCTGACCTCAGTATCCATCTTAAACAATCAGACCTAGGTAAATGTGTCTTTTGGGGAAGGGAGAGTGAAATCTAGTGCTTGAGATTATTTAATGTACTGAAAACAGTGTAATACTGCTTTAGTGAATAAGTCAGGGTGTAAAAGTTAGAAACGAAATGCAATTCAGTTGTCAGTGTCCCGAATTTTCAGGTTTTGCGTGTACCTATAGAGGGCAGCAAAGAGCTTCAGTTTAAAATCTGCAGCAGGTAACCTGCAACGTCTAGTTTGGTTTTGATAATAGCTTTAAAATAACATCGTGAAAGTATTTTCAGAGTGTTCTTCAGTTTTCTGACTCCAAGTATAATGACAGGTTTTTTTGGGGTAGCTTTAAGTTATGAGACAGGATGGTCAGAATTAACAACTTGACCACAGGCAAAGGATGTTAGCAAATCAAGACAAAGACTCATAATCACAACCTAAGCTCAGTTTATCAGTCTCAGTGCCTCCAGGTAATTTAGGATATTAGAAACAGGATTTCTATTAAACCTCAGGAAACCTATTCATCGTCAAATCCATTGCCCTGAAAGAGCAGGCTGGACGTGTACCCCAGACAGACTTAGCAGACGTTAAACTGAAATTCACTGCTTTCATTACTCTTCAAAAGGAAAACCTGCTCCCTCATGCACAGATCCTGGAGGAGACTGATATACTGCTGGCAGAGGCGAGGAGTCTTTTGCAAAGTGAGGGAGGGAGGATAGGCTATGGATATTTGGAAGGCAAATCCGTAAACATCCTGACATTAAAGAAAGAAGAGAAAGGCGATTGGTACCAGTCCGCTTTCCAGTGGATTCAGTGGAGCTGTCTGCTTTGGAACAGAGGTGTAAGAAAGGTAGGACATCACTGTGAAGTCCAGACCCTTGCAACATCTGAACTTTCCCTCATACTGTTCATTATCTGCAGCTGCCTGGCATAAGTCCAAATTTTGGTCCTAAGTGATGTCAGTGGGAATTTTGCCACTAATTTCACTAAGACTAGAGTTTGAGATTAGCAGAAGTGTCGTTACTGAATTTCCTGTGTTCCAGTGCTCATCGATAGCACTGCTGCAATGTGTCGTGTCCGCAGCCATCTCTGATTACCAGCTTGTACATTTTGTGATGTGTAACTACGCCCGCCAGCCAGAACGAACCGCAGGTTTATACCAGCTGTATTTTTCTCATATTCTGGGACCTAAAAAGGGCTTTATTTTTATTGTCATGTGCCACTCACGTACATCGATTCTTTATTATAGATGGAACAGACTAAGTGCTGGCCCTGACCTCGTGTGTTGACTAGAATTGATTTCCATAACATCCTTCTTGAAAGCAGAAATTTAGATCCTCTTCTCAGTGGAAATTCACTCAGAAAGGGGGATCAGCGGGATGTTATCTATGTGTATAAATATCTGAAGGGGGGGTAAGAAGACAGAGTCAGACTCTGCTCAGTGACAGAGCAAGAGGCAACAGGCACAAATTAAAATGTAGGAAAATCCATTCATGCATAAGAATTAACTATTTTTGTTGTTGTTTAAACTGTTGGGGTGGATCAGCACTTGATACAGGTAGCTCAGAGAGCTTGTGGAATCCTTATTCTTGGAAGTACCCAAAAGCTCCACATGACCCAGAACAACCTGCTCTAGGTGACCCTGCTGTGAGCAGGGGCTTTGGATGGGAAGATCTCTGGAGTTCCCTGCCAACCTCAACCGTCCTGTGATTCCCCACCCAGATCTTCTTATCATAACCTGCTTGAAAACAATCAGCGGTTATGAAAATCCAGTAAAAGCTGTGTGAAATGTTTATTCAAATATAAAAATTAACACTCGTTTTAACTTAGTTTAGTTATTTCCCCTAATAGTCTCAACAAATTAATACAGTATAAAACTGTAGTACAGTACCTGTTTAAAAGATGATCTCCTTATCCTGCTGTCTGATATGCTTAAAGAAGATTTTTTTCTAATGTCTACAATACTGTATAAATTCCCTTCAAATATTCCATTTGGTAATCTTCCTTCCATCATGAAGTTTTTGGACTTCAAATGTCATTTGAAAGTCCTGAGCACAAATAAAACGTGAATCATGGTAGAAATCTGTCAAAGTTGTAAAGCAAACGGGCATGCTTTTTTTTACTCTCTTTGTTTTATAAATGTTGTGACATTTTGACTAAGAAATAAAATACTGCTTTTACTGGACTGTGGAAAAATAATGGCTGAATTTTAGGTAGTTTTCCCTGGACATTCCTGAAAGTCAACGCCTGAAGTTCTTACATTGCTCTTACAGCCTCAGTTCTATTATGTTAGAGCTTTCCTAGTCATGAAACAATACCAAAAATAAAATTTTTTTAAAAAAAGACACGAAAACATAAACCCTGAAACTGCGTTGAACATTCAAATAATGTCTGGCAGAGAGGAGCAAAACCAATTCAGAAACAGCTACACCATGCTGTTTGGCTTGCGTCAGAGAAAATTTTCATGTGAGCTCTTTAGTAATCTCACATTAATCATTCTTAGATGTTGGGTCTATCATTTGCTAATAATCTCTAGCAAATGTTACTTTCACACTCTTGGCAGCAGCTTTTTGAGTAATTGAAGACTGTTTTCATGTTCTATCTCTTCATTAGTCGTCTTATTTTTAGACTAAACTATCCTGATCGATTGTTGGAGTTTTTCCACACACACAATCTCCCACCCTCACCCCCCATCCTTTTGTTTATTCTTCCTGCTGCCATGTGGACTGTGTCCAGTGGTTAACATCTCTTGATGTACGGACAGACGCTAGGCGTGCTTTCTGCCAGCCAGCAGAGAGACTGCTACAACAATTCAGGGTTGCAGTTTTGAAATAGATGGAAATTTTTCAAAACAGGCTTTCCTAAGGGCTGCTCCCTGTCTGAGCCTTCCTGGCTTGGAAGCTTTTCAAGCCTTTGAGCTGGAAATCAGAGCCTGGCCCTTTGACGTGCACATATTTATTTGCTAAGGAGGAAAAGCTACTCTTTTGAGTCCCTAAGGAGTTAATGTACTGTTTCAGATACTGGCTAATGCTGATCACAGTACTCCACTTGTGACAATTTACCTGGGCTGAATGGACTGAAAGGACATGTGTCTGATTCTCTCCTCCTACTAGGATGTTTGCCCTTTCTACAACAGCCTGAGATGCTTGACATATTTCACCAGTGGATGGTAGGTCTGTTGAAATCCATGGGTGCTTTTGAACTATCAAGCCAGTTGTTTCTCATCCTTAGGAAAATATATAAGGAACTCTGTCCCTCATTGAAGTTCAATTTCCTGCTTAAAGTCCCCTGTCCCATCCTCTGTGATCATCTTGAGTAGCAGCTTTTTTTTTTTTTTTAAGCGTATTTCCAATTTGTCAAGATTTAATTATGCTCTTCAGGGTACTGGTGGTTCCTCCCAGCTTGGTGCCTTTCTGAAAATTTACTCTCTGTTCTATTACCTGAGTCCTTGCTGTTTCTGAAAATTACTATTTTTAAGTAAGGGAGATGAGTAATGTGGTATGAAGAATACACACTCATCCATAACTTTCTATGTATGGAAAACGTATAGTGATGAAAATCTACATGCATTAAAAATGGGAAAAAAAAGCATTGTTAGGTTGTTAATTTGAAAACAGAAGACAAGTCAAGAAATGAGTGGGTTAGGTTTGCTAATATCAGTGGTTTTGTTTGTGTTGAAAGTGATGTTTAAATTTCAGCTATTCACAGTTCCCTGTGTTTGTTTCAGTTTGTTTGAAAATAGCTCAATTTTAATGAATTAGAACACCTGAAATATGCCAGAAGAAAATCATTATGGAGTGGAACACGTTACTAAGAAAACCAACCCAAACCTTCCTGTGTGCTTATTCTTACCATACAGAATAAAGATGAACTGAAGATAAAGGGTCCCAGAAGAAAGAAACTCGGAGGCCTTAGAGAAAGATAACTTCGCATGCTCTGTATTTTGAATGAATGCTATTTTTCACATGACCTCTAGACTCCCTCAAAAAATTGCTTTGACCCTTGTGATGAGCAGGAGGAAAAGAGTATGATCAAGAAACAGCTAAGGAACCACAGGGGAACAGACATTGATGGAATAAGCATTGCTTCAATCTCAGATCAAACTTTTTATTATTATTATTTTAACTGCCTTGTTTAATGCTGCATAAAGTACCATTAAATCTCCCTCTAGGCTTTAGGAGTCCTACTTTGTAGGTGATGAATCTCAGGCATTGGTAGGTAGTCAAGGACTGGTGAAAATGGTTGTCCTAGGAAAGTTCAGAGGAGAGAATATGCCCTGAGGACACAACAAGAAAAAGCTAGGCCCTGTCTAAGTTCAGTACTTACAAATCTGGAGCCCACTGTGTTTTCTTGGCCTTCAAATATATCTCTAGTACCACTGGTTTGGCAGCTCTGTATTCTGGATAGTTCTGCCGGTAGGTGTTTCCTGCAATGTCTTAATTACATTTTTTTCCCTCATGATGGGATTCCACAGAAGTCACAAGCATGCGTTTTAAAATGTAATATTAAACCGAAAGAACACTATCACAAAAGCTTATCCAGCGACTAATGTTGTGTAAATACCGTCATGGTATGGTTGGATTTATTTTTAATTATAAGGCCAGCCTGGGGGAGTGCTGTCAGAGAGCAGTGATAGCCTGTCCATTGCTCGTTTGAGCATAACAAAGGGCTTGACTTGGAGCGAGTTGCAATGCAGATATAGTATTGTCTGAGTTTATTCTGCCTTTCTTGGTCTCAAGCAGCAGAAATGTAATCTAAAGCTGCTATGGAATTTAATACTAGGGTAGATCCCTGTGGAGTAGTAACACAACTACATTTCTCAAATTAACCAGTCTTCTATTTTATTGTTTTGATATGGTCTTCACCAGTTAGAAATTATAATACTGCTCTATCAGAGCTGTTGCTCTCATTGGTCTATTCCCTTCTTTACTTAATATTTTTCTTAAATCACACTCTGTTTTCTAGTGAGAAATGTCTCACTATATTCAAATCAGCATTGGACCGAATAAAATCTTAGGATTTTTGGCTGCATGGATTTGTTCACATTTTGTTGTTTTAGGTTTTCAAGGGGATTTACATATATGGAGATACTGTTAAAACAGAATTGGAATAAGCTGAGAGGGAATAAATAACTTACACAAAGCTACATACAATATGTTGTATTTTCTTATCCTTAGCTACAATAGTTCTCTTCTGTTCTAAAAACTCACTGTTCAGTCTACTCAGATGAGCTGCAGCTTTTCAGAAGTAGAGGTGCACTAAGAAGCTGGTTATTTTTTCTGTTGCAGAGTTGAGACAGATTGCTGCAATTATAAAAGGAGTTTATTCTGTTATAAAAGGAGTTTATTCTATTTGTTTGAAGGAAATGATGACACACGGGAGTAGCTTAAGTTGAGACAAATTGATATTTGGGGAGAGGAGTTAAAACAACCTGAATAATTCTGCAAACTAAGAGATCAGTTAAGAGCCAGGACGTGACATCTGGAGCAGGACTCCACTGCATGAATATGGATAGCTAATGCCATTTTAGATGTCCTGGGATATCTGAGACATCTGCAGAGGGTACATTCATACGGCACAGGAGCTAATGGAGACCGGTGCTGTTCTGGATGGACAGCTTGGTGTCCAGGTGTCCAGGAACCATTTAAAACAGCCTCAGATGTCTTCCTTTTGGTAGGCAATAAAGAACTGCCCCTGCACTCTTAAGTTAGCACAGCAGCCTTGCAGTGAGAGGTGGATCCCAGATGCTTTGCTGTCTTTATTTCATTCTTATTCTCCCTGCATCATACTGCCCTCTTTTTTGGGTCGGTTTTTTGCTTGTTTATTCGGTGTGTGTGTGTTTCTTTGGTGTTTTCTCCCTCACAGAAGTACTGACCCTCTGGAAGCCATTTGGAAGGGAATACTTTTAGAACATGTGAAATTGAGGCTAGTTTTATGCGTGTGTTTATATAGAGATTATAATAAGTTTTAGGAGCCTAAATATGGGCTCTTAAACCCACAACTTGACTCTCATGCCCACAGCCTTCCTGCAGAGGTGCTGTGCCATTCTGTGCCCGCGAGTTCAGCACGGGGAATGCAGCAGTGCGCTGCAGCAGCTCTGGGCGCTGCGATATCGGGAGAGCCAAACTCATCTCGAGCTCATTGAATCTGGAGGATTACTGTGGCATAAGCTGTATTTAGTGTCTAAATGAGCTATGCCGTATTTCATTCAAATCTCTGTCAGATGAAATCTTCTTCTCAACCAGGCTTAAGTACATACATTTCAGATGTTTTGGATCAACAACAACCAAAAAAAAAAAAANTTAATCTCAGTGTCTAGATGAGGAATGAAGGTCGTGAAATCGCACTGTGCAGTGTCAATTTTCTGCCTTTTGCACTAGAAAGTCACTTTTGTGACTAGTCAGGTGCCCACAACTAGTGAGTAATATCTAGGTGGCAGAACCGGTTTGAGTGGACGGGAAAAGGTTGGAAATCTGGAGGAGACAGATGTGCAGAATTATTTCAACTGTACCTTTTGAAACAATTTGGAAGGTCCTGGGGATTCTGGATGGGAACACCGCAAACACTGGCACTCACTCCTTGCAGAGCTCCAGGATATTCTCACAGTGCAAAGGAGATCCCTGTGCAGCTGTTAAAATATTAGAATTTAAAATGTTAAATGTGTTTAATTGCAGAAAGTTTAAAGAAGGTTGAAAATGTCATGTACCACTTATTTTTCATTATTCCTGGGCAGAACTATCCAACTCATCACTGCAGCCATTTTAGTGAGTGTCAGCTCTAATCCCCTTGAGAGAAGGCAGTTCTCATTTTATAAAGCAACAGAATGGCAAAAAGGCTGAAATATTATTGTTCAGAGGATTGGGCGAGAAGGATCTGTTATTTGAGGCTCTGTATACATGTAATAAGGGTATGTTCATGACATGACAAATGATCAAGGTAGCTTCTGCCTCGTCTAAGAATCCCTCATCTGAGAAATGGTTACTGTGTCTACTCTTCTTGTCATCTGGAAATAAGTAGCAAGACACATTAGCTAATCTGCTTTCATGGCTAAAGGAAGACACAGTACGTTAGTTTAAACCTTAGTGAAACCTTCTGTTCTCAGCTGGCTATAAACGCACACGTGGTGGCTTGAGCTGACAGAGAATAGCTTGGTTAATCTCAGTAACTAGATGGTGGGGTCTTAGCCCAGAGAAAAAGATACAGCTATCGTTGTGCTCCTCTGTATGGGGAGCTGAGGAAGCCTGTGGGAGAGCCTGGAGCGCAACCCCCGTCTGTTGGTACCCAGCCAAAGTCTTTATGCACCAAAAATCTCCCGTAGTCTTCCCCACCTGAAAAATCACTAAAAGCTTCAGTAATGATTTCAGTTTTCAACATTAGCAATGGAAGTGCCAGGATGTGTTTTTGATGAAGTCTAGAACTCAAAGATTTTGCAGTAAACTCAGAGAAATGTCATGAAAATCAAAATACATTCTCTAATAAAACAAGTAACATGGTCTTAAAGTCTATTTTTACTGTCCCTTAAATTTCCTTCACTTTTAGTCTCATTTATAACATGATTAAATCTATTTGCGTGAGCTACTTGATTCTGCTGAAGTAAATATTTTCAAATCTGTGAGTGAGATTAAATTAGGCCATAAATACTGGAGTTTGTTCCTGTGATGTGGCTGTATTTTCTGTGAAGACATTGTTATAGTCTTTCTTCCCGGAAGTTGTAGAGGATTGTCACAGCTTTTGAAAACCTTATTTTTTTTCAGAGACATTTTTGCGCAACAGGTTATAAATATAGACAGTTTCATGCGAAAAGCATATGTTTGCCCTAATATTAATAATTTTATCCTTTTTCCCCACTTAGACTTACTTTCATCAGTACTATAGTCAAGCACCTTTTTAAAAGTCTACTGTTTCATGATTTCTGTTTGGATGAGAAGTTAGTATTAAGCATTTGCAGTAGTCAGCGTTTGGGTTTTTTTTATATTACTGAGTGCAGTTGTAATAGTAGAAAGTTGGCATCTATCCACAGGTTATCTACAGCTATTTACAAGTTTCCTTCTATTCATAAAAGTGCTGGGAAAAATGCAAAGAAAATATTCACAGAAATTTTCTCGAATGAAAGTAGAGCATGTAATTTGACCTCAGCCATGCCTCTATTGTGGTAATACCATATAAATGTTCCAGTGCAAAAGCTAAACATGTAGATGTGCCTTCACTCAAGTTCTGGTCTTCAAAATTATTAATTCTCAGAGAAAATGACCTAGCGTGGACTCCCATTACTCATCCCATTACCTAACGTAATGCATAAGATGTGAACCTCACTAGTTAACCTGCACTGAGTTACATGCCAGGAGCAGCCCATGATTCATCAAGTTAGAAGCGTGTGCCCAACTTGTCACTTAGTCAGGGACCTCTACCCTTGCTCTTGTTTGCATTTAAATTTTAAGGGACATGGAAATCATAAACCAAATCTGTATTTGGCATAGCTTGTGTAGGTGCCACAAGACGGGTAATAAGAATATTGTCTTCTCTAGGTCCTACTGAAGGTTTTGCTGATTATTGAATGTTTAACAACATTCTTTAGGATTTTGCAAACATGTTAGTGGAGCTGATCGGTTATTGACATGGTTAATCTGATACCTTTAAATATCAAGTAATTCAGCTGATATATTTTATAAATTTAAAATAAATCTTTGCTATGCCTCACAAAATAGCCAGATATCATTGCTTCTGGCTGTGGACAAGGACCGCAGAAAACAGAGCAAAATTTTTGCCTGTTTACCTTGACATTAATTCCAAAGCAATTACATGTACAAATTAAGTGCACAAAGTCTCAGTTTCTCCCTTTCTTTCTCTTTCCTTGTCATTATTTTTATCATTATATTGCACCTCCTTTGGCTCTGTAATCCACTGAAACATTTCACAGTCCTGATTTTCACATTCCAGCTCTACATTTTTCCCTCTGCCCGGTCAGCTTTGTGTTCTTCATAATCTTCCCTGCTTTCATACACGTTTTTTATCTTTCCACCTCCCCTTATCTATTCCCTCCCAAATCTCCTTATCCTCGATCCAAAATATACCCTAACCTTGCTTGTGCTTCAGTCTCCCCCTTGCTTTGATGATGCATATGTCTTTCAGATGCCCAGCCCTACATGAGTGTCAGATGTTTATCCTTGCCAATTGCTTTTTCTCTGCTACAACTCTTTCTGCCCCACTTTGGTGTAGTATGGCCAGGAAAGCTTGAACTGCTAGTGAATATCTATTAGTATCAATGTGAAAATCCCTTGTTTGCCCCTTCCTACTCAGTGATCAACCTAACGTGCTGTAAATCACTGCAGGAAGCAGAACAAAGACTGGCTCTAATGTTTTCTGCAAGAATTCTGCAGCAGTCCTAATTCAAACCTGGGTCCATAAAACCTATGAAAAATTCCCATTATCTTTAGAGCAGGAGTTAGATCGGGTCTGTTATTATTGTTGCCTTTATTCACTCGCTGTAGACTGTGAGTTTGTAAGGACACTAAAAGAACATAGATCTCCTGAGCATAATCCCTTAAGTAGCCTGACGATCTCACTGTCAGTACTAGGAGTAATATTCTCTGTTTTGTATGACACACTGTAGTTACAGGTTTATGTGGAGTGGCCTCGGCAAAGCTCGAACCAAAGATCTCCCAACTTGCTTCCACAGCTTGGGAATGTGACTTTACCTGGTATGAAGTAGTTGTTGCCTCTTACACTCCATTAGTTTACGGACATAAGTGACTATTTAACACATTGATGTGTGTCCTAGGCTTTTAGTTGATTTCTTGCTAAATATATCGAGTCTAGTCTTCTCCAGTTTTGAAGAATTTTGGGGGGAGAGTGTCCAAAAACTATGCACTTTACTATTTATCTATCTATACATCTTTCTTACAACACCTTATTGTGTTGAACTGAGAAGCTGAGTTGGTACAGAGAATACTCTGCCTTAGGTGAGGAAGCGCGCCCTGAGTTTGTCAAATTTAAACTTATTTTGAAATAAATTAACACAAGAAAGCTGCGGAGCTTTCAGGTGGGACTGGATCCTGTCCCATGTTCGGGCAGTGAGGATCATATCAAAGGGGAGCACGTAGCTGAAATGTGCAGAGATGTTGCCTTTCCTACCTCTCTCCTCCTCAATCAGTCTTCTCAACAGAGAAGTGACACTGAGTACAGCAACAAGGAAGGGGAGTCTGATTTCTTCTGATGCTTGCAAAATTATTTTTTTTCTGGCTTCTTAATAGGAACCTCTGTTCTCTTGGAGATGAACAATTTGATGCACATGGGCACTCTTTGCACTTCTGGGTAATATGGTATTGTTTAGAGGCTGGGTAGCATGTCCATTGAATTCAGAGGCTTTACTGATGTAGACATAGAAACATCTCATGTCCTGGGATGCCTTTATAAATGAATTTTGCTGCCTTTTTTTTTTTTTTTTTTTTTTGTCCTGTCCTCAGCTGCTGATTTGTGTTATTCAATATCTGTCGCCTTTTATCACAGTGAATTTCAGCAATAGGGAGAGTAATTCCCTTCAGTTTATATATCATTTTTAGTGCAGTTACGGAAGGAGCAGACTGAAATGCTGTACAAATGCTGTAAAAAAAAACAAAAACAAAAACAAAAACAACAAAACAAACCCAAACACAACAAAACCCCCCTCAACCCACCAAACCACACTGCTGCTATGTGTAATAATAAGTGAAATATGTTGAGTTTGTCTTTCTTCTTTTGACTCTTTTCACCTGAGGGGTGACTATTCTGAAAAAATAGTCTTATAAATCCTAATATCTAAGTGATAAAAATAAGTAATTGGAGTAATTATAAGTGATTATAAGACTTCTCACAGTTTTGCCCCAAAGAGCCAAGACTGCATTGCACTTAATCAGCTTTAGGAAGAAAAGGAGAATTTGTAGAGAAAACATGACATGAAGGTTTCATATGTCAAATGGATGTTTTAGACCTCCTTCAGTCTTTTGTTAAAAGCTGAAATTGAAGAGGGTTTTTTGGGTTTTTTTGATCACTGGGATTCAGTGGGTGATTCAGTTGAAGCTTTACCCAACAGCTTCTGAAAAGTTACTAACAGGAATATAATCTGATTTGGGCAAGCCAAAACTGAGTTAGAGTGGCGTGGGACCTCCTTCTCATTTCTTTAGAGAGAAACTTTCCTTTTTTTAACATGCAAGAGAACTGAAATTTTACATTAAGACTTAGAGGTCCCAAAAGGATCAAATAGTTAATTATTTAGTAAAGTCGAGTTATTTCATTAATATAAAAAGGCTAATGACTCATAGTATGCCTGACAAAGAAAAGTACACAGGGAAGAGAAGTGAAGGCTATGCTTGTCTCATGCAGGGGTGTATGGTATTTGGAATATGCCATAAGAATGAACTTCCAAGGTTCTCAGAGAAGGTGTGAATGGGGAAGGGGTACAGGATACAGCATTTGTATTCCAGAGGACTTATTCTGTAGGAGTTAAAAGGAGTATTCAAGGGTGATTAGACTAATGAGGGGAATTAACCGATTCTTTTTTTTTTTTCTAGCCACCTTTGCTTGGAAAGAGCTGTCATGGCTTAACCCCAGACAGCAACTGGGACCACGCAGCTGCTCACTCACTTCCCCCCCATGGTAGGGAGAAGAGCGAGAAAAGGAGGGGGAAGGAAAACCTCGTGGGCTGAGATAAAGACAGTTTAATAGAACAGTAACCAAAGAGGAAAATAATAATAATGGTAAAAGAATATACAAAATAAAGTGATACAACACAAGTTTCCCTTACCACCTGATGATCCCGTGCCCAGCAACGATCGCATATTCCCACCCTCTGGCCAACCCCCATTTATATACTGAGCATGACATCTGTGGAACAGAATATTCCATTGGCCAGCTTGTCCTGTCTATCCTCCCTCTCGGCTTCTATGGGAAGCTGAAAGAGGCTTTGACTAATGTAAACATTACTTAGCAACAATTAAAACAATATGTGTTATCAACAATATTCTCATAATAAATCCAAAAAACAACAGCTACTAGAAGCAGAATTAGTTCTATCCCAGCTGAATCCAGGACAGGAGCCTAGGGAAGTTGTTACGCTGGAACTGTTCTTTACAGAAGCAGAGCATCTGCCTCAAGTCGAGGTGCCAGTAGGCAAGGTTATAGAAGAGTAAGAGAAGAGACAAATAAGATAAGAAAGAACATGCTTGCATGGACTAAAAAGAGTCAGGAAACAGGGTAGGAATAATAATTTTCATATTAGAGGGTATTCATTGGTAGAGTTTTAGAAGAATTTGTATTATTGAACCTGGTCATGAATCATCTGGAAAATGATGGTAAAACTTGCTGATGATAGTAAATTATTCCATATGGCAAAGACAAAGGCCATCTTGAAGAGCTACACTGAATAACTGAGAAATCCAATGGCAGAGGACAGGATGTTCAGTATTGAAAAATGCAAAATGATGCAGATGAGAGAGAAACGTTCCCTCCTTTTGGCTCAGCAATGAGCACTGGGATAGCGTCGTTCTGGTTTCTATGCCTTATAAAATATCCAAGATGCTTTATTTTTTATTTTTTTTTAATAATTTGAGAGTTGAAGTTACCAGCTGGTGGCTTTCCCTAAAAATAGTTTTAGTGTGAGCAGAGTATGTGCATTTCCTTTCACTGATTTTGTAAAGGTACGTTACTATTGATACAAAATAGCCATAATTTGCTCTTGGATACTAGAAATACACAAAAAGATGAATGGGATATGTATGTACTATACAGACAGCTTTCCTTTTGTTGCTTTGGGCAACCGTATAGTTAAGTGATAATGTTCCTGGAGATCGAGTCTATGAAGCAATAAATGGCTTTTATAGTTGATTAAATGCTGTAGTGCAGCTGGAGCTACAAAAGCCATCTCAAGCAGTAAGTATGTTACTACCATTATGGAAAGATAAAAGGAGAATATCATGGGAATAGGAATCTTTAAAATTTTGAGGAGGAGGAAGAACAGAAAGGATAATATTTTCATTAGAAGTATTCGCAGGGTAGATGCGAACCAATACTGTTAGTCTATAACCTCTGCATTTCCAAACAAATCCAGATCCATCATGTGTAACAGAACCTTGTTAACATACTCTATAAAACTAAAGCAATGATGTGATGACACAAATTTTGAGCTGGTTTGGGTCTTAATTGGGCTGCTCATTTCTCAAAATAAGCATTGAGAAGGAAGACCAGTGGGTTTTTTGCAGCAAAAGTAGTTTTGCACAATTTTCCAAAATCAATGCTAGTTCCAAATTACGTCAGGCTGGAAGCTAGCCTGTTAATTTGTCTTTATAAGCTGTGGCCTCCTAAGACATGTCCCTCCCCATGGCAAATGTGTTTTATCTCTACAGGAGGTACAGGAAGGGAAGGAACTGTGGAAAGAACAGGACTGAGGATTTTCTGACTCTGTCTCTAGTTAAGGAGACAAAAGTCCTGCAGTGACTGAATGTAACCGTTCCTGGTTCAAACCCACAGTAGATGTGAGGTTGCAGCTCCTTTTCGCAGGGAATGGATACCAAATTTGTTCAAGCTGAAGTGAGCAGAGACTTCTTGTGTTGGTGCCATAACTAGGACCCTGGTGACCAAGTGGTCCTGGGTTTCCAGGAAAAAATCATGATGGATTATGCCAAAAATTGAATGTCACGAAGCAGCGTGCTTTACCCTAAATATCTGAAGTGATTCATTTTCTCACCTTGTCCGACCCAGTGAAAGATATAAGAAAAAATGTATGAAACAAAACGATCCATAACTAGTGTTGAAAATGATCGAAAGTGCTCAAAGCATATGAAATAAATCTTCCCAATTAATTACCTGAAAATCATATCCTCACTTTTCAGCCAGCTCTTCAGGGCTGGGCAGTCAAATACATCAGCACCTAGGTGTACGAACTGAATGGCTCGCACATGTTCCCTGTCCCAGTTTCAGTCATTGGCATTGTTTTATCCAGAAAAGAACTTGACTGAACATGGGAATACTAGGAGTTTAAAACCATGGGCATGGAGTGGTAGCACCTGGAGGACTAATTTTATGTCACATTTGGCCAAATTTGTCCTAATTTCAGGCCTTGTAATGAAAGCCAAACCTCCAGTAGCTACTGTCCAGTGTCCCCAAGTTCAAGACCTAAGGATGAGGCAACGAACTAACAACGTGCTGAGCAGAGCTGCTTCTTCATGGCTTCTGCATTGCCTGAGAGGCTTGGAGATCTCCAGGGCTACAGCTCCTGAATCATACATTTAGATTAACAGATGTGTCCCCTTTCCACGTATTTTAAGATTCATGAAAAATGGTTCAGTCATGAGGGCTCAATCTGTTCCCATTAAGTCAACGAAACTTTTGTCAGTGACTTAAATGGAAGTAGACCTGAGTCCAATATGAAAACATCCAGTCGCTAGGAAAGCAAACCAAAAAAGCTCAATTTAACCAGGCTTGCCCTTGGGTGTTGTATTGTTTAGACCAGGTTGTCTACAAGCAAATGTTTCTTGTTGGTACCATACCTTTAGCTTTAACTATTCATTGAACTTGAAATATATTTACTGTAAATAAATAACATTGGAAAGCAGTTATTTTTACTAGAACTGTGTATAGATCTGCAATGTATTATGTGCCAGTAGGAACACCATTGTTCATGACAGCTATCTTTCTGTAATGTGATCCCGACGAACAAAAACTCCCAGGGACTAAATGCCAATCTTTATTCTGAGCTACAGTTTGCTGTGTGTCTCTTTTTTCAGCAATTTGTGTAAATCCTGGCCATGTTTCCTTAAAGAATTTTGAATGTCTCTAGAGGAAAAAAGTCTTTATACCACATTGCTTTTTTATATATAAAATAAAATACATGTTATTTTATTTTGTTTTTGTTAAAGGCATGAGAGAAACACCATACCCGTGCTTTTCTCCTGTAAGCATGTTCTTTTGGTCAGCCCTTGAACAGGTTAGAGTTCTGAACTGGAAACTTTAACTTCATCGGGTAATTATAGCAGCATATATTCACCTAGGTGGGCAGGATCTCGGGAGACCATCTGCTCAAAGCAGAAGCAACACTGAATTCAAAGCAGTTTGCTCAGGGCTTTGTCCAAATGGGTCTTGGAAACCTCCAGGGATGGAGATCCCGCAGCCTCTGGGAAACCTGTTCCAGTGCATAATTCTCCTCGCAGCAACTTTATTTTTTTCTTATACCCAGTGGGATCCCTCTGTTTCAAGTTATGCCTGTCATCTCTGTTTCTTCTGCACTTCAGTAGAGAGCCTGTGTCTATCTTCTTAGTAGTGACCCTTTATTTAGGTATTGGCAGGCTGCAGTAGTTACCCTTGAAGACTTCTCTTCTGGGCTAAAAAAAGTAAGTCCTTCAGTCTGTCTTCATAAACAGATGCTTATGGAATTATATGCGTTTTGTTACACCTGCAGTGTTTTGAGCTGCAAAGCACATAATTAATTGCATATTCTGCTGTGTTTTTCCTGAGGTCAGATCATTTCTAGTATTATTCATTACAAGTTTGAATGTCTTTTCAAAGTGGTAACTTAGCAAATGACTTATAGCTATTAGAGACTAGTCATAGACAATGCCTATCTGAAATTATTTCAACCTATAATTGCATTTTCATTTAATAGAGTCCATTATGAGTGTGTGTTTATCTCAAAAAATGCTGATGTATACCTTTATACTTCATGTGCTTTAATCCTTAAACATCAAATCATACCTCTGTCTAGGGAACAGTTATGGTACTTCAGGCTGCTTTCACATAGACATATTAATGTAGGGCGCATACAGATGCATACTTTATGGAGCAAGACAAGAGCTGAACGTCTACCTTCTGATACACCAGGGATCTTTTCTTGCTGCAGTTGAATGTTGTGCCAATCCTATGGTCGCCTACAGAGACAGCAGATCTACTGATTACAAGCAAAGGCAGCCCACGCAAGACATCATGCTTTTATTACTAGGTAATTACCTACTTCACCCAAATGAGGGACAAAAGGTCTTTCACTAGTACCTTGGTAACAGAAATCTCAAGAGAAAGACCTGGAAATTTTAGTGTTCAAATAAACTGAGTGTGGTGTCAAGTCAGTGCTTCAACATGCATGAGTAAGACAGCTCAGAGATTTCTAAGCAGGCATCCTTCCTGTAGCCTCTCCTAAGCTGCTGGGAGCTGATGAAACAGTCAAGCTCATGCTATGGGACCCGTATTTGAGATTAAACTATATCCCATTTTTCAGAGTTACTGGTGTGTGGATGGGCATTCCTAGCTGGTGAGCTGTGTGACTTTGGTACCTATGCACAAGATTTTCATGTTCAGTTAAAGAAAATGTAAACAGAGCCATTTACGTGTTTCCTACTTTTACTACTAGGAATTGAAGCAAGGTAATGTTTTCATTTTTCAGCAAATGACAGGATGCCCCTACTCTAACCCATATTCCACTAGAGTTGCTATGTTTTGCAGGACTTCAAAAACACAAAATTACAAGGTTTTTACTTTTTTTTTTTAGTAGCTAAATTAAAAAAAAAAAAAGGTAGGAAAAACCCAAACAAAACAAATATTCATGCTTATTTTCCACAAAGTTTGACGTCTGACTCCCAGCTAAACAGGATTTTTGTTTTGCGTTTCACCTGTGGAAGCAACTGTTAGGTAGGTGAGGCTGCTATAGATGAAAGAGAATCTGTACAAGGTAAATGGGATTTCATAAGCCATTGCATTTGAAGGAATAGGATGTTTTGGGTTTCTGATTCGTGGGAACTGAAGAGATCAATAAGCATATGAACAACTAGTTGAAAGAAATATACATATACATCCTACTATATGTGGGACGTGATTGAAATGGTACAGGCCCTGTACAGTTCTCACATGCGGGTTATATGTTTGTGGTGAAACATATAATTTGCATTTCTGTGAGGAAGGGAAATGCCTTTGAAGTGTAGATTTGTAGCACTTGATGACCTTTAGCAATGCAGCTTACACAGCAAATAATTTTCTGACTTGAGGAATGCATGAATCTTTTTTCTCCTTTATTTTATCCAGTGGTCACTTGGTAGGTCATTCTGTCGTGAGACAGTGTATTTCTGTCTTGCAAACACAGGTGTGTTTAGTGGGGAGGTTAGTGGCAGTGGGAAATTAGCAATATCTCATCTGATCTTGCCAATATTATTTTTATTTACTATTTTTAAAGCCCCCAAAAGTGTGCTAGGTAGGTGCTTGGAGGAACCATTAAAGCAATTTAATGATGCTTGTAATGCTCCAATAGCCAGGGAAATTTTTATACATATATTTACTTTTATGTAGATAATTTTACAAGACACACTGCAAGCAATCACCTAAGAGCTCCTTGTGTCACTACGGTGTGTGATGTGGAGGGCCCTGCTGATTTTTCCTGCTCTCCGGTTCTTTCCATTTCCCGAGGGAGGCTGTGATTCTGGCCTGTATTTTCACAATGCTTTATATCTCAGTGGGATAGTGGGTTTGCATTAATTGCAATGTAATCTTGTATTATGCTTATCCTTAGCCACACTTGTACATGTGAAACATATGGACCTAGAGAGACCAGCTAATGTCCAAAAATGTTGGGTCCATGCTTGCTTGCTGGAGTTGCAAGCCAAGGGAGAGTTTGTTTTCAAGGAGAATGAAGATTCGTGGTTCTTTTTGCTCAAAGTTAGCTCAGGTTCTTTTGTAGCCAAATCTCTACATGCCCATTTATATTTGCAGCTATCTCCAGTTTACTGTTAGGGTTTGCAACCTGAAGAGGTCTGTTGCATCATGCCTTAGCACCTCTGCTTCACGTCTGTGGCCACTCAGGGCTTTAGACATGGTCTGGATTAGTACTTGTGTGTAGCGCATCCTTGTGTACATCCCTGATGGCATAAATGCAGAATACTCCTTGCCTACAACACAATTCAGAATTTAGTGCTCCTGTGTGATACGATTCCATTGCACTTGGCTTTACCACCCAGATAGTTTAATTTATATTTTTATATATAGTATTTATATGCTATATTTATCCTACATATTTCATTTTCTTTCTATGTTTTTATGCTTGGAACAATCTCGTGAACATTTTTTCTACATAATTTTTGATGAAGCTTCATCATCATGTTGTTAAATCAAATGAGGATGTTTTTACATATAATACTGAATCATGCATGTTTAAGTCTGTAGCCATCAAGAATGTACGAAATAAATGCACTGCGACCATCTCTTGCCATTCTTAAGCAAACCTAAATCACTTCATCTTAATTAAAATTCAACTTTTTCTTTCATTTGCATTGACTATGAATGAACTGGAATGAAGAGCAAATGCTGGTAGGTTTAATAAGAATAGAAGTTGTATTGAACATCCAAGTGGAGTGCTGGAAGCACAGCTTTTTAATCAGATTGGGAGTATTGTATGTCACATTGTAAATGGGTGCGGTAGCAAAAGACCATTAACTTTAAGTGCTATTTGGAATAGAAGCATAATATTTCTATTTGTATGTGAGTTTTTGGATGCAGGTAAATACTAGGAGCAAACAAATTTAAACTGCAAAGAACACGCTTCTGTATTTAAAGGGTAGACAGAATTCATAAGCTATTGAAACCAGCCTATTAATTTGAGACAGTTCCATTATCTTAAAAAAAAAAAAAAAAGAGGGAGAAAAAGGGAATTCAGTGAAGCATAACTGATTCCATTTATGAACTGAAAGAAAATCAGAGTGATAGAGATTTTTTCAAACAGCAGCTCAGGGCAGATTGAAAGTTGTTCTAGGAACAAGTGTGTGTTTTTTAGTGCAGGTTTTTAATGGTAGAGGTGCTATATTAATATTTTTCATTTCAGTTAGAGAAAGATAGTGGGTGTTTATGAGTGCATGCATCCTCTTGGCATTCAACAGCGTTTCCCTGGAGTGCAAATTACACCAGTTTGTTTAAAAGATCTGTAAGACAAAGAAAGTATTTTGTGAACATCCAGAGAGTAGAAAGTATTTCAGTATCTGTTTATAATAATAAAGATATCTTATAGTACCCTTCATCGTAACACATCCCAGAGAGCTCTGCAGGTTGAAACAGATCTGCATACCTGCAGGTAATTGTTGCAGCCACCTGCCAACTTGCAAGTGAAACAGAAAATACTTATTAGTGCTTTGCGACATAACGCGCTTGCATCAGAGAGAAGGGAAATTTGTGGTGAGATTATCTGCCTGTCTTAAGGTTTGCTGAATTATTATTTTAATATCTAAGTTCTTCTCAGGTCTATCAGACTTGGCGTAAAAATGCTGGGGGGCTGTTTTAATACCTAGATGTCCTACATGGTGTCACCTGCTTTTCCATCTCCCTGTTCATGGGAGATTGTGTTTGGACCACACATACATATGTAAAATCTCTTTCAGAGCCCTCAGCAGTGTTGGCTCCTTCTTTTGAGTTTGGTTCAGGGAGGCAAATGGGGTGACTGGAGTTAGAAAATGACCCAGGCATGACTCAATGGATGTAGTAAATTCAGAAACAACTTCTGCCAGTAGTTAATTAATTGATTTGTCCGTAAAATCTTGCTGTGGAGATGGGGAGGGCTTTGACACCAGTGTAAAGGAGATGCGTGGCAGTGGCAAATGCCCAAGAGCTGCTGGCTCCAGCGTTGCAGTGATCCGGCCGGACGTCGAGCCCCAGCCCCACACCAGCAGCATCAAGCATCACCACTGCCTTGACGGTCAGGCACAGTGTCATTTCCCAGAATTAATAATGGCTATGGGCATGTTCTTCTGCCTTTGGAGAGCAAAGACCTTTCTATACTAAAAGATTATTAGCCTTCAGATGAAATGCGTAAATTTTTTTTGCCATTTTGTTTCTGTCAGAAAGAGACAAAACCCACCTGTTGAAATCCATTAGATTAAATCCTTGAATTTAAAAGGTCTTGATATTAATTTGGTTATTGAAGCTTGCAGAATATCCGTATTCAGTGGTTTTTATGCCCTATTCAAACTGCCGGGGCTTAGGAGTTGTTTGCACTTTCAAGTGTAAAGATTGCCCTGAGTGATTTGAAGCTTCAGAAATAAATTGCTACATATTTATTGCTATAAAGATAATCTTCCAAACATGAATTGATGCCGCTCTGACTTCCTGAGGCTTCATCACTTCTACTGTAGAAAACCTTCCCAATCAACAAAAGAGGGGAACTGCCAATACTTTGGGAAGACTTGTTACTGCTGCCTGGAAGCCTGAAGGACAAAGAGGATGTGATCTGCAAGCAGAAGTACGCAAATATTCTTGGAGTAGGGAAAAAAAAATCACATGGATAGTTGATGGCTAGGAAATGCTTCTGAGAATTCTGAGTGAAACTAATTTTTAATTGTAAAACTGAGCCTGACATTGTGTTCAGTAAACCAGCTTCTGTACACCTTTAGTAGATCTAATAGTTGGAATTACTCACCTGAGATTATAACTGCACTCTTACATTTAAGTTAACTCCATGAAATACAAAAAATGGGATTGCTTAATTGAGGAACAGATTTTTACTATGTATCTACCACTCCACTTAAAATTTTCTTTTGCCCCTTTTCCCTTGGACATTCTTTGTAAATAGGGATAGCACAAATGGTGGAAGATAATCCTTTCTCATAAAAATAATTCTTGCCTTCCTGTTGTTCCAAGTCTCTGGGAGAGCAGGTTGGTTAAGGCAACTACTATACGTAATACGTATTTTATATTTCTCTTTAAACAACAATGTTAATAAAGAGTTAAAAATACTAGGAGTTTTAAACACAGTGGGCACTGAATGAACAAATTCAGAGATTGAATGCAAGTCAAAAATATCTGCAAGCTGAATGACTAAAGGAAGAGAATCGAGATGTACTGGTCAAGATTGATAGTTCAGTTCACCTTACCTTTTCTAGAGCTGCAACAGAGGGCATGTGAAGGCAGACGTAGAGATAATGAATCTGTTTGGAGGAAAAATTTGGGAAAAGTGGATCAAAGCATTAAATAGCAAGCTTTAAAGGAAAAAGGGGAAGGGGAAAGAGACCAAGGGGAAGTCATGTATGACTAATTTGATAGCCTTCTACGATGGCATGACTGGATGGATAGATGAGGGGAGAGCAGTGGATGTTGCCTACCTTGACTTCAGCAAGGCTTTTGACACCGTCTCCCACAGCATACTCATAAGCAAGCTTAGGAAATGTGGGTTAGATGAAAGGACAGTGGGGTAAATCAAAAAATGGTTAGCAGGTAGGTCTCAGAGGGTTGTGATCTGTGGGGCAGAGTCTAGTTGGAGGCCTGTGACTAGTGGTGTTCCTCAGGGGTCAGTGCTGGGTCCAGTCCTGTTCAATGTATTCATCAAGGACCTGGATGAAGGGATGGAGTGTCCCAGCAGCAAGTTTGCTGATGACATGAAGCTGGGAGGGGTGTCTGACACCCTGGAAGGCTGAGCTGCTATTCAGTGTGACCTGGACAGGCTGTAGAGTTGGACAAAGAGAAACTGTAAGTTCAGTTTCTTGAAACTGAACTGAGTTTTGTTGAACTGTAAGTTCAACAAAACTAAGTGTAGGGTCCTTCACCTGCGGAGGAATAGCCCCATGCAGCAGTTCAGGTTGGGGGCTTACCTGCTGGAAAGCAGCTCTGCAGAGAGGGACCTGGGAGTCCTGGTGGACAACAGGATGCCCATGAGCCAGCAATGTGCCCTTGTGGCCAAGAAGGCCAATGGCATCCTGGGGTGCATCAAGAGGAGTGTGGCCAGCAGGTGGAGGGAGGTCATCCTCCCCCTTTACTCTGCCCTGCTGAGACCACATCTGAAGTACTGTGTCCAGTTCTGGGGTCCCCAGTTCCAGAAAGACAGGGAACTGCTGGTGATGGTTTAGCAAAGGGCCACGAAGATGATTATGGGGCTGGAGCATCTTTCATATGAGGCTGAGGGAGTTGGGTCTTTTTAGTCTGGAGAAGAGAAGGCTGAGGGGGGATCTCATCAATGTTTACAAATACTTAAAGGGAGGGTGCCAGGAGGAGGGGGACAGACTTTTTTCAAGTGGTGCCCAGGGACAGGAAAAGAGGTAACGGGCACAAACTCAAATATAGGAAGTTCCATCTGAACATGAGGAGGAACTTCTTTCCTTTGAGGGTGGCAGAGCACTGGCAGAGGCTGCCCAGAGAGGTGGTGGAGTCTCTGACTCTGGGGACATTCCAAACCCGCCTGGACACCATCCTGTGCAACCTGCTGTAGGTGGACCTGCTGTGGCAGGGGGGTTGGACCAGATGATCTCTAGAGGTCCCTTCCAACCCTTAACATTCTGTGATTGTGTAAAAGCACATCCATTTTAAAATTTTGGTTTAGTTTTTAAGTAGAAAAACATAGCAGCATTAGACCAGACTAAAACCCCATAATGTTTTTTATTGGATTAATACGTTATCTTTGAATGAGCAAATCAATGCATCGTCAATGTGCTACGCAAAGATTTATGCACATCAAGATTGTTCCTGATGGATTAATTTTCAGGATAAAGGTTTCCACTCTTTGGAATAGTATGTGACATATTTTTGCAGTGCTTTCAAATGACTGTAATCACTGCCTTTAGAAAAAGAAAAAAAATCCAACAACCATATTTCCTGTGAATACAAATGTACACGTTCTTTCGCTTTTTAGGAGCTAACCTTTGCCTTCTCTTACAGGTCTTTTCTATGGGTATGCTGAATTTAGTCACAGTGTGACATGACAGTCACTTTTGTTACATATGTGACAAAACCAAAGCTGTATTTAAAAAGGCGTTTTTTTTGTTTTTTGAAGACACAATCTAAATGCTTGGAGAGAAGCATACAAGCATCACAAGATACACATCTTTCAAACCTGTAATTACATGTTATTGTCTATTCAGTGTCTCTGTTAATCCTGAAAAAAACTATTTTTATTTTGTTAAGGATATGATCCACTGCTACTGAAGTCAATGGTGAGAGTCCATTAGATTTTAATGGGCTTGGGGTGCCATTGGCAGTGTGAAAGGATATTCCGGAATTGATAGCCTTGTTGCCTCTTGGTCATTTCAATTTAAACTTTGGAATCAGAAAAGATGAATCCTGTAAAACCCATTTGTAATCAGAGATTGTATTGCACTGCAGTTGTTTGGCACAACAGAAGTACACATCACAATTTCATCTCCCCCGTTAAGACTTACAAGCTGTTCCAGTACTGAATAACTTATAGAAGTGAATAAGCCACAAGCTTCTTTTCTTTTGTGAGTTCTGTAATCCGCTCTAATCCATTTTAAAGATGTAAGTGATACTGGTGATACGTGCACTCTACAGAGCTCCTGGGGATCAATCATCTTCCCTATTGCTAGAAGGTATCTCATTATCTAATAAAATCAGGAATTTAACATTAACTATTCATATTTTTTGTTAGATCAGATAGTGTCATTTGGTCGAAATGACATATTTTGATGTTTCCTTACCGTGTCTTTGTATGTGTTGTGCACATATTTTGTACTGTGCAAAGTCTTGTCGAAAAAGCAACTCAGCGCGGTGTCAGAACGACTTACTGCCAACTTAAGACTGAAGTAAAAGAACTAGAAACATTAGGTGATTTGATTGTACTGAGATTACATCTTTTCAACACTTGTACAGCTTTATAAAAAACTATGTGATACTACCCAGCTGTGAGGATCAAAGAAGGAAAAAGCTAGTATTAAATATAATACATGGGACATCTACATACTCCCTAACTCAAGAGTAAATTATTGAGTTTGTGGGGTGTGTTGGGATGGTATCCACAATAATGAATGATAGGACTAAAGCTGTAGAAACCTTCTGCTGTTAATCAAGTTCTTTGGTAAAGGCACTTTCCTAATAGCATTGAACCATGTTCTTCTCAGTAGACTAGAAAGAATTCCAGTTGATTAATTGATTACAAGTTGAAGAAGTCATACGTGACATTCAGAGAGCTCAAAGACTACTTTTATTACAGATGATAACAGAAAGTTAAGTCTGTTCTCTGGCCCCTGGAGCAGGTGGCATGGTCTGGCTCACATCCCTATTGCTATACTCTTTTCCAGTCAGAGACAGTGGCAGTAGCTGTACTGCTGGAAACTTGGTTACCCTATCCCTTACACATTATCCACTGAAAAATCTCTTCACTTTAGATATGCTTTTCATAAATTAAATCCTTATTTTGGGGCTTCAGAAGATTTTCAAGTCAGTCATCTACACCTTCTGAAGTATTATGTTTGCACGCAACTTTTAGAGTGGTTTATACAATTCACTGTGAGAATTTTCAGTTAAATTTCCATTCTTTGTTCCCAAGATATTAGCCTGCTATTTAAAGATCAGAGCTGTGCCTATTTTTCTAAATGTCCCCATGAGCTGCATCTAATATTTTTTTATGAATACCCTAGTCATCTCTGAGTGCTTTCTACTGTACGAGGCCCCCAAATAGTTAAACTGAATAAGCTTGGTGCAGGAACTATTGCTGGGCAAGCTCTGGTTTTCTACTTCTAAGTCAACGGTATAGGAAGGCAACACTAGGTACAGATCTGTAAGGAGCTGTCGTGGTCAATGACGCCTTCAGGGGTAGAATGACAAGCTGGAATTTCATATTGTGCTAGAGAAGGTGATGGCGTTTATGACTTTGTCTCCATTGCGGCAAAAATACTTAGAGCCAAAGCATAGTCGAATTATGTAAATCTATTTAGAGAGGTAGATCTATCCCCTCTTTAATAAATGCATGCAGCTCATTAGCATTAAGAGAATATGTGAGTTAGCAGTAAAGAGAAAAGGTAGCTGTTAGTTGGAACAACAATTTTTTTTTTGGTAATAAAATCTGACTTTTGTCCACTAGGAAAAAGATCTACAAGTTAGGTTTGTTCACAGAATGTCTCTGAGAGTCAGATAGCTTTGGCACACAGAAAAAAAAACATGACGGCTGTCACATTCATGGTTCGAGCTGCAGCTTTTGACATAAAGCTTATATATATATATATATANAGATGATTAACAAGAAAATTTAAAGCAGCAGCCACAAGTATGCCTATTTTGCAAGACTGGTAACCCAGTGATATTCTCCCTTCCACAGTGCATTTTAAGAAAGTATTCTCAAAAATTGTAAGTCATTGATACGTCATTTAGTACAGGATCCTGCAATTATAGGTGAAAATTCAGAAGATTCATGTCTAGAGGTTCAAATAATCTTGACAGATACTTATTCAACAGGCTCTGGGGGGAATAAAGGGATTATTTGACATAAAGGAAGAGAGGCCATAGGCTACTGAAGTTTAGACAATGTATATTTTTGAATTACATTGGAAATTAAGTAAGAAGCAGTGAAATATTAATTGTCGTGCTTTGAGTGCAGGTGCACATAGGTCAGGGTTGGCCTAGTACTGCCTATTACAGAACTGGTTTTAGTTGCTGAACCTTAATAATGTTTTCAGACTTGAACCGTTCAGGAGCTCTAAGTCTGTGGGCAAACAGTGGCTGGGATTTGGCAGATAGCTGTGAAGGGCAGGAGAAGATCTGGCAAAAGACCAAATGGAAATTGGAAGAATTTCTGCAAGACAGGATGAAAGGAAGGGTTCAGCAGAGGTGGAAAAGAAAAACGGGAGTCAAAACAGAATAAGTGCTGAAGAAGTGAAATTAGAGTAAGGCTGGAAGACTCACAAACCTGGGATAAGCGATACAAGGGGCAAGGAAAAGCCAGGCATGATATGGCAAAGTTGGGCGCCGCTGATGGAGCTGGCTTACTGCTAGCTCCAAAGCCTGGATCTGTTATTTCTCAGCTCTGCTTTGTGATGAGCAGTGTTCCTCATCAGAATCGGCTCAGTGCTGCTTGGCAATTGAGACAAAACTGAGTATTTTTGCACTCAGTAAAAAAAAAAAAAAAAAAAAAGTGCTCTTTGACTGCTGCGGTGTGTGGGGCAAGAGTGGGAACATCTCCGTCTGTTCCCACCATCCTCTCCCATACTCTCAGGCACTAATAGTAGCAAGGCCATTGCCTCAGGACCATGCCGTTGAGGACAGCCGGCAGCATGGACACCTCTTGCTGGGACACTGCCACTGTGGACATCTGCTTATTTTGCCTCTGCCTGAAACTGGCCCCATGTTCCACTCTGGGTGGCAAGTCCACATGGAAAGAATGTCCTTTTACTGCCAGCCACTACTATTTCTGCATGGGTCATGTCCCAGAATAACACTGTAAGAATTTTTCTTTTCAATTTTAACCTTTTTTTGAATGCAGAAAATTGCTTACAGCTTGCTACCTCTTTCTTTCTTTCTTCCTCAATGCCTCCCAAACCCTTGTTTTCTCCACAAAATTCTTGTCTCAGTCAGAGCATGGGATAAGTGGTGATCACCGAACCAGTAACTACTCAATATTTCTTTTTAACATCAGCCATATGGTAAGTCTGTGATCGTTGCCTAACTCGGTCAGGGACTTAGAGATGTAAAGCTTCTTATGCCTTTGTTAGGCCAGCTGTTTCTGTTGGGAGGCTGAAGATCAAGGTTCCATACTGCTGAATTTATCTAAAAAGTCTTACTATGTAAATCTCAAAAAAGGGAGGATTTTAAAAAATCGGGCTCTACTATGTGCTGAGAATTCTTACCTAAGAATTCCTACCTACTGCCCAAGGCTAGTCAGAAAGTGACTTTCCTTCTTTCCTGTCCTTCTTGCTGGTTTTCTCCAGTTCTTAATCACACTCTCAGCCATCCATTTCTTTTAACTGTTTAACCAATTTCAGCAGTATGTCAGAAGGGAAAACAAGAATATTTCATTTCCAGTTTTATTTTAAGCACAGTTCGAAAGTTTCCATAACAGCTGGTAGTAATGCGAGAAATATTTTCTATTGTACTAGTATAAACTTTCCAGCACTATCACAAAAGCATAACTTTACAATTGAAACAATTAATTGCATATGACACTGCAATTACATGACAGATTTCTAGTCGCTTCTCACTATGCTGCGGATTATAATCAGATGTGGTTTAAATGCACCTTATCAAATAACATTGTCGTTCAAGTTCTTTGAGACATGAATAAACTTCATTGTGATGTAGTTGCTGGGAGTGGGAAGGAAAAGGGTTATTACTTAGAAAAATAAGAAAAAAAGCTTGGCTTTTCCAATACTCATGATGGCTTTACGCTGAGAATAGAAGTGGCCACTGGGTCGGCTGTGTGTGTGCGCTGTGGTCCCAACCAGAGCCCACCCAGCTCCCGCCTTTGGCTTGCCCCAAAGCTGTCCCATCAGCCCAGGCACTGGTGTCGCTGATCCCGTTCCCACAGGTGTGGCTCCTCCTATTGTAAGTTGAAACCATTGGCTAGACCGAAGCCTTACACTTGAAAGGGGAAGAGAACTTGGTTAAGAATATCTGAAAACATCTCCTGGAAATAAACTATCGTCAAATGGGTGAAGCATTTCCCCAGCTGCAGAAGGGTGGTTGCTTCTGCCTCTCCTCCCCAGCCTAGGAACTGTGGTAGAAAACAGAAGAATTTTTCAATCAGCAAGTCCTGTCCTTGAGTGCAAAACAACAATTAGGAGTTCTCAAATGGATCCTTCAAGATCGATGTTGCAGAACCATTGCTGCTGTAGAGCCCGCACAGAGGGAAGGAGGGTTTTGTGCCTCCTGGAACAGGAGAAGGAGGTGTTGCAATTCAATAAACAGAGCCGCAGTATCTGAGCGAATGCAGCTACTCCTTATTTTAACTTTCCACGTGCTTCAATAACTGCTGGCAAGTATTGACTTTGGGAACACTAATCTCACCGCCGACTTGTTCAGGGTACCAGTGAGTTGCTATTACAGCGTGTCAATGGTTGTAGTTACTGCCCTTTCCATTTCTGCCTCTAGGTTAAGAGGCATTTTCCCGTGCTCTGTAATTACCAGCCAAACACCAAAGAATTAACACTGTCCATCTGACAGATTCTGTGATACTGCGTGATTGCTCCCGCTGAAGCAATAACCATTCACTGACCTACCGGTTCTTGCAGGAGGCTTGTTTTATGGCTCCATTCAAACACATTTAAGAAAACAAGAATCTGAGGAGACTCTCTGGGCTGGCTTAACTAAAGCTAAGACATTGTAGCTTACACACTGACATTTTCAGCGCTTTAATTTCAGACAACAAATGGCACAGTCATTGAGCCAATCAGTTTAGAATGACAAAAGCATTTAGATAAACACAAAATCATCTACTGCATAAATACAGGTTTGGGGCAGGGGGGAAGACATGTTTGCTAATGGAAGGAAAGTTAAAAGCTTGCCTATAGAAGAAAACTGAAATAAAAATGCCGTAATGGAAAGGATCTCACCAAATATCTGTTTATAATGCATAGTAATTACCGTTTATTACCGTGAAGATTGAAAAGTATAAGCCAAGCCTTTTCAGCATCAAGGGCTTCAGGCCAGATCTAGTCTGCTGATTGTCAGCCAATGGTAAAAACTCTTGTCAATTAGCAAAAATGTTCTCTGTCCTCTCGCACCAAAACGGTGATAATGTTCTTTTTGATTGCCCGGCAGCACCAGCATGAGAGGAGGCAGTACTACTGATTGGAAAAAGCCTACTCAAATGAGAAAACCGTGTGTATGGCTCAGAGGAGGTCGGGAGCAGAGCTGCGGCCACGGCTTGGCTGAGTGCGTATGGAGAAGTGGTGATGCTTGAGAGGCTCTGAGGGGAACAGCATGAGCCTGGGATCTGGAAAAGGAGGGGAAAACTTCATTTTCCTGCATATTTATGTCACGGGGTAATGCAACTAAGATAAAGATACACTGGATCCGAGGTAGAGATGAATGATTTTTCATTCCCTGCTTAGTGTTTCAGGCAGGTGTGTGCAATCTGTATCTTCATTCTGAGATGCAAAGGAGAGTGAGACATTAAGAAAATCAGATCTGCTATCAAGATGTTGCCAAAAATTACTGAGGAACCATAGATGCAGAAGTACAATCTGCTTTGATTAGGAAGACAGCTTTATAGCCATTGAATTAAAATCTGATCTTGATTATATCTCTATAAAATCACTAACTTCGGTAGTAAGCATAGCTGAGAGCAGAAATTGATCTATAAAAATCAGTCGTAAAACTGAAAATAGAGAGAGGTATTAGGGGTTTGTTAAAGTGGAAAAGGATATGGACAGAGTGTGTGAGAGCCAAACTCTTTATCTGGAGATTCAGATGTGGTTCTGCTCATCATGAGATTGAGATCCTGCAGTGACAAGATCCCTACAAGAAATTACACTGTACAAGTGCAAAGAGAAACTGAAGATTCTGGTCACCTTTTTCTTTAAATTGTGGTAAAAGGCAAGCAGTTTTTCATGATCTTGTTCTCTGAAGTTCTCAGTTTGTTGAGTTCAACAATAAAAACTGACATCAGCAGCATAAAGTTTAAAGTAGTGAATTGATTTTTAAGCTGGGACAGCCAAAGGCAAAGTTCTCTGTAACATAAAACTGTTAAGCCCCAGGGTTCTGAGTCTGAATGATACTATAGATCATTTCCACTTGTAGTGCAATGTGTATAGAAAAAATGCAGATCTTGGTAAATGCCTTGCTTTAAATCCCTCTAGCACAAATACATTAAAATCATTTGTAGGTACTTAGAGCAGCAGCATCTGAGGAAAAGGTCTGAATGGGAATGAATTTTCTGCATCCTTATAGGTCATTGTCAGTGAAAATTCCTTGCGACTAAAAGTGAAAGCAGTTGCTAATGGCCATTCAATAGTGAACTGTGTTATTGAGTAATGTAAGAGAAGTAGACCCAGCTGATTAGTCAGTGCCCTGCTTGTAAATGTCAAAAGTACTACTGTCCCATGGTCAGGTCTTCGGACGGATGCTTCGTTTCTTCCCAAGGTTCTGTGTGGCTCATTGCACCTTTTTGCAGTCCTTGCAGTTTGGTGAAGGTTTTAAGCTTTTCAGAGCTGGGCAGGCATCCTATGCTGCACAGCACAATGCTGTGTTCTTGTCACTTGCCACAATCGCTGGTACTGCGGTAGTAGAGCATAATAATGCAGGTTGCATCTGCCTATTTCAGTGCATTTGGAACCTAATAGAAAAATCAAAATATTTTGTCCTTTGGAAATTGGAAAGACAATACTCGTTCTCAATTTAATTTGAGTTAACAACAAAGCCCGAAGTCACTGCTGATATTAGGAACTGTGTGGTATATGTTTGCTTGCATTTTGCCTCTGTGATTCCATTGATAATTTCAGGCTGCTGAGCAATCTTTATTAAATTGTCCTTAATATTCCTGGGTGCCAACTTGTGTATGTGATTAGAATAGCAATCCTTTTGCACATTTGTAGGTGTTTATATAATATAAAAGACTTCAGGGTGCCAACTTGTGTGTGTGTGATTAGAATAGCAATCCTTTTGCACATTCGTAGACATTTATATAATATAAAAGACTTCAGGGGAATAGATGTGGCCCTAAAATAGGATCTGATTTGTAGAATGCATCTCATTTTTTGTCTTCTTGCATTTATCTTGGGATGTGTTCTTCCTGCTGTTGCCAATGAACTTGGGGAGAGTTGGGAGTTTCCAGAGAGCATTGATGATGTTAGCACTTATCGCATCTTTGTACTGGGTGGAGAACGGTTTTGACTTTCCCATTTCAAAACCCAGAAGGTGCTAACCCTCTCTGCCATCAACCTTTCTTTGTCTATCAACACACAAGGGCTGCAGAGTGTGGGGTGTAACAATTTACAAGGTATTGTTAGTTAAGATTTAATGTGTCTTTGACATTAAAGAGTAAAATAGCAAAGAAGGTGGTATTGCTTCTCTCGATGCTTTGGTGGCAAAAGTGGTCGAATGATTCCCTTTTCTTTGTGTCGGTGTTTCTTTCAGCAGTTGTCATTCACGTAGTTAAGATTTTTCATAAAACTGCCTGAGCTTCTCAGTGGGGATGGCAGAAGTGAACGTGCTCCTCACCTCTGTCCCTCACAGGCTGTCCTATCCCACACTTGCCTTTAACTTTGCACTTTCTTTCACTGTGTAGGCAAACCTACAAGGGCTGTCTTGAGATAATAAGGTGGGAGAAATCTAGTATAAAAAATATTGTAAAAAACAAGCTAAAGAAATGTTAAGCAATTGAAGAAAAAAACATCCCAATTAAAACTAGTTCTAGCAGAGGATCAGTGAAATTAAGGTTTTTTAAAATTCATGTGTTATTTCCCCCTTGAGCATGTGTAGAGTGCAGGTAAATAGTTACAAAGCAAAATGTTGCTATATTAACCTTTTGTCCGTATTTTTAATTCACACAATCTAAACACAGCACTGCACAGGAACACAGATAGTTCTGTAAGACAGTTATTCAGCTGGAAGAAACATTAATCTTTAAATATAAGATAGTTCAGTTTGTATTCTGTTACAGATTATTTAGTGCTTTTCACGTACTATAGCTCAAAGTGTTTTACTAAGCAATGAATTATAGTAGAGATGTGCCATGAATGCAGAACTCACCAGAGCTATGGATACAAATGCATTAGAGTTAGTTTTTGTGTCTGAATGCTGTCACTTGCACCTATACAAGTGATGGATAAGGATGAGTCCTGTGAAAATAGATGTTTGCTTTTATGAACTAACCAGAAAATATGAATCCAAGAGTAATATTTGGAAACAGGAAAGCTGTCTTGGAGATAAAGTTTTTTTGCCACCCCAGGAAAACACAGCAGAATATGTGTGAAAAATGCAGGCAGAGAAAATATGAGGAAAAATGCAGTATTCTACTTTTTTTTATTCCATTTTTATTTCACCAGCAGCTAGAATTCCACAAAGTAACCAGACACCACATTTTCCTATGCATTGCAAAAATGCATGGTAGGAGACAGTTCTTCCCAGAAGACTTCACAGTCTGGATACATAAGACAGGAAAAGGTTGGTGGTGGCAACTAAAAGATGAGGATTGATGTTTGAAAGCAAATGAGCTACAGTTGTATAACAGATTAATGCGGAGCAGCTGCAGAACGATGCACGTATTTTTAGCCTGTTCAGTCATGAGCTTATATTAATTTGCTCCATCATCCCTCACTGGAAAGGTGAAGAGTCCTTGCAACTGGTCATATTTCCTTGCCTGCTCTGAGGTGACTTTATTCACCACTGTGAGTTGACCTTGTTCGATCCTGTGGCTCCATCCTCAATCATGTAGAGACTGAAGGGGTTTGTGCAGTCTTTGATATTTGAATCTTGATGTTTCTAGTCCTCTTTCCAGTATCTTAAACCCTCTTATCCTCCACAGAAGTCCCCTGTCTTTTACTGTATTTAATGAGGCTTATAAGAAGATAGAGTCAGGATGGAATTAAAGATGAGAGAATGTTACATCTACTATGCTGGTTTTCAAAGATGTTTGCTTTAAGTCTCATCCTTCTGTAGCACAACAGTGTGAAAGCAGCAGTCAATAACTCTGTGAATAAAAAAAGAAAGGTATCTTGAAAATGGAGGATTGCAATACAGTGAGTATCTTCAGTCAGTTGGTATAATGTTATAGCATTTCTTAATGGATCCCGTGGGCAAAGCAAGTATCGTCACCACTTACTGCTCTTGCTGGTTATCACAGAAAGGAAACAAATCTGAAGATTGTTTCAAATAAGAGGAACAACATTACACTGAAGAAATTACATTAGCTTTTTTCTATCTCTTTCTGTTCTTCCTGCTACCTTTATTCAGATGTGTTAGGAGGATCACCAAAATCAAGTTTTAATAATTTCCAGCACTAATAGTTTTTCTTATTGTGGAAGAGCAGAGCCCCCATTTTTCTCTGTATCTCATGCTGATGTATACAGTATTGTACAAAAAAATCAATTTGATAAATACAATAATTGGCCTTATATGACATCAGCAGCAGAAAAGCATGAGAACACTCCCTTTTGGAAGAGATGGATTATGGTGTAGGTAGCCCACTTTCCGAGTATCAATTCTTTATAGTGGCCCAGTGCCTTGTCCTTTGGACTGGAATGCTCAAATATATTTTTTAAAGACATTTGATTTTGTTTTGTCATATTTTTATGTCTATGCAGAAAGGTTGTGAGGTACATCTCCTTCAAGCACTAGGTAAAGTTTGATTTTTCTGTGATTATTAGATCGTTACTCAGTCTCTGTACCCATCACTCTTGAGTTTGAAGCCTGATGTAAACAGACATTAAACTCTTTATTTCAATTAATCTTTATATTCAAGTAATGGATAATCTATTTAGGTGTGCTCTGGAACTGTGGAGTAAATGCTTCAAGCAGATCAAACAGACCAGCCCTATTTCTTTCAAAATCTTACCTGTGTTACCCCCTGCCACCAAGAGAGGTCAGCTCTGATGTCTTACATAATCTTCATCGAAAGTCATTAAAAACAAACACACTTTTCTATGTGGTTATGTTCTTTTTGCTGTGTGGGTTTAATAGTGTCTCTGTTCTTTGTTATGAATTGGCTGGTTGTTGCTACAAGCACAAAAGTACATTATTATTTTTTAAAAAAATCCATGGCCTGTTAACATAAGGTCTTGGTTCAGTGTAGCAGGACTATTTTTTATAATAAGATTGGCTGTGGGTTAAAATAACAAGATCTATGTTCTGCCCTTCACTCTGTAACAGCTTCTTCACTGCCCCTGAGCAAGTCACTTAAAGTTTAACTTTCTTCTCTGAAAACTGTGGATAATAATGATTACTTCAATATCTCACAGTGCGCTGGCAAACAAAACTTCTGCTGGGTAATCCACAAAGTGAAGGCAGTATGCAAAGGAAAGATCCATTATTAGTCATAATTTAAAAGCAAATGGTATTAAGAATAGTATAACAATCACATGTGTTTGAAGTAGCTAATAATGAACAGCATCTATTATAGACTGCTGGGCGGGGAGAAGAGAAATGTCACACGTGCTGTGCTTTGTCACAATTCTCGATGGGTGCGTCGGGTGTTCCAGCTCTCAGATCACCTTGGTGTCCCTCGCTGAACTTGCTCCAGTATGCAAACGTCTGTCTCCTGCTGGGGAGCCCACGGCAGGACGTACTCCAGGCCTCCAGCTGTAGCCAGTGCCAAAGTGGGGTGGGAATCACTTCCTGTGGGAAAGTCACATGTAGTGCAGAAATAGCTACTCCCTCCCCCATTTAATCTCTTGCAGAGCTTTGCACATTTTTTTCTGTCTTTAAAACCACTGAAGAGGTCTCAAACACTTTAGGACTGGAGCTATATTAATTTAACAGTCTTTTGCCCTAAGCATCCTGCAGTGCAGGGAGGAATCCTATGTATTTTCTGTGTAGAAAACCCAGGATGGGATTCTTTGCTGTTAACTGCTATGGACCATTCTCTCTGTGCAGCAATTTTATTCATGTTCTCACAGTTGGTGTTCGGCGCATCTGATACATTAGTTGCTGCAGAAAAAAAAAATAAATAAATGTCTGACTCTTCTCTTGCATAACTTTCATTATTGTGATGATTAAAAGCTTGCTAGCAGAGACAGGACCGCAGTCTGGCGTGGCAGGAGGGACAGTGCAATCCAGCTCCACCTAGCACTTGCATTGGAAGAACACTTTGAGAGAAGTCACCTATAAAACGAATGAAATTGCTTGGCACTGATAAATAACCAGCAATTATGTAGAACTTGGAAGTGATAATAAATGGGAACATGTGAAAGTTCATTTACTGAAATGCGCAAGTATTCTAACCAAAAGAGTGATAAAGGCACTCTTTGCCATTGCTGTAACACATCTCAGTTAATGGTACAAAACAGCAGGGCAATATTCCAGTATTTGATGTGCCGAGTACAGCATAATGAAATAAAGTCTGTTACTTTGCAACTTGTCTAACAGCTGTGGAAAATATGAAACTAATCTAATGGGTTATGTTTTCTTTTTTGATCATGCAGCACAACTGATTTAAAAACATGCACATATGTAAAAATAAGGCTTTAGTCACCTTAGAAGAATAACTACCCAGCTAAAATTCTTATTTCTCTGGTTATGCTGTGGTTTAGTGAAAAACCGTTTTCATGGAAGGGGCAGCAATCAGTTCTTAAAGTACATAAGCAATCTCTTATACTTGACTAACATTTAAAGCTGTCTTATGGAATCTATTTCTTGCCTTGCTCTTAGCCATTTGAACTTTCCTGTTGTCAGTAAAATCTATAAACAATGACAGGGAGATTCTGGTTTATACACAAGTGAACTTTGAGCTCATCTAAGACAATAGTCACAAGCAAAACCTGAACATCTCTGAATAATAATAATAATAATTATTATTATTATTATTATTTCAGAAAGCAGTAATGTCTGACTGTTAAGTGCGCTTGGTGTTCATTCAGCAAGATTCCAAAAATGAATAAGCATTCCTGTAGTATTGCAAAAATTACTGCTATCTAGTATGGGAGATATAGGGTGTTTCTTAAGTTTCATTGGACAGTAAACTGTTTGAATAGATCAGTTGTAGCTGCTGTTTGGCAGTGCCCCATATCCAAACCTGTTCAAGGCTTCTGTGGTCTTCAGCTGTAGAGACTGCTAAAATATTCCAGTAGGAAAAACCATGATAAGTGAGTCATGGCTTCACCTTTGAACCACAGCAGGATGCTTTTCCTTAGTCAATAGAAGACTGAAGTCTGAATAAAATATTGCTTGGTTTGTGTTTATCTGCATTCATCTATAATGCATTAGCTGTATATCTATATCATTTAAATTTTACGCACTTTCTGGACTTCAAAATTTATTTATTTTTTTATATTTTCATTGCATTTATTTCCTCAGGTAACTATCAGCCAAGGTATCAGTCTGGGAAACGGGTATTCTGTGAATGCCTAAATGAGCATTGCATTGAAGTTTTAGGTCAAATTCTAGACTTTATTATATATTTGTAAGAAATTACTTTTAAACTGCATATGGCATATCCTTCAATTCTCAGTGGTTTAGGAGATGACATCCAGTATGAAATATATTCAGAGACCTCAGGTACTAGATTTATAATAAAATTGCTTTCCTGATTCCATAGCATGCTTTATAGAAGCTTTATGAAAAAGCAGATATCAGGTTTCCTAATCTTTGAGGAGTGTCTTTCGGTATTTGAAATTTCTTTTATCTAAATGATCATCTGCAGCAGTACTGCAACAATTAGTAGATGGCTTCGTGTTTAGAAACTGTACCCATTTTACAAACGTGGAAATAATTTTTATTAGGTAGGCTGTAGCTTTCACTGTAGATGACCGAAGGTACTGTCCAAGTGGATAAAAATAAAAGCACTTTTTAGGCTTACTGCTTTACCTATAATTTGTTAGTATGTATAATACAGCACTACTGTGTTTAAGCCAAAATTTAATTTATGACTAGGATCATATAGTCATATATATTTATATTATATTAATTATGTTATGTTATGTTATATTATATATTTTTTCTTTAAATATAAATAAGAATAACCAAAAACTGTAAAGTAAAAAAACCTCAGATCTGTTCAGCTGGTGTTAAAATCCCTGCTGAGTTCTGCCTGCCAGGATTTCACAATCAGCCTTGCTGAGCCTCAGAAACACATTCCTTTCTGGCAATGTCATCTGAGGATGCGGTGAGCCCGGCGTCACTTCGAGTGCTCCCGGAATGCCGCTAACAGGCCCTGGCAGCATCCTTGCAGGACGTGGTGCCTTCTGCCTTCACACCTAGACGAGCGCCGCCAGGGTTTTGTGTAATACGCTGAACACACATTATGAAAGAAAACCCTTCAAATAAGAGGTCTTTCAAAATCTTTCCCCCTGTGTGATGCTGTTTGTCCTTCAAAACACACCTGCACCATGTTGTTAGTGCTCCTTGGAGTTTAGCGCTACTCTTCTGCGCTAAGGGCTTCGAGGGTGTAAAAACTGATGCGTGTTGGAGAAGTAGGTATCTTTAATATAGGAGATATGCCGGCAGCAGGAAGGATGTAAGAATGCCGTAATGAAATTTGGGAAATCCAACTATGTTTTGTTGGCGGGAAAAACAGCAAATATTTTGCTCTATTTTAACTTGATTGTAAGTCACTAGTCACTTGTCAGAAGGCCAGCCAGGACAAAACCAAGAAACTGCCCTTCACGCAGATAAAGGAATTTCTCTTTTAATTTGTTTCATGTTATTAAATATACTTTTAAGATTTTGTGTTCATGTCGAAGAAATAAAAATCCATGAGCCGAATGCTGCCACTCACAGCTCCTTTTTTTTCCAAGCCACATTTAATTTTCTTCTTGGTCATGTTACTCACTATGACATTTGCAGTTCTTACATGTTACGCATGTTTTTTCATCCCCTGTCTAAAAGAGAGTTTGTTTCTTGTTCCACAGCAAAATTAGGCAGTTGCTTTTTGAAAAACTTAAACAATGCCATCAAAAGGAAAAAACTTTAACTCTTTCAAAGACCTGTGTTGGTACCCATGAAAAGTTGTGCAGCACAGACAACTGTAAATTAGGAAGATATGGCTGGGAGAGAGATAATACAAATATTTGTTTGACCAGAGGTGCTGCAGGGTAATGAAAGAGAAAGATTTAAGACTATTTTGAGAGAAAAACATCCTTTAAATCTTAATCCCAGTGTAGCGATGTAAATAGGAAGGCAAACTGTTAGCTGAGGTATTGCTCTACCTCATGAATTGTATATATATAAAATCTTAAAAGACTTGATATTCTGCTATTGCAAGGCACTGCGTCTCTAATTTAAAATACAATACTTTATCAGGATGGCCTCCCGTCCCACACTCAGGGTGGTGGGTAGGTCAGGCTGTGCGATCTCTCGTTCTGGCACGGGGAACGCTGTTCTATATGGGGAATTCTTGGGTCTGAACAAGAAAACCAATGGTTTTGCTCTGTGAATCTTGACCTCTTTGAATTTGAAAACAGAGGTATGATTCTGCCGCTTGGCGTTGTCACGCCGGGTGGGCGGCGCAGCACGAGCCTTTGGACAAGAGCGGGAAGGGCTGGAGAGTTGCTGCGCAGCTGGAAAGCTTTTGGGCTGGAATAGGCGGCAGGCTTTAACGAGGGTCAGCAAGGATATCCGCCGGTTTATATGTCCCCTTCCTTTATAGGTGTTACCTGATAACCCTCGTTATCAGCACCACCTCCAGAGGATGTGCAGGTTGTTACTGACCAAATTGCCAAAGCACTGAGGATGGGCGAAATACAGTTATCCTGATAAAGCAGATCCAGTCCAGCAAACCTCGGGCTAAAGCCAGTTACTCTTACGGACGAATATTTCATCTTGTGTTATCCAGGTAGTTTGTTAAACAGCAATTTTGCAGAATTCTTTAATATCGGATATGTCAGCTTTTCTTTTTCACAGCTGTTTCTGAGTACATATGTAAACCCCAGTTTAAACATATGAGGAGAATGTAAAACAGCAAAATAACAGAGCTGAAATGAACTACAGGAACGGCCAAAGTCCTCTGTTAAAAAGCCACCTTGTGAATTTGTCTTTATTTCTGTGGTCATGGCAGTTCAAATAATAAAGCAGTTCAAATCCTCCAAACTGTATTATTAAAAGTTTTTATGGACGTGCTCAGACAATTTATATTGAATACGACTGATGAAAAAACTTATTGAGCAAGACAGAACACTGTAACCATGATAAGCAATATTTCATATCCTTGCTAATTAAGAAATGCAGCAAGAAGATATTTCACTTACTTTTCTGTAGTAATGGAGGTAAGATAATTATTTTTTAATTGGAAAAATATTTAAGTAAATGACAGCAAAACAATCCACTTTCTTTACCCCTCAGAATTACTTTATTATAAAAAAAGTAACTGTTTCTTTAGAAGTAAAACACATTGTTAAATGAATTGATAGTTACGTTGCCACAATCACATTATCAGCAATATGTTTGGAATATGTAATATGATAATAAAACAATTATCATGCTTCTTTGCAAAAGCAAAAAGAGTTGGTAATAATAAATATATAAAAAAGATATACTTAGAAAAGCAATAGAAAAATACAAGCTAAAAAAAATATCATTTTCCTTTTTTCTTTCTTATTTTTGGAAGCAAAGAATGAGTTACAATATCTTTTACTAGGTCTGCTTCTGAAATACTGATGCAGTTAGTACACTTTGCATAGCTGTAAATCAGCTAGCCCAAAGGCACCACAAAATGGCATTGTTCATAGGCAAGTGAAGACCTTTGTATCACCTGCAACTGATAGCAAACCAAACAAAATTACATCAAATAAGTAAGAGAATGGTTAGTACTCCGAAGAAAACTGACTCAGTACTGATCATCTTCTCTCAAAGAGAATGTAACTAAATGAAGGGTTTCGCAGAAAAGCGATGTAGATTATCAAGGACTTTTAGGAAGAAATTCACATATAAAGGAAGTGTGAAAAAGGCTGAGATCGAATTTTTTAGAAGGGGAATTAATAATAAATGTATGTTGAAATTGAAGACCTAATAATATGAAAAAATGATATATTGATCTTCAGAATATTTAATCATAATTAATTTCAACACTTTTAAAAGGCTGTGAAGACATACACCTCAAGGCTTAGACTAACCTCCACTGTTAGAAATAGATTTTGATCAAATGTAGAGAGTAGGTTACTGCACATATGTATGTTATGGGATTCTTGCACCTTTTTCTGAAGCATCTGTTACTATTTGGAACAAGATACAGAGCCAACTAGAGATTAGTGTAGAAACAGCCTTCAATTTCCGTCTGTTTTTGATAAGCTCAGCTCAATCAGTGACTCACTGCTGTGTCCAAACCAAAACTATCAATCTGTGAGCACTTTTCAGTATCTACGGTTTTGCATCGCCTGTTCATAAAAATAAATCTGTTCAGTTGAATAATTTTAGTTTCAGTCTTCCTGGCTCATCTCCAAGGAATTCATCTTGCCGTCCTGGAGCCCAACAATTCCAAAGGATTCTATTAGAAATGAGCTTATTTTTTTATTTAGTAACTCAATACAATCCACTTGAAACGTAGCAGCGGCCATTAGTAATTTGAAGATTTTGTTACTCTTGTGAAGTTCTTCAGCAGTGGGATTAGTGGGTATTTTAATTTTAACTTGCATTGTAACATGCCTCATTTGCTTTATATTATAGCAGGAAATAATGTTATAGAGTATTGTTCTCTAGGAAAAAAAAAAAAAAGAAAAATTAAACTCTCAACTTTCTTCATTTTGAAGTTGCCATTCACCCTTGCTGGTGACTGCATTGGCAAAGGATGTAAACAGTTAAGGTCCATCTATTATCTGCTTGATAGGCCTGGACAGAAAACTGACTTTTGAGGCTTTCTGCCCTTGGAGACTTCTAGCTTGTTTGATCGCGCCTAATGACAGTTATTTCTGACGGGCATTAGCTCCCCACTTTGTCAGTGGAAACAGAGGGGGGCAATTCCAGATGGAAACCGAGATCTTACTGATTTGCCTGGTGAAGTTGCCTATTCTTTTTGTTGACTGTAGAGGCAGTTTACAGTAATTACAGTGTGATTAGGTTAACCTAATTTTAGATATCTGCAGGCATTTGTGGAGTGCGGTTTGTGTGACATATACTAAACAGCTGCTTTAGGATGAGATGAATCATGTCTAAAAATGCTCATTTGTCCCCATTACTGTAAGGGAAGTCTATATAACTACCTCATAAGTAAATGTCTCCATTTTCTGTGTAGGAGAATAATTAGGCCATCAGCAATTCTGTGATGAGGGATTTATTCAAAATTCCTTTCATAAGGACTGCTCCACTTTGTCTAAACAATTAAGATCCACTAGCTAAAAAGAACAAACATTAATGAATGTTAACAGAAAAAAGAAGAAGAATGTGGTTGTCGTAGTTAATTAGCCGTACCACTGAGGAACACATGAGTTCTCGTTTAAGTGCTGAAGGAAAAGGTACGACAAGGACTGGAAACCAGCACTACCATCACAGATAAATGCCTTAAAACTAAGCCTTGTGCTGAATCTGTCTTCTACCCAGCAAATATTTATGCAAAATGGAAAGCAGGAACGACTGAAAGTTGCCTGCAGCACCTTCTAGAATACCCTACAGGCTTATGCTAGGCATACCAGGTTAGTTGGGCTGAACCTGGATGTGTTTGAATCACCTTCTGCAGAAGAGGGATTTGAATGCAGGTCTCCTGACACATTTCTGAGCACATTTCTTAAAAGCTGAAAGGCAGAGCAGTACCACTGGAACAACAGTCAACATTTCCTTCAGTCACGTTTTGGAGGAGAATATTAATTTCTGCATGGCTTCCAACAGGGCTCATTCACATAGCTGCAAAGGTTGGACTAAGTGCCTCCGTGCCTAGACAAGGTTCCTGTACATTGCAGAGAACAGGTTGGGGTTCAAGGTTGGATTTTTCTGTTCCTTACCTTGTGTAATTTCACATGCGGCATATCTGTTGCAAATCCCCCCTTTTTTTTTTTCTTTTTTTTTTTTTTTGTGGCATCCGACTCTTCCCAGCATTGTTCAAACCATCAGCCTGACTCAGTACTATTGTCTCCAAGTGGGAAAAATCTGTGAGTTCCTTCATTCCTTTAGTGCTGAATCACACTGAACTTTTCCAGCCTTATTCCTGTATGACCAGACCTCTTGAAACACATAGGACATACCTTCTGTCAGCTCTGGTAAGCGTTTAAATCTCAGCTGAAAGTCTGAAGGTTATTAAAATAAATGGAAGTAGAATATACATGTGTGCAAATTACTCTTTCAAGGAGCAAAAGACAATGTAGCATCTGTTCCTTCTTTATATTCTTTTCATTACTTAGTATGCTGCCTGTGTGAGATCTGGTTCGTCTCTCAGGGATATATTCTACCCTCAAAGTAAATGAAAGAGGACACTATATCCTATAGGATAGTGCTGATGCTGTATCTTAAAAGAACCCCAAAATAAATCCAGGCACTTCCAAGGCACCTTGACCAAACAGTAGCATAATTTCACTGTGTTCCGTCTAGACTATGCTTGATAGCATACCTTACAATTATTCTGAATAATCCATCTGTGCTCTGTAAAGAAATGATGAGTTCGTGTGCCACCTGAGAACAAGCAGCCCATGAGCACTGATTGACACCACACTGTAGAACAGGGAAGGAGCAGGAATCACCTAACCAAAAATAGAATTTGGCCAGGCACTGGAAATAATTCCTTCCTTATTACTTCTTTCTAGTTTTTGACCTTTATTTAATCTGAATGAATGGACTAATGAAGTAGGACATCATTTTTAAATGCTGTCACTGTTCTTTTTTTAGTAGCCAGTTTGCCATGCGAATGAGTGTACTTTCATAAGCAGATGTTACCATTGAATTTTTTAATGGTAATATTTATCATAATAAAAATGTGCATACTATTGTCACACAAGTGTTAAATTAGATACTTTCATTTATGGGTGGAATGAAGCAAACAACAGTAAGGGAACTCAGGTAGGATCGAGTCACACTGAAGATGAAACTAGAATGTTCAAATTCATCAATAATTGAATAATGTACATTTTAAGTTATATATTTTTTTAATTAGCAAGGTCGGTTTTGCTTCAAAATGCAGAATTAACCTGCTGATTTTTAATGTATTTTCAAAAGGGATTGCAACTTATCATACTTCAGTGTGTGAAGTATGCAATTACCAATTAGTATGCAACTATGCAATTTAGGCAGAAATAAACTCAGGTAATCTCATAATATCTATGCTGTCTTTATTGCACTTTTCTTTGAAGCGTCTAGATTAGCTACAGCCAGAAGTTCATTGGACTAAATTGACCCCAAAACCAACCCTATTTGTTGCTTTCTGAAAAGAATTCTTTTTTAAAAATTTTTGTTGAATATAAGCTGCAATGATATATGCACAAAAAGAAAAAAAAAATCTTTAGAGTGCCTTTGTGGAACTTCTGTATAGTTTCTGTATAGCCTCCATGAAAAAAATAAAAGAAGAAAAGAAATGGATTCCAGCTAGAAGCATTTTTCTGTCTAGAAGCATTTGTAATTTATTATCATTTTCTGTTTTTATCAGAAACTGTTGTAATTACGTCCATTAAAAAATAAACTGAAGGGGATGATGTGGGGGTGTGAGGCAGATGATTGCATTTCTTACTTGGGATGCTCGTTATGGATCATTTGTAATGTCTGAATGTGTAAACTTCTTTAATTCCCGTTGAATCAGTCTCAGCGTGAGGCTTCCTGACCTTGACACACAGCCTCAGCACAGGGCACACGTGGGGCTTCATCCTCTCGAAGCTCAAGCCTTTCACTTAGTGTCACAGAGCACAGGAAAATAGGTCTTCATTAGCTGGCACTAATTTCAGGCTACGCAGATCTTTTTTACTGTAGTTTGCAACAAACTGTCACTGAAGCGTCGTATTTTGCTAGCGAGTGTTACGAAGCTGTACAGAAAAAGGAATTTTTCTTACTGCTTTGGGATCTATTCGGGCAAACATCTTAGTATTCGTAACACAGACCATATAACTTACTGAGCCATACTGAAAGACACCATTGGCTGTCCAGTGGGTTTTAACTATGTTAAGCTTTACTGCCTTCTGGAAAAGTACTTTGTAAGACTCCTTCTTTTGCACTGAAGAAAAAGAACTCTTTTTCATGCTAAGCATATTTTATTCCAGTGGAAATTTAGAAAATATGAAGCTCATGAAACTTAACTCTAAATAATGTATGCATAGTTAAGACCTGAACATTTGCTGTGTGAAACTGTTTATTTTTTCTCTCTAAAGAACAATGACAAAATGTTGGCCTGTGACTCAGATTAGAGGACACATGAGTCAACAGCATGCCATGAGAATACTTTTGTCAAATCAAATTTATCATTTCTGTTAGCTGACTTGTTAAAGTACAAATAATTATTTTGTATTGGACTTTAGAGAATTAGGCCAAAACTTTATTTACAAAACAGATGAAAAATAAGCTTCCATTCTATTTTATTATAACATTAGTGCCCACAATAGTGTTTTCGTCTTACCTGAACTTCTGTCTTGATGAGAGACACCACTGTTTTCTAAATAAATCTATGCGTAAAGAAGGAATTACCAGATTCTTTGGCAAGCAAGTAGCTTAAGAACATGTAGAATGTGGAAAGTATAAATAATCTTATCAGGAATCATTTTATTCATACACAAATATCTCTTGGGTTGGGTGGACCCATCTCTAGCAGAGATATACCTGTACTGTAGTTCAAACATTTCAAAGTGAGTATATTTTTTTTCCTGGGGGAAGTATACCCCTTTCAAATGTGTCTTGGAACTTCAAAATAGCTCAGATATGTTCATTCAAGATTTTCCTTTATGGTTCCTGAAACCAAGACAATAAATTAAAATAACACCAAAACCAACAAACAGATAAAGAATTATTAAAATGGACTGAACCCTCCATTTCGTGCTGCAACTGCAATTGGTGTCACATGGAATAACTGTTACTTCACCATATACATGTGGTTGTTCCCGGCTTAGATCCAGATGCAAATCCAGTCTGTTTCTAGGGAGAGAGCAAAGAGCTATTCCTGTGGGTCAAACCTCTTTTTGCACAAATTTTCCTTTTCTGCATAGACTTTCTGCCCTTGCGGGGCGCATGGGGCAGTCTGCGCCCTACGGTGAGCGGTGTGGGCCTTGGGGGCAGTGGATGGGGAAGGGGAAAGTGAGCTGGTCTTTGCAACATCCAAACTGATTCCAGTTTATTACCTCTAATAAACAGTCTGTAGAATTGGCTCTTATACTAACCTCAGAAATCTGTTGACTCAGATATACAGATAAAACTGAAGCCATCTCTTGAGAAAAGCTAAGGAGTGTCATCCAGAGCTGTGAATAAACTGCTCAGCCAACATCAGCTTTTTAGCTTTTCTGAGCTGTTGCTAAGATCTTCAGTAATTACATATCTCTACAAAAGACTGTGGCCTCAATGTGTTGTAAGGGGGAGTCTAAATTCAGTTCATTTACCCTCAATGGCTATTCCACAGCTAAGATACTAAGCCATCCCTTGTCTTTGTGTCTGTATTTAATGTATAATTATGGTTTCTCAATTGCATTTTAATACCACCTGGTTTTTAATTCTACATGCTCCCTCTAGGTACACTTTTATTCATGCACAAGATAAGTGAATATTTTTATTCTAATGTTTTTTGCAACTAGATTATTTCGTTTGCTCTTTAGTTAAAAATTTTTTGATATGTGTTTCAGCATTGTCATTAAAAATATCTATTTCAGAAGAAAAAAATGACAAATTCCTACTTTTAGATGGCAGCTTACCTACTGATTAAAAATCATCATTAAAAATCTCAGCTTGAAAAGTACATCCTTCTGCACAATTTACTGCTGCCAAGAAAATTCACAGAAAGTTTCTTAAATTTTAAAAAAATTGCTGGAGCCAATCCTGACTTGATTTCTTGTGAAGGTGTCTGTGAAAAAGTCCTCCTTTTGGGGGCTTCATGCTGTATTGCCCAGTTATGTTACTAATTTGGAAGTAGCCCACAGTACCTGTATGAGTTTTTCTTTTCAAGAGGTACAGACCCGTGGGCATTACCCAGATTTGCCAATTCTTATTGCCTGCGTATGCAGCATCTGTGCAATTCAGTTGACTTCAGTGGAATTATTTTGACAAACAGTGGACAAAGTGGCTGTCCTGGATGCAAACAGCCCATTGTGTGAGTTCATGGCTCTTTATGCTGAAATTCAAATGAAGCCATTCCAGGTCTGCACCAAATTTCGAAGGAAAAAAGAATTGTCAGCAGAATGTCTTCTGGGAGGAATGAGGTATCCTATCAAGTGGACTTTCCTTCCAGGAAAAATAATCGGTAGAAATTTGAGCAAGCAACAGAATTAGAAACCTTGCTTCTTCTTCTTCTTTATGAAAGGATGATGGCAAAGAATGTCTGTTGCTTTGTGTTGGGAGGCAATTAGTTGTGAAAATGTAACACTGGAATAAAATTAGCCTGTTGGAAATGTGTTGGGGACAGAGGGAGGAAGGGGAGTTGCTCATAAACAGGTGGTTGAAGTAGGACTTACAGATGCAACATGAGAAGTTACTGAAAACTCTCAGTAGGTCCGTCTTCCTTTTGCAAGAGCAAGCTTGATTGCACGTGTGTAGAATCAGGTTCATTAAAGGATTTAAGTACTGGCAGGTTAAGAACAGGAGTCTTCACATTTTAGGCCCCTAACCCCAAGGGTGGAATCTGAAAACAGAGCTGAGCAACCAAATTGTCTCTTGAAGTATAAGGGAGGGAAAACTACTTCAAGCAGTCATTTTAATTTCTAAGCTGCAAAAGATGAAGAAGTTTATTAGGTACACCCAAGCAGGGGATTTTTATTCTCCTCTAGTTTCTAGAGCCAAAAGCAGTTTGGTTAGGATCTCAGGCTCCTTCTGCTCAGCCATAGCCACGCTGGTTGTGAACCAAATGTATGCACCTGACATTTTCAAGCTGTGAAGCAAATGGGTCCAGGCTGAGGGTGCTGCTTTGCTTTGGGAATCTCAGTTTTAGTATTTTGTACTTAAAGAACACCATACTGAAGTATGTTACATCTTTTCTTTTTCTCCACCACGCCACCCCCCCCCACCCCCTNGTGCAATTACAAATTGAGTAAGGGACCTGTACATGGTTTAACAAAGTTTTTTGATAGTGTGAGATATACACGTCCTCCTTCTGGTAGCACCAGTTAGGAAAAGGGACAATAGGAGAAAGGTCGAGTGATGTTAGCGTGGATCAGACGTGGAACTGGTATATTTTAGCTTTATTCACAGGAGCCTGTGTTTTATGCATTAATGCACAGCCTCACGTTCTTCTTTCTCTCTTGGAAATTCTGTGCAAGTAGTCACTCCTGTTTTGGCAATTTAAGGAAAGTCTTCATTTACGAATGTTTTGTGCTTGTGCTTCAGAAATTAAGATTTTTTTTTTAGAAGGCATTCTGTTTAAGATGTTTCACATTGTAAGTACATACTGAAAGAAAACATTACAGTGTGGTTAAAGCACTGGAGAGGTCATGGTACGTGGCCGTAAATGGTTCAAATCCAAGGATATGGCTGCTGCTGTGAGAGTTTGACTATTCAGAAAGTGGAAAGTAACAAATCAACCAAGGATTGTAGTAAGCCTTCAAGAAGTTACGTTCTCTGTGCTGATGTGCACAGTAATCTTAATAGGTCTTCCTGATGCAACAGACCATGAACTGAAGTTTATAATACTAACTTGTGCAGTGTCAGCTAAATCACCATACTCTTGCCAGAAGCACTCTGCAAAAATAGTTTTGCAGTAAAAGACAAGGAACGATGGTTGAGTCATACATGGGTCACTACAGAAACATTTTTTAAAAAATGTTACCAGCTAATGGTTGCAGTGCAGAGCACCTTGATTTGAAAGTCATTCTTTCTGCCAGAAACTTCTGTAGAAAAATAAGAGGGTTTAAGGTTTGCAAGGGAGGTTAGAAGTTAAGGAACTGGAAAGATGACTTACTAGAACTCATGCATATTTTATTTCTTTTAATACCTCACTTTCCACCCCTCCAAAACAGCTTCTAATGGATTCTCAAGTGACCCTTGGGTCTTTACTCTAGAGAAAAATTTTAACGTTCTTTTTTGGGATATGATAAAGTGCATCCATATGTCTGCTGTATTGAATGTTCCTGATGCTCTCTGGAAAATAGCACTTCTGTTGACAGCAATACTTTTTTGCTTTCAGTTTATTCAATTAAACCTTTTGAAAAACTAATCCATACAGATTTAGGATCAAATTCTGATTTTGGTCACTCTGCTATATGATGTGGTGTAAGTAGGTTTAACATTTCAATAGATGCCTGAAAAGAATTGATGAAAAGATCCCAGTTTCTATGTCACTTCATCACTGTTGTGTCCTAAATCAGGTAAGGAATCAAGGTGGCATTCTCCGTACAACACAGGAAAAACTTTAACAGCTTATTCACTTCCCACATGGTATTCTAAAAAGAAATTTAGAATGAAGATTGATGGATTTGGCAAATTTTTAATTGATGGTTTGGTTAGGAAACTAACTGTCCCATCATGAAATCTAATTAGGAATTATGCCAAAATGTTGGCGATGAGGGGGAAGTGGGTTGGAAGGAGTGGTGATGTTGTTGGTAGAAACGTTGGAAGTGGGGAGAGCAAAAATTTCACTGTGGGCAGCGTCATGAGACACTTTGGTTTCTAAATGCTGGTGTCGCGTTTTCCTGTGTTCGCCTAGGATCAAATCTTTTTTTCTCCTGCTCCTTACTGATCCCACTTCTCCTTTACCCTCTCAAAAGTTACGTCTACAGCCAGGCGTTGGAACTCTCCCTGCGTAGCTGCAGTTAGCCTAGCCCAGGAGCGGAGGTGACACAGCGCTGCCGCGGCTCTGGGTTGGGCTCCAGCAGATCAGCCTTGCTGGGAAGCAGGACTCGCAAGGTGGGCACAGCTTTCTGCTGCCGGAGCTGCATCCAGCTTCCCTCTCCTTGTGCTCCACTGCACGCTGCAGAGGTGCTGGGCAGGACGTCTCCTCTCAGTTTAAGCGTGTAAAAGTTGGGCATATAAATTTCAGCCCCTCTGTTGGCACTGGGAAGAAAGAGGCTGCCCAACGCTGTCATTCTCCCGTCTCAGACATCTATTTCAATATTGGATGGTGGTACCCATCTCCCTGTATTAACTGCAGAAGGAGACCAAATGACTAGCTCATACTGGATGTCTGACACTTAGATAGCTAAATATGAATCGTATTTGTTCTGTTACCATTTAATTTATCCCCGGTAAGTGAAGAATGGAAGATGAGTGGGGCTGCAAGAGTCCTGAATCCCTCAGCTTCAGTGGTTTGGGTTGTTTTCAATTTTAGTTTTCCAATATCTGATTCCCTGACAATTCAAAACAACATCAGGGAGGCCTTTAAGAAATTAAAAGCTGAAAGAGAATGAAAGCAAGTGCTGAATAACAGTGAAAAAAGGATGAAGAATGAGGATCTCTGTAAAAATTGTGAATAACCCAGGCAGTGCCCTGCGGTCACGGAGAACAGCCAGGCATGTGCCATCTCTGCCTCCATGGCCTGTTTGGAGTTTGTAACTTCAGAAGGTTAGACACAGGTATCTTCTTTTGCATCAAAAAATATGTGCCTTCAGTTTTGTAACTGTCCTAAAGAGATTTTGAGAGGAATCTGAATTTTATACCCTCGCAGATAATAGAGCCACATAGAGTTCTGGGTTTTTTACTATTAATACAGAAATGAAAGATGAGAAGCATAGGAAGTGGGGACAAAAACAAATGGATAGAAAAGGAATTGATTTAGTGACATAATGCCTTTTCTGTGTAACCTTGATTCCTCTGTTTTATAAAAGTGATATTTGTATTCAGGATTATGCAGTGTTTGAGCTACACCACTATCCTACGTTGGGAGAAGAGTCTATGGGGAGAAGCAATCTGATTGATGAGAATAAGTGCTAACAGTCTAATACCTCTACTTTTATACAGTTGAATCTATGATATTGTAAAGTGATTGCCTTAAAAAAACCCAAAGATTGTATTTCTGTAGGTATGGTAAAAATCCTGCTGGAAGGAATCCTCAAGACTTTTCTGCGACTTATGAAAATATTTAAAAAACTCTTTCTGTAACAGCGCAACAGTTTTCTTTTTGTTAAAGTGTAGCATGCTGCAGCTGAAACCTACTGATGGGAAAACACGATTGAGATACTTTACTGCAAAGATCTTCACGTGCAAATCACAGGTTATGAAGCAGAGCAGCAGATTATCTGTGAAATTTGATTTTACCCATTTTCTGAAGGTACGCGTAGAATTAGAATTTCCAAACACAGTAAATTTAGCAGTTGCATGGTCCAGAATGCAACTTCATAAACATGCTGGTTTTACAAATTGCTTTTAAATGGTGGTTTCAAATGCAGAGGCTGGTGAATGATCCTCTCAGATAGCACCTCAGCAGGAACTTATTAGACAGCCCAGGAGGTGCGTGCTTAAACTGATTTCATTCTGTGGGTGGGAGGACAGCATTATTCTAATTGACCTTCAGCACATAAAATACAAGAAGTTTTTTGACCACCTAATGTACAAGGGAAAGAGAACAAGGTTTTAGTTTAAAAGCGTATATACTTCACTACATACTTCGGCTTTCTGGTGCATCTAACATTTTCAAGGTAGCCTTAATATCAAATAAAGAGCTATATTGGTCTTTTTATAGGCTTTTATCACTTGTTAGCCGTTCGTTCTTGCAGAGAAAAGTCATTCATACTACCATGAGGTAAGGGAAGTTCCATTGATTTTCCGCACATCTCTTCTACCTCTAATGCACTCACCAGCAGCGGTTACAGCACCTGTAATGAATCGGGCTCTGTTCCAGGAATTCCTGTTTAAACAACTTTTCACAGCCCAGCACCAGCTACAGCACCACAATATGTGAAATCCTATTTTTAAGAAGCCTGTTACACATTTCACTGATGTTCTGTGTCTGCCTTTTAATGAAAATATGTTGTAGAGAAATGTTTTGTTTCAAGAAAAGCGTCTTCCAAAGTAATTTTTGAAGGAATATATGACAGTGTAATAAATGGAAGACTGAATAATAATACCATTTACAATCCAAACTTAGATTGTTTTTAAAATAAAGCCTGTAAAATATTGAAATAATTAAAGCAGGCAAGCCATATTTACTGCTTTCCTTCTTGATATTTTTAAATAAAACATCTGGAAATTAAATTTGGTACTACCTTTCTTAATCATATCAGCTCTGGAGACAAGCAAACAAAAATTCCTGGTGGAGAAGCAGGCTTAAAAAGTCAAAAAGCCTCTCCCTCTTATAACCTGCCTCTACGGGAATGATAGTTCACTTTTCTTGGAGAAAGGACCAGCCCAAATGGCTTTCTTTAAAATTCAGAAAATCCTTAGCAGCAAAGAGCATTTTGTGTAGTATCTGGTTTGGAATGTAAAAATTAACGTACCAGCCAGCCTGTTTATGCAGGCCAAGGCAAAATCAATTCATTTTGAAAGCAGTGGGACTTCTCAATGCTGAAGGAAGCTATCTGAAGACCTTGAGTGATGAAAACTTTTAACTGCAGTGCTTACAAACAAGATAAAAAACATACTGTCAGAAAAATCTGACCCGGCTAGAGTATCATTAATTTTACATGTCCTGTTATGCCATAGAAGCAATTCAGAAAAGTGACACTTTAGTTGACCAGGTCAGCAGTCTTTCAGATGCAGGAAGAAATCAGAGTTCCCATTATTCCTGGAAGAGTCGTCTTGGTTGTACAAAAGGTGTGGGTGATGTACCATAGGCATGTGCCATGATTTAGAGCATGGTCTAGAAAAAGCAGAGACATCTTATTGTTACTGTAGGCTGAGAGAGATTGATTAAAAAATAAGAATTATCATGCTGGATAATCAATGATCTGCTTCTGTGGGCATTGACTGCTATATTTTCTTTTTTTGAGAGACTTAGTTCTGCAGAAAAACAGATATGAACATTAATTATTTAGAAGAATCACACGTTAAGTAGAAGGTCTAATATAATAATACTATGCAGAGTGGTCTTCTGCCTTCCATGGTGTGCCAGAAAGAGTTTGGAAATTTCAAGAAATATCTTGTGTTCATTAGAATAATTTTCTCGTTATTTTGTTCTACTCGTCAGTAACAGATATTTTCCTTTATAAGCATAGCAGCTATTGAACCATCTACAGAGTGCTTTAGGGGGAGGGAAAAACCACCTAGCTACAATAACATTTGCCTTGGCAAAAGGAGTGGTATAAAGTACATCCCTAGAGTGTAAGAAGAATGTTAATGTGAGACAATTAAGCCTTCAGAAGCAGTGAAATGCCAGTTAAGGTTGAATGAGTAGTGTTAACTCTGTCCCTTGTGCACGTATATATTCTGATATTCCTTAATGATATGATTGCTTACAGTTTATCACTTAATATTGTATAATGTCACATATTTGTCTTCTGTGGCGCTAGCTCTGTCTCTGTTATTATGTATGACTAATAATAGCAGAACTGTTAAAAATGAAAAGGAGATGATTTTCTATTGGCCTTCCTATTGTGCATAAAATTTAAAGTAAGATTTTAAATGGAGTTTTTTTGACAAGAAGCATATTTTTATATGCATTCTAAATTTGTATAAATGTCCACAAGGAAAAAGACTGAGGGGTGAGGAATCTCAATGATTAGCAAGTCCCATCAAATTGCCATGTTTTATTTTCCTAGATTTAAAAGATTTAAGAAGACACCTTTTCCATAACAATGAGAAACATGATTCTAGTGTAGTAACTTTGTGCTGTAAAATATAGAGTTTGTTATGCATCATAAACAACTTCACCATTTAGGGGTATCAGTACTTACAAACTTTAGGCAAGTAGGTGAAAATTATGGAAATATGTGAGTAAATGGAAACTAGATTTTTTTAGAGATATTTGTGCAGAAACTTGCAAGCCCAGTTTCCATAGAGGAAATAATGTTTAAGACTTTATTCTTACTTCTTACAAACATTTTTCTGTTTGTTTTATCTTACTTCAGTTTTTCTTTCATTTTTATCTTGTGATGCTGAAGTTTTCTAGGCCTAGATCAGCAAAAATATATAGACTTCCAACTCCTGTTTTAATGCCTGAATGAAATGACAGTAAATACCTTTGTCTTTTCAAAGAGCTCCTTAGAGCATTATTTTGTACTGGTCACCTGTGCCATTGAACAGCATGATTGATGGCCTTAATAAAATATTTGCTACCTTGCTTTGTAATTGTTCAGCATTTTCCCTTCCCTAAGTAGCTGTCTTGTATCTTCTCTTTTTCTGTGTCCTGTGACTGTCAGTTGGAAGAGCATTACCATTGAAAGCTTTCTTTTTCTGAACCTGTAATATGCATAATATACAGCGTTCTGTAGGCAGTGTGAAAAAATAAGGGGCTTTTGAGAAGAGCTAGGAGCTGAATTCCAATAGTCCCTGTAAAAAGGTGCTAAACTTCCCCTAACTTCAGTTATGTTGCAGTCATGGGTGCTCTGCGGCTCTTGGTGAGTCAGTGGGGAGTCTGTGTGCAGCTCCGCTCCCTTTTCTTTAGATGTGATGGAGACAAATTAGAAATCAGCTGCAGGGTGAAACATCCAAGAGATGTAAAACCAGAGAAATTCAGTCTCTCGGTTTGTTCAGCTCAACAATATGAGGGGGAAAAAAAAAGAAAGAAAAGAAAGTGGTTTCATTTACAATGTTCACATTTTTTTTCATGGAGCTATTCCAGGTATGTCGCGTGCCGGTCAAAGACCAGAGCGAGGTTTTGCTTGTATTCTCCGGAACAGAATTAAGACTCAAAAAGGGAGTCAAGCGCCAGGGAACTTTATTTGCCAGTTAACAAGTTTGCAAATGCTAAGAAGCAAGCGAGGGGTAAAGAAAGAAAAAAAAGAAAGAAAAGAAAGTGGTTTCATTTACAATGTTCACATTTTTTTTCATGGAGCTATTCCAGGTATGTCGCGTGCCGGTCAAAGACCAGAGCGAGGTTTTGCTTGTATTCTCCGGAACAGAATTAAGACTCAAAAAGGGAGTCAAGCGCCAGGGAACTTTATTTGCCAGTTAACAAGTTTGCAAATGCTAAGAAGCAAGCGAGGGGTAAAGAAAGAAAAAAAGGAAAGAAAGAAAAAGGAAAGACTGGAGGAGTTCACGGCAATACCTACCACCCCAGAGCTGCGGCGTCCCGACAGTCCGATCAGTTTCTGAGTTTGGTGGGAGAACGTTCCAACTGTTGCTGGTTGGTTCCATTCTTTTATAGGGCTGTTGGGAGCTGTTCTGTTCAACCACTCCTTCCACCCGGCGGTGGTGCGCGTGCACGGTACCGTCCCAAGGGGGTCTCCCGGCCCCTCAATCTCCCTGACCCTGGGTCTGTGCTCATGCACCGGAGTTTGGTTGAGTTTCTCCAAATTAGCTCCTCTCGCTGTTCCGTGGTTGTCTGCTGGTGGTTTTCCTGCCCTAGCAATGTCAAAACAAACATCCGCTGTGTCTGTGGTGTTCGTTGATCATTATCACTGACACAGTCTCTTACAAGGTATTTCGCTGTTGCAGGGGAAGAGAGAGTCTAGCCGAGGACTGAAGTCAGAGGCATTCAAATTAAAATTAAGGCATAGATTTTTTAAGAGTAAGGCCAACTAAACTACGAAAGAAGGAGGAAGGTCTCCATCTTTTCTCATCTTCAAGCCTGTAGACCTTTGTGGAAAGTACTACAGCAAACATAAATTAATAGGTTTAATATAGGCGTTGCTGACTGAAATAGCATCTCCAGTAGTGTGTGGGAGGTCAGACTGAATGATCTAATTGTTTTTTCTGACCTTGAACATCAAGCATTAATATGTGTGATCTTAAAATATAACTGCATACCTTTGCCTGTCTTTGGAGTGGTTTTTGATCTTTCCAAGTCTCCAGTCATCAAATGATGGATCTGACTTCTCTGTGCATTGCTTTTAAATTCCCCAAATTTGTGCCACAGAAATTCAGAAAATGTAATTTGCCCGAAAACATAAAATTAAAAAAAAAAGGAATACTAAGTCTGTCTCGTGCTCCGTTCCACGTTTACAGACGTACAAATTGCTCAGTGACATTTTTCTAACCCAATCATTGTCTCAGTAGCCTTTGGAAGCCTGGCTACTTTGAATCTGAAACTCTGAATAAATTATTTATAATATCCAGTAGTTTTCAGTAACGTTTTTCTTGTTTGTGGTGTAGTAGTTGGCAGCTATCCCAAAATATATCCTTTTTTCGCCTTGTGGTATTTTCTTTTGGGCAGAAATTAATACATGTAGTAATAATATATGTAGTAGTAATAATAATAGTAATAAAACTGAAAGTAACAATAGTATCGAGCATCTCTTCAGGTACTTGTTAGGACAACAGATAACCTTTATGTGTTGCCTGTAGAACAGAAGAAAAAGCAAGAGGCATAGCATATGTTAGTATAACATGAGAAGAAAGAACTTATAACAACAGGAGAAATCTACTTGCAATGAGAAATTCATTTTATATTATTACCAGAACAATTCTAATTTATTAATGGATAGTGATTTATTCCCAGCAAATATTAATCAAATTTGTATAATGATTGTAATCTAAATTCCTCTGAACTGTTACTGAAAAATTACTAATATAATCAAACCCTGCTTTAGTCACTGCTTTAGTGAAAGCACTCAGTGAAATATGTATGCGCAAGTTATACATTACATTTCCACAGATGTAGGATGAGGAGATGGAATCTCCAGTCCTTGCAAAGTTTTTTCTTCAAAGCTCAGTGTACCAATGGCAATAAGCAAGAAAGCAAATGTGTGTGCATATGCATGAGCATTTCAGTTCAGGTCAGGAATGTGCTTCTGAAGTAAGTATCTTGATGGTCCCTACTGTGTTGTATGTTAGTTCATCCTGCAGATCAGTCTCACAGGATGTGGACTGGGTTCGTTTTGGATAAAGATAACCCAGGAAGTGACCAGCTATGAATGGTCACCGAGTCCATGCAAGTAGACTAGAGCAAGTACTAAGTACCAGCCATAAAGCACGTACAGTCTGGATGTCAGGTCCTCAACCAGTCACTCTACCAGTCTGCTGCCACTGCACCCCACTATTTCCTGATATATAGATATATCCTCTCTTTAACCATTCACAAAAGCATGCAATATTAGTTGGCGTTTTTTTAGGAGACACTACAATGCTGGCAGTGTCCTCAGATGTTAGCTTTCCTCTTCGTTTTCCTTGATGTACAGCATTCCCTTTATCGCTGTAATATCTCCAACCAAAAAGGCTGTTAACTCCATGCATTGACTATTCCCTTTCTGAATTAGGGCATCTGCCAGCTCTTCCTTGACAACTGGTGAATTAGTAAGTCTTTTATGTGTTCCTTAAGAACAAAAAGCAGATCCTTTTTCCCAGCTGTAGACTGCAGTACAGGAGAGACTACTCAATTTTCTTTGAAACGTCTCTCCTCCATTTGTTTAATTAAAACACTAAAAATCAGAGGCCTTTGTGGAATACCTCTGAATTCACCTTATGAATAAGATCGTAGATTTAACTGAAGTCTGTCTTGAAACAGCCAGCCAGTCTTTCTGATGATTTGCTCCAAGCTTCAACCAACATTACACATTTAGAAACTTCTTGAAATGTTTTGGGCTTTTTTACTGGGGCAGATGTGATTTGCGCTTCCCTCACCTTCTCAGTTAAAACAAGAGAGCTCCTTGGCTCTAAACAGGAGAGCTCTCCTACTTAGAGTGAACTCTCAATAGTTCACTATTTTGATGTGGAAAGCTAGTACTGAATCTGGGGTTTGAGTTAAACTATCGTGCCAACACTATTGCAACTTGCTTTAGATGTTTCTGCAAAAATATTGGATTATTAACAGCGGTTATTAACACTGTTTTGTTTATGATGTTCTTTAATTGCAAGTGAAAGCATTTTTTCCCTTGTCCTGGTTTGAGCAACACAGGACTAATTTCTAATGCCTGGGAAAAGTTCACTTTTAGAAGACTCTAATGTCTGATTTTGTGAAAATATTTACTTTATAGCCAGGTATGGTATGTGGGTTTCAAGGTCTCAGTGTTTTTGAGCTCACCAGGTGCAGGGATGAGGAGGAGGACGACCCGGGCACTTAACCCAAGCTGGCCAACAGGATTGTTTCATACCATGAATGTCATCATCAATATGAATTAGAAAGTTTGCTGCAAAGTGCTCTCTCCTTTAATGGCGGTGATCCAGAGAACTTCCTGCCCTCTTGCCAGAGCCCTGAGCTCTTCCCTTCCTCCCGAAGCCATAGCACTTGCAGTGTCTCACATTTGCTGTCTACCGCTGGGCGTGCACAGCTTCCTACAGATGGAGTTGGCTGAGTATAAGCCTTGTGTATTTTAGATTGGTATCAGGATAAATATTGTTTCTTTAGTGTTATTAATGTGAATTATCTAGTCTTATTCTATTAAATCCGTTTATATTTCAACCCCTGGGTTTCCTTGGTTTTTCCCAGTTCCCCTTCCTGAGTGGGGAGGGCTCATCGGGTGAAAGAACAATAGTCTAAACAACAATAAATTGTTATTGTTTTTCAAACCATAACACCCCCTCAATATTATAGAGTATGAAAGTCTTTAGGCTGTTTGGCTTGTACTATAGTGGTGCAGACACGCGCAGTTCTTTCTTATTTTATAAAGTATTTCCTTAGCTCTGACGTCTGTTGCGTGAAACAGGCATAAGGACATAAATGCATTAGATTCGTGCAGCTCTATAAAGACCTGTCTAACATTTTCACGTGCTTGCTTGTTTGGGACATGGAGAGCTTTGGGTCTTCAGAGATGGCTTCCTCTGGGGAGGACTCGGTGTGACCGGCACGGCTGGTGCTCGCTCCAGCACTCACCACCTTAGGGCAGACTGGAGCTGCCATGCTGGAAAGTGAACAGGTATCGAGAGCTTCAGAAAACGAGGGGAGAGGTGGGAAAGGCAAGATGAGTGTGCAACAAGGGAAGAAAAAGGATAGAAGCAAAATCTAGAAGGAAACTGTAATTCAAGGTAAAAGGAAAGAAATTGAGAAGTAGGGAAAGGTTAAAGAGCAAAAGGAAGAAGAAAGCCATCCTAGACAGTGTGTCTTTATATGTTTCATCCCCTTAAGCAGTGAATTGGATTTTTGTGAACTGAAGTCTCAAAGATCTAAATTACTCAGGCTAGCTCACTGACCCAATTAATACGAGTATCAATGCAAATTTTTGTGCAAGATTCTTCATGTATTAATATGCCCAACATGTTTCAGGCCAAAGCATAACTAACTCCCTATCAGAGCTGCTATTATATAGGTCAATAGGTAGGATGTGTTGTCTATTAATATTGATCCTCAGGCCACATGGTCTTTTCAGATATCCATGCAGTTTCTGAGAATTGCAAATAGAGTAAGTCCAATGCAGTCTTTCGGTTCTTCTGTCACGTAAACTAACTTATGATTTTGGGGGATCACTTGGCAGCTCAAGGAGCCCTCAGAAAGCTAACTCAGCATTCAAATTGAATGCTTAGCACATTTTAGTCTGAAACAGAAATGCTCCTTCCTAATGTGCAGTGAATTATATGGTTTATTTATTATATGAAATATGCATAGAAAAGTCATTGTTTCTTCCTGTGTTATCATCTTTTTCCATCTATCCCGCTGAAGCAAGAGAGACTTGCAGAGACCCTAAATATAACACCTGGGCACATCTCTGTTTTCTCTGACACCTTATACTCCAAAATCTGAATGCAGACCCACTCTGGCATAAACATTATTTGAGTTTATTAGCATAGGATGAGTAAATAATCCATCTCGAACATGAGCCTCGTTCTGCATATGAGGCCCAAGTCCACCAGTATGTGTTCCAGAAAGCCTAACGGTAGTGTTTTAAAGTGGATATAGGTAAAATAATTCAAGCTGACTGATGAGGTTCTTCTGTTTTCTTTCAGTCTTTATGTGTGTAGAAGAGAATCCATGAGATGAACAGTTTTTCTTTACCATAGCTGCATAAGGATTCAAGAATCTGGCCCTTTCTTGTTTTAATTTCCTTTTTATTGCAGTCTTATAGAAACCAAAAAAAAATTACTGCCTCCCTGATTTAAAAACATAAATCTCTCCATTATCTCTGCATGCTAGTTTAATACTGTCAAGCTGAAAAAAAAAAAGAAAAAGGCAAACTGATTGCTGGCACTTCGTATATGGTGTAGAGCTTGGGTCTGTAGCACTAGAAGAAGGAAATGGCATTGGGAAAGTACGGATCTAATATTCTATGAGATGTGCATCAAAATCTCAACAGAGAAGGGCAGGTGAAATTACAGGCACATCCTGCTTGACAATATTCATATCTGAGGCACTTTTATGGCTTTGTACCATATGCACACTGATACTGACCTTAACATGCACAAATAAAGCTGGAAATGTGTAGCTATTAATCCACACCTCAGTGGCTTGCCAAATTCTTTATTGTCCCATGATTTTAGCCCACTAGTTTTCTCTTTTAATTAAGTAGCAACTGTGAAAATGTAATAAATTGTGTATGAAACAACTAAGCATTCATTTGAACTCCAGACTGTATTGATTTCAGTCCAGTAGGTCATAGCCGTGGGGACAATGTGCCTGAAGGGTAACACAGCAAACCTAGAACCCTGTCATCTCATTTTTTGTCCCCTGTTGTGACACCTTCCTGCTCCTGGGGATGCAGAGTGAGCAGTTTTAGTCCAGCTGTAGTCCTGTGGTTCGCTCCGTGGATCAGCAAAACCTTTTTTCAAAAAAAAAAAGGGTATTACAGACGCACAGCAGCAGCAGCCTCTTCCCCAGAGGTTGAGGGCAGCGCTTCTCTGCAGGCGAAGGGCACGATCCTTGCTGGAATACCCACCATCTGCCTGCCCGGAGCTCCCGGGAGCAGCCGCGCGTCGTGTCGTTGTTGAAACGTATTATGTAAGCACAGATATTCCGCACGATGTGATTTTTGCGCAAATGCACAGTGTCTCTTTCGGTCATTTACATTTTCCAGCCGTGCTAATTAAATCAACACGAGGGGACTCAGCCTCCCAACTGAGACCGTCCCAGAATATTGCAGTTTCTGCGTGCGCTGAGCAGCTGGTTCAGCGCTCCAAAACCAAGCGCTGTCTTTTATGCTGAATATAAATATATATATATAATATATACTGCACAAAAGTTACCTTTGGTCTCCTAAAGACGTTGCTTTATTGACTGGGCTTAGCAATGTGCCCAGTAATTTGCAAGTGCTTACTGAGTGACATTGCAAAAACTCATTTTTTGATTTAAAAAAATCAAACCTATTTTTTGTAGCTTTTTTAAAACAAGCTAGTTTGAAACTATCTTGTCTGTGAGTGCTGGGGATCTGGTATTGGGGCTGATACAGAGAATGAGTCTGTGTCCCTGCCTAGAAGTGAAGAACAGCATGGTCACTGCACAGAAAGCACCGTCAGCAGGAAGCACGTGGAGCTAATTTGCCTGGTCACCTACAAATCTCGCTGTTGTATTTGGTGTTTAGTTATTTGTTTGCCTGAATTTTATCCTGCTAGCTTCTCTCTGAAGCAAGTAGGAAGACTTGCCTTTTTATATGTGGAAAAAAAGAGGGAATGTAGGAATTATATCCCAAGTGTGAGTAATTCGGGAGCAGAATTAGAGAGGATGTCTGCCCTGCCACATTGCAGCTGGAGCACTCAGCCTCTGGTGGGCACTTTGGTTTTTCCTTTGCCTTGGCAAAACGCTTGCTGGAGACAGACTACAAAGCGTAACGGCCCAGAGCTTGACCCAGAGCAATAGTTCCTCTGATCTGAAATGTCCTGGTACCTGTAGCTGAGGGATTTTATGTCAAATATTGCTGGATTTAATTAACAGATAAGTAACACAAAAATTCAAAGTTGTTCTAGAGCCACTGTGTAGCAAACGCGATGCATGGTGCAGCACGGCCTCCACGACTTCATCTTAATTTTTCATATTGAAGTATGACTCAGTCTTTTACCCAAATTTACACTGCTTTGATTGTAGTTTTACTGTACATCTTTGATGCTCGCCTCATGTGATGGATTGTGCCAGAAAATACTTTTTATGGGTTTTATATTAAGGTAGCGGATACTATCTGTCATGCTGTTGTGCTGCAATAGCTAATAAGTTTGTCACGATAAAAAATGCTTCACTGACAAATTAGGACTATTTTCAACCTTACATCAAAACCAAGCGAATGTCTTGGGTTATTTGTACTGTCACTTTTCTTTCCCAAACTAAAATGTATTCTTTATGTCAATTAATAATATTAATTATTAATTATTATTGTAAGACTATTAATTGCTTTATAAGAATGCACAAAAAAAGAATAATGAGGTTTTAGATGTCTTCAAGAAAGAAATCAGGATTACTTATGCCTTGTTATGCAGTCAGTTTAAACAGTAAGTGCTTATTTTGTTATAGATTTTTCTAGCTATACCTAGCTTTTTAAAAAAAATATTTTTATAGTGAAATAGTGTACTATTTCCAACTTTCTATGCACTTTTTATGAGGTGGTTTGTTTTATTTCTGACAGTAATTACTTATGTAATATTTAACCATCCTGGATGCCTTAGAGAGAATGGGCCCCTCAGGGAAAGGAAAACAATTTGGTGAAATATTCTAGTTCCCAAACCAGCACAAAATAAAAAAATGAATAATATTTAGCCTTAGAAGTATGTCTGCTACACTTCTTAGGGGATTAACAGTGCAGTCTTTTTGTAAAGCTCTGAATATTATGTTTACTGCTAGTGTAGTTATTTCTTGATTCCTTTCTTTTCAAGCCTAATAATGACCTGTTCAATTAGTACTGCAAATTTCATTCCAGAGAATCCCAAACACTCCACAGGCTTCATCTGCTGAAATGGGGGCTTCAGCACTATCCTATAAGGACTTTATAGTGCGTCCACTGGTGCTGTGGCTTCACCATGCTGAGGCACTCGTCCACCCTTGCCTTAGAAAGAAGCATCACCTTGATCAGTTTCCAACATGACTTTGTTTTTGTTTTCACATGCTGACAAATTGTCTGTTCAGTTACTGACTGGGCCCAACCCTGTTTAACTTGGGTGACATCTGGGAGATGGTATCACTATGGACTTCAAGCCAAAAAGAGCATCACACAGAAATGAAACAGAGGGGACCATGTCGTTTAAGTGATCCGAGTACTGTGTTGTGTATCAAGTGCAGGACACCTTCTCGACCTCAGGCTTATTAGCACGTTTTGTGTTCTTAGTTTCCCATTACTGAAAAATAGCTGTAAAGCACCTCCCGTTTTAATTTTTCTTAGTGTTTTACTCTTGCTTTGACTAGTATGAACGTCATAGAACCATAGAATCGTAGAATGTTAGGGGTTGGAAGGGACCACTGGAGATCATCTAGTCCAACCCTCCTGCCAAAGCAGGTCCACCTACTACATGTCATGACACTTGATTCAGGAGAATAGTATTTTGGGTGAAGGATATACATTTGATAGCATATATGTTAAAATATATTCTATTATTAGCAACAGTTCTGCAAACTCTGCTTTCAAAGTTCAGTTTATCTATTACAAGTTGAGTTTACACTTGACAAGTTTCATGAGAATACAGTCTGCAAAATGGTGTTCTGCTATTTATACAGAAAGCTGTTAGAAAGCCAGGAAGTAATGTGTTACGGTAGTGATTTTTCATGGTATATTATGGGTTCAGACTTAGATGCTGTAAAGACTTTAAAAAAACTGGGATCCCATGATTCAGATACCAACCTAAATCATATTTTGTAACTATTATTAGAACTCATACAATGGTAACCTCTGAGCTTTCTTCCCTCATAAATTGTGTGTTACTGGGAATTTTTTAGCCAGATTAATCTTTCTCTTTTTACAAGATGTCAGCACACAATTCACAGCCTATTAATATGGCAATATTATTTCCAGAAGTACAGAAAATAAGTCTCTATCTCAAGCAATTAAAATTGTGCAGCTATGATTTAAGTAGAATACCTTTCAAATAATTCAAGTCTGGTAGAACTATGCCACTATTCCAGTCCAGTCTTTCATATTTTATTCAAATACATGTCAAACCTCAAAGTTCCATCAGAGTTGTCTTCCACAAAGAAGATAAAACTAAAAGAGTATTAGAGAAAAAGGACATTTGTGTCCCTAGTAGATGAACAGCCGTATTGCTGTATTCATAGAAAAGGAGTATTAAACAGAACAGTAACTTTTCCATTAAAGGTGAGGAGCAATTGCTGTTTGCTTTTAAGAGGAGATGGTTTTACCCATTGCAAACCAAGGACAGGAGAATGTTTGTCCACAGTAAAATAATTTTGAACATATTCTTGTAAGTTCTACTTTTGCTTGAATGATAAAACTTGTAACAGATTCTTCTTGAAGACCAACAGTCTATGTAGCTCTCAGCACAGGCTTTTAGGAGCAGGCAGCCCAGATGTGAGTGCACAGAGGGCTGTAGAGGCTCCGGATGCGGAGGGTAGAGCTGGCCGTGGGTACAAGTAAGATATATGTGGTTGGTTCTGGAGGAATACTCTCTGAAGATGCCCTTCTTGCAGGTGTTCTGGGCATCGTAGTCGCTGTTCCACCAGATGACCCCAGGGGAGGTTGCAGGGTTTCGGTGTTCGGTGACTCACCCTTACAGCAAAGAGAATTAAAGTGACGCAGTGAGGCATAATTTGTACCCAGCTAGAATGAATGAGCCCCACATTATCCCCATTACTCTATGTCAGAGATTAATGCTGCATCTGAGCTTTTCCAGAGAAGTCAATTTGTGTGTTTTTTTCTAATGAGCATGTCAGTAAGCAGCACACAGAGAAAAGCATGTGGGTTTGGTGGGTTTTTTTCCAAGTATATACACAAAAAAATATTCTGCTATAGTTTGATTAAAAAATAAAATTCTTACATCTTTATGGCTTTTTTTCCCCCTTGGTTAGCCTGTCTATTGGACCTTGCGGCTAATGTGAATTTTCCTAGAATTCAAAACAGCTTCCTGGCAATATATCCAGCCCAAATAACAATATAAATGTTTTTCCGAAGCTAAAATCAGCCTTATTAGTTCTGTTCAAATGGTTTTAGTATGCTACATTCAGTCTCTGGTTAAGCTTATTCTGTGAGTTTTCAGCTTTATGTGCCATCAATTTTCAAAGGGGTTTTGTCTGTAGAAGAATACCAATAAGTTGTTTTATTTTCCTTTTGCAACTGTCCTTGTTGAAGTCAGTTGGGACATTTCCATCTTTTTTTGGGGGGGAGCTGTATCTGGGAGTTAGGTCACACAACAAAAATTGGCCTTAGCGAGTTTCAAGCTCTGTTGTGGTACTCTTGGTCCAAGTAAAAGGAGATGTCTGTGAGCAGGAGCATCTGAATGCCAGGCACTATTTGAAGTAAGACTTCTGTAAATATGTTCATATTTCAAGAGGAGAAGTCTATCCTTGCAGACATTGCTGGGCTCTGTATAACTGCACAGGCTGAGTGTGATTTTTGACATTCTCACTTTGTAAGTAAATGTATAATCCCTTACAATTTAGTGTTTGTCAAAAACATCTGTAAAGGTAATTATTTCCCTTGTAGTAAGTCTTGTAGGAACAATTACAGTCTTTTAAAGTATCTTGGTAGCAATCATTAATGTTTATGTGTAAGTTATCAGTCAAATCAATGATATACTGGAGGCACCTGCAAACAGCTCTGTCTCATAATTAGCTTCAGTGAATTTCAAAGTTGGAGTAAAAGTGAAAAAAATTCTCAGACAGCCTTTGTAGAGATGCAGCAGTGGTACTACAACATCCTTTTTACTTTATTTATGCACCTACTCACTAGAACACCAAATAAAACAAGTTTTCTGAAAGCAAAATGCCCCAAACTGGCCTCTCTGTTACATGAAGTACAGCTTGACTTTTTTAACCAAGGAGTTAAATCATGGTATTTTCCAGAAAGTCCAGTCAAGAACTGTGCTGGGTGATCAATTAACTGGAGAGAATGAAGCAAAGTGCCTCTAAATAGCAAAGACAAAAAATGGTTTTACTACTTAAATGGCAGTTCCCTGAGGTTAACTTGGGAGTGTCTATCTCAAAGTCAATGTTGCATGTTGCCAGCATCCTCTGGAAGACATTGCAACTGCCTTCACAATGGAAGGAAGGCTGTTTCTGTAGCCAGGAGGACTGGAGGTCTACTATTTTAATGACAGCTGAAGTTCAGTAATCTGAGACAAGTTACAAAATGCAGATGGGTTTGGTTCAGCTGACTCTCCTGCTGACACAACCTCCCCATATCATTATAAACCATATTTTTTTCCTCTGGCACAGCGCACGCTTGGGTCTCATATTTCAAGCAGAGGCTTAAGGTTAGCCACAAAACGAAGAAAATAAATCCAGGCCATTATATGCTTTCGCATTTCTCCAAGGATCAGTCTACCTCTGGTGTTGCTGTTCACATCTTGTTGCTGCTGCAGGGTGTCCTGTTGAGCGAGTCCTTAGTCAAAGAGCCCCAGGAGAAGCTACCACAAGGGCAGGTGTAACACAGTGGTGAGCTGAACCCAGGTTGTCCTTAGCCAGTGAGGATTCCTCCATCCACCAACAGAGAAAGTGGAAACTTTCTCCGCTGTGAAGATGAGGGTGTGCAAACCCCAGCCTGTCTCCTTGTCCAAGGAGAGCAGGTGAAATACATTGCCCACAGAGATTAGGGAATTACATATTTGTACAGAGACACACATCTAAATATTGATGTAATATTGATGTGATTTAGTTTTAGGTAATCCTGTGAGGAGCAGGGAGTTGGACTCAATGATCCTTATGGGTCCCTTCCAACTTGAGATATTCTGTCATTCTAGATGAGTGCTAAGGGACCTGTCATGGAGAAAACTATTCATTGTCTGGCTAGATTTTGGGTTGTTTTTTTTGTTTTTTTAATGCAGTCTATATTCTATATATAATACCATCCCTATGCAATTTATCCTGTAAGCCCTACACTCCTGTATTTTAAATCTTTGAATTTAAAATGCTATGAGGGAGAAATAACAGGATAGACCTAAGGATGGGAATGTGTTTGATAAATACAATATGATATATAATATGAAAGATCAATAAGCAAAAAGGCTAGTAATATAATCAGTACTCAAAAAGAAAAGACTACAAAATAGCATGCTATAAAAGAGACAGCCATTTCCCCATCAATAAACTAAATCTCAAAATGTTTTTCGTTGTATATGGCACATATAAGAACTACATTTTCCCAAAGCTTTTACTCCTGAAATTTTAGATCTCCAGTGAAGGATCATGAAATTGAATTTATTGAAGTAGTCCCAAGTATGAAAGAAATTAATTTTCTTCCTGAGGAGTCTAATTTTCTTGCATAATTCCCTCTTGGTTCTCCATCACACTTTATCTTACCACATATTCCACAGCAATGATAGCTCAAACCTGATAGTTTGAGACTTTCCAGGTAAGTCTGAATGCAGACTTGCCTAAGGTAGTGGTGGAACACAGGCAGAAGTTCAAAGAAAACCCACAGAGTTTAATCTAGGGATAGAAAGGCTTTAAAATCCGTTATCTTCAGCTGATGACCTGAATGTAATACATGCTTCTTATAATTTATTAAAGTTTTGTTGTACTGTTCAGACTACTGTTCCACGATTACGTATGTTATATGGAAACCTGAAGGAACTTCCAGGATTGAATATGCCCAATATATGATGATTAGTGAAATGCCAGTGTTCATCTTTATACTCGTCTGAGCACTAGATAGGTTTGTTGATAATAATTTCCCTTAAATAACAGGCTTAGCTGCAGGCTGTATTGTAATAACAAATCCTTATAAAATCCAACCAAGACTTTTGATATTACTCGGAATTTTCATATTCTCTTTTAAAAGTGGTGGTTTTTTGGTAACTCTTGCCAGTTAAAGAAACTATTAAAACAAGTCATCTCATATGGGTTCAGAAATGTTAAATGCATGAAATCTTGATTAATCAAGTACTAAGATAAGACATAGTTCATTTGTTCGAAGAGTATTGTTTGTGCTACAAATACTAGCAATTCGTATGAGTAATGGTAATCATCAACTCCTCTTTAATGAATGCTTTCTTAAGGATATTTTTTTGACATTTATTAAAATAAAATATCACTGGACTTGTGGGAAAAAAAAAAGTCTGGTGGACATATTTTACCTCCTTTTTTACAAACGTTATTATGGTCCATGGGTTAGGAGGAGCCCTCAGGAGAGGAAATGTTGCTCTTCTTCTGAGAGGAACACGTGGGGAAAGAAACTGAGAGAAGAAGGGATGTGACCATTAATACTTTTTTATGTTTAAAATCTTTTTGATTACTTTAGGGAGCTCACAGTGACAAGTGGGCATTGGCAGGAGTGTTTTGGAGCCCTGGCTGACACAGGCTCTCTCACAGACGGGTGGTACCAGTCCCTCACTGCTGCTCAAGCTTGCATTGATGGTTTTTGTGCGTGCCCCAGCCTAGAGCTGTGTGGGTCTGGAGAACAGGACTGGAGGAGGGGAATTATAGCTCACCTCAGGTTAGGTCATATATGCCAGAATGAAAAAATCATAGACATTTTTATAGGTAAGTGGGCATAATGTCACTAAACTTATGGGGATGTCTGAGAGCGGTTGTATATGGTAATTTCAAGTATTCTGAATCCTTACTAGACCATTTAAAAATAGTCAGAAATGAGCAATTAAACCACATATGCAGCTTTTTGTTTAGGACGGCTATGATTTTCTTGGTAGATCCACAAAAAAAATTCCTGCAGCCACTTTCATGGGCAACAGACTTTTTTATCTCATCAGAAGAGAAAAAAACTAATAAATCAGATACTCCTGACATCTGGTTTAAAGAAGTCAGGCCATCATTCAGGCTACTGTTTGAAAGGTCGGTTAGCTCATCTGTGAATGATGAAAGGTAAGTTAGTCTGGCATGCACCAAACTGCATGTCTTCTACTGAAGAGGTGCAGAAGAACCTTTAGCTCTTTTCAGATGTCCATGGAGGCACACCATAGTATTGGTATAAAGATCCAGGTAGCACCTGAGTAAACATTTGCAGTGAGAGTGTCCAGTAGAATAGGCCAACCAAAGCTGGTGAAAGCCTGTTCAGCCAAGGCATTTGACTTTGCCAAATATTTCTCTTATATTTACAATCAGAAGTGGGAGCTTGCTGAAAACAAGGGGGGAGACAAATTAGATGCAAGTAGGCCAGTAGAAGAGGAGAGGTATTTTACACTAAAAGTTTGTGAGCTTGTCTGTTTTCCCAGGTCCAGACTCTAAGATATTTCATTTATTTTTCTCAGACACAGGTCATGTACAGATGCAAATCTAGATGTAAGAGTCTTGCTTACTCATAGATTTTTCAAGCCAGGAGTATTTATAGAGCCCAGGGAAACTGAAATCTTGTAAATTCTAATCCCAGCAAGTAAAATATCTAAGGCAAATTATTCTTGGCTGAGATGCAGTGGATTATACTGTTAAAAAACGAATAATGTACCGCACCAGGTTTTGGGAAGTCAATTCACTGAAAGGTTATGATACAAGATGGGGAAATACTGATGGGTGAATACTCAAAAGTGGTTTTTTGAGAAGTTATAACCATAAAAATTGTGTTAAGAAAAAGAAATAAATTATTTAGACCTAACGTTGTGGGAAAAACAAGAGGGATGTTTGTGTTTTGCAAATAGTCCTTCACTGAAAAATAAAATACAAGAGTAGACTCCAGCTGCAGCATTGGTGTGTTACCAAATGGGAAGATAAAAAAACCACTTACAATATTTAGGGCTAGAGAAAATTATAAACCTTTATCCCTGTCATTTTCTCGGAAATGCCAATTATCTTCTCTAGCTTTGAATCCCTTAATGGGCTACAAACTACTCAATACCCTTTTGTGTGTGTGTTCTTTATTGTATTTCTTTTCTGATTGGGCTTCACTGCTAGATTTTGAGAAGGGAAGCAAACTTGGAAGAAATACATTAAAACACTATAAAAATATATACTTTGCTTATTAAATTCATAAGTAAAACATGCAAACAGAGCATTTTTAGTTCATCCAAGTGTATCTAATTTTGTAATCCCTGGAATCAAATTCAGTCGTGGTTACAGGTTTGCCATCATGACTGGGATCTCTACCTAAACCAGACATACATTATGCAAGAGATCATTACTGGAAGTACTTAATTCATGTCCTGTATTTCCCGGCTACCAAAGCAGTGGGATTCATTGGAGTGAAATGAAACTGAAAGAGAGTATAGGCCTCAAGCCAGGAGTTAAAAAAAAAAAGCCCCACATGGCTGCAAGCCAGTACACGCTCCATCACGCAGTTGTCAGCCTCCTCCTGTGGCAGTGGCCAAAGAACATTTTTAATTACGGTCTCTGGGTTGCGTTTCTAAAGCTTGTGCTGTATAATAACCCTGACACACAACAGCTCTTCCTTTTGCTGTCGTGCAGGGTGAGCAGGACGTGTCTCCTTCTCCCCAAGCTCCTCCTTGTGAGCTGCTGTCCCACGGCAGCCAGGCTGGTGGTACGGTGCCACGGGCACCAGTGGTCCCTGAGCATAGTCCTGAGGTCCTCCACTCTTGGCTGGCTGGGAATAATAGAAAACTAACAGGTTAGGTTCATGTCAGGAATTTTTCAACATCTCAATGGTTTTCAACATACTGTGAAAAGAAAATAATAGAAAGTTGAATTTTATAGAAACCAAGTCAGTCCTGCGTACTGGACACTCGTCTAACTGGGTTGGATGGGACCACTGAAGAGCAGAGGAGTGTTGTTACTGCCTGTAAAAACAATTTCTCTCTGATTGCTTCTCTTTCTATGAACATATTGACAATGTCGCTAAGTTTCTTTATTTCCCTTCCAAAGTACACCAAATGCTAATATTTTCTGTCTCTTATTTCAGCCTTTTGGAGGACATAGTCCTATTATTATTGCTCACATTGGCCTTGATTTATATAGTCTGTAACACAAGACCTAATTCACTGTTGCTAAATCAAGGCTGTTTTACATTCGTGCAAATCACTATAATTTCTTGCAAAAAGTCTTATGGCCCCATACGAGCACACTCAAGATTTTGTTCTGCTTGTACTTTAAAAGGATCAGGCTGCTCAAAAGCTCAGGTATTATAAATACCTGGAAAGCACATCTGTCGCCAAGTAGGCTTTTGACAAGTGCCAGGTAAAACAACAAAGCTTTTAAAGGGAGAAAAGCAGAAGAATGACAATTGGAAGGATGAATTAAATATGTTACATCTGCTCTTCAGAACTTTGGAACTATTTTATTTTTTACACTTTCCAGAATGTAAAATTCATTGTTATAACAGATTAAAAAACCCCGTAGCTTATGCCCAGAGAATGGAAAAACATCAGTTAGGTCAGAAAACAGGATGACTTTGAAAGAAGGAAATTTGCTAATTGTACATGTGCTGTCTGACTGCTCTTTGAAATAGACTTTGTTAATGTTACAGTATATACTCAGATGTTAAGGAAAAATTCATGTGTTTCCCTTGTGCTTGAAAGCTTGTAAGGTTTTTTTCCTCGGCACCATGTACATGTTTTATTTCTGTGGCAAACTTTTGCTTTTGAATCTGTATGTAATAAATACAAGGCTGTAGGTATCTCCTCCAGTAAATACAGATTTTCATACTCCAGTTTGGAATATGCAATTTGGCAAAAATATCAGGTTACTCTTTTTATGAAGCGCTTAGGAGGCTTTAGCGCACTCATTAACACACGGGGAAGTAAATGGCTGTGTTTGAAGCAAAAGGCTGCAAATAAAAAATTCACTTTGAGCGTCAGAAATCTGTGCAGGTTCCTAAACTTACCTCTGTCATAAGTTGAACGATTCAGGTTTATGTCAGTGGGCAGGCTACAGCTGTTGTTCTCGAGCTGGCATTTTCTCAGGCTGCCAGAAAGCATCTGCATCACTGGGCATGTTCTGTATATTAGAGCCAGAAGAGCAAGAGCTGCAGGACCTTTACTCTCTGCAGCCGATCAGAAAGGACAGCTGATTCCAATCAGGAGCAGAGCGTCTCTCTGCAGCCTCCTCTAGCCCTCGCCTCCTCTGAAATCTCATAAGAAACTAGCAGGAGTAAGGATAGTCTGGTTTGCAAACAGAGCCCATTGCTAGAAATGGGGTTAGCGGTACCAAAGTAGTAGATTAAGTGGCTCAGCTGGAACCCTGGAGGAACAGAGATCTGTATGGAAGTTCTCAGCCTCAGGGAACCGGGCGCACAGGTATTTCTTTGTGTCTGTTATGAGCTGGGGCTTTTTTTTTTTTTTCTTTTGATTATTAAAGTCTGCTGGGTTCTTTGCCTTTAGCTAAAGATGAGAGAAATTATTTATAAGCTTTTTATAAAGCTGGAACAAAAGATTCTGAAGTTATTGACAAAGAGCAGCAATAATAAGATTATAGACTTGTAATTGGCAGATAAATAGGAATAGCTATAAGGAGAAATATATTTTAATTTATAGCCATTTGTGCTCTGCGGTGGCTTTCAAATAATTAGATAGGAATGTTATTTGTTCCTTTTTACAGGAAAATCTTTATATAGTCCAAGTCAATAAGATTTCTGGCAGAGAGTTCAACAGCAAATGCCATTTCAAAAAATGTTTTAAGGTTGAATGTATGAAGCAACAAGTTAGGGATCTATCAGCTTGCAATTTTTCATCACCGGAATATATGTCAGAACTCAATGTAGTAATGATTTTCTATATTTTTCTTATGTCAGAATTTCAGAGAAGGAAGAAATGCAGTTATTTATAGACCCTTTTTCCATAATTATAAATGTGTTCCATACTCCAGATTAAAAGAAATGGAGAGGAACTATATTGGGAAATGTTTATTAATCATATTGGATTAGATTTATGGGTATGCCTTTAATAGTGGAACATGATACACCATTTAGTGGCTAAACAGTACTTTAAGCTGTTTCGTCCTAAAGTTAAAGTGGCAAATACAGGGGTTTTAACTCAATTTTTTCCCCACATTTTCAGTGTTATGCTGAGATGTTGTATTACTGATGACTCTTCAGTGGTGGAAATAACATAGACACCCTCCTTTGCTATAGGATCTTTTTTGGATATGAGTGCTACTAGAAATAAGTAGCACAAAAAATTATATCATATTTATATGATCATAAAGTACAGCTACATTTTATTCTGGTTACACTTGGACTGAAAACACCAAATGGAGACATTTTGAACCAAGATTTTTTGGTTTAAAAAGCAGGTGGGAAATCAATACATGGTCATGGGGAACATAATACCTGATAATGTTTTATTTAGATATATATGTACATAGTTATATAATAAAAATACGTTCCAGTTGGTGCAGAAAAAAAATTGACACCATTGTCTATAATCCTGTAGGTATTTTCTGAACTGTACAGATTTAGCCAGTTAGTTGTCATTAACTGTTTTAACCTTTGCAGTTACTGATAGTAAGTAATATTATGCAGTTACTGATAGTAAGTAATATTATACCAACTGCACACATTAGCCAGAAAGCTCTTTGTGCTTCTGTCATCCATCGTGACAGAAACATGGAGGAAGATGAGCCACTGAGATTTTACAAGTGATTCATTGCTTCCATCAGAGCAATATATTTTTAAATCATGCTTTCATTTGTCTTTTCCTTGACAGGAGGCATTGTTGATAAGGACCTTCGTCACTACCTCAATTTACGGTTCCAGAAAGGTTCGGTAGACCATGAGCTCCAGCAGATCATAAGAGACAATCTCTACCTCCGCACAGTGCCATGTGAGTAGAGCAAAGATGAATAAATTTGTTTTCTTAGTGGCAACAGACTAGCTGAATTAATGGTGCTGAGGCCATTTGCAAGGTGTGAAGAGGTGGACTGTAGATGAAGCAGGCTTCCTGTAAATAAGAATCCTGGCTTGGTTCACGTGTTCCACGGTATTGCTGAGAAACTGAACTGTCTAATGCTGAATCAATATCTGAAACTGCATGGTGTTTTCAAAGTTGTAGTTCTTAGAAACTGTAGCTCTAGAATAATAAACTCTTTCTTCTGCAGTTTTAAAAAACACAAATTTGAAGAAAAAAGCAGTTTTCTGGGCTGGTTAAATTGGTGTCCAACAGAGAGAGTTTGATCTGCCTCGTAATTCACAGTATTATACTTTACATAATAATACCGTGAGGTTTAGAATGCAATAGGGAACAGAGAAAACACACAGACTAGGAAATTTTGTTGTTTAGGTGCAGCAGGCATGGCAATGAAAGTTCATGTTCTCTTGCATATGTGTTCTTTTGTTGTCGCGTAAGTCAGTGATATCTATATCTGAAATATTCCGAAACCTCTAAAATCATTTTTGTAGCTATTGACATTATTCACCTATTTCTGCAGTAGACATGAAATTAAGCAGAGTAACATAAGCCATGTCTGACTTAGAGGGCCATGCCTTTCAGAACAGATCCACTGGCCTGACAGACAATATATCATTATAAAAGGACTGGAGTTCTATTATTCTTCCTTCATAAAATAACTGCCTGGTAGACAAGAAGTGGAGCTTCTGGTTAAGGCACCTTTGAACTTGCAGGCTTGACACTGGTCGGATAGGCAGAGGAAGGTATAGTAAGTGACTGCTATTTATATGGTAATGAGTGGATGCTCTTTGAAAGCTGTGTTGTTGTGGATGCTACTGTACCTTTTTTCTTTCATTACATAAAGAATAGAGCTTTGAAAAGCTCCACCAAAAAAAGCTGCTCAAGCATTTCCCTTTTCTTTTGGAAGCTGAAGATAAATAAAGTCTTAATTTCAGGAGTTCCGTTCATCCTTTATTAGAAAGGAAGGTGGAGAAAGACATTGACATTTATTACCTGTATGCGGAAAATGAAAAACATTACATTTATATGAGATTGATGATAAATTAGGTTTGTCTGAAGGTGCTGAGAAACCTCACAGCTGAACTAGAAATGCAAGGACAAAGACTCTTTGAGATTAAATGCCACTCCTTAGGACGTCTGGGCGTTCTTAGCATAGGAGTATACTTATTATAACCCCAGCACATGGTTGTTAATGGTGGAGATATGGATTAAAAAGAAAGCCCAACAATATTGCAACTACTTCATACGTGTAACAGATACTGTGTCAGCAGTATGAGCATGATGAGTAGGTTTTGGTTTGGTTTTGTTTTTAATCAAGGCAATAATAAAGTGTTCTCATTTGTCAAGTGAAATACAGTACTCACAGAAGGAGATTTATCGTTCAAAAAGCAGCACTACAACCACAAAGACCACAAGCTGGAACCCATAAACACTCTATATTACCTTTCCTTACTGTGACTTATCCATCTTCTGTGTCATTTTATGTGGTTACATTCTTAGGCCATTATTCTGTTACATATTGAGAAACTTTAACTAAGAAAGAACCAGATTTTCAAAAATGGTGTAGTGCTGCAGATGACAGCTGCTGAGTTGCTAGGTAAGCAGGCATGTTCTTGGGTAGAGTGGAAAACTATCTTCAATACCAGTGGTAGAAAAAAAAAAAAAGAAAATAGTAGTGCCTGGGTGGCATATTTTCTTTGAAATTTTCTTGAAAATCCTATGAAAGTAGCCCTCATAAAATGTGGGTATTTAAAAATAAAGGAGTGAACAAATGCAGACAGGGTGATGCGTGGTTAGCTAAAGAAGTTACCATAATCACGTAAATGACAAGGACACCATCACACAGACTGAAACCCAGGTTTCCCCTCAATCGTAATTGAGGCAAATAATTTTAATGCAATTTTATTCTGTCTCCAGCATTTATGTTTAGGAGGGAAAATGTTCTCAAGTCTTTCCTTTTTTTCATATAACTTAACTAATTTTTGAATCATGAACTTACTTTTCAAGGGTGCTGGTATTCAAAATTTTCTGCTTTGTGCAGTCTTTTTTTTTTTTTTTGAAGCTCGGTGCAAAGGCTAAGAGTAGTGGTTAGCTGTCCAAACAGTGTACTTTACAAATGGTAGGGAGGTTTCTTCAGTATACAGCAGTAATATTTAACTGACTATACCATAGCCCACGAACTCCCTTAATGAGAACAGACTAACCAGGTGCCTTTTACCAATCTTGTAACAGATGCCAACACAGCAAAAGAAGCCATCAACTTGGTCATATTCTTGTGCAGGAAAAGGAGAGAGAGAAAGCCAACTGCAGGCAATATGGCCTTTATTTCCAATGAGAGGGTTGTAACATAAAGAGAAAAAAAATCTGAAAAATCGGTGGCAACCTTTTCCCTTTACAAATGCACCTACATTCTTTCCTCAGTTATAGAGGTATAATTGCCAGTGAAACCAGGAGAACCTTTATAGGAGAGTCCTTGACCTTGAGTTTTTACTGTTCTTTGTTTTTTGTTCAAACTGACAACACCGGCCCTAGCGGTGCGGTGAGCGTGACCACTGGTTTCTCAGCCTTCCAGGTCAGACTAAGACATCTTTCTCTTATGTGAACTGAGTGAGCTTTCTCTGTGAAACTAGGAAGCAGAGAACTAAATCCATACCTGTTTTAAATCGAGACAAGCCAAATGTAGTTAGAACAGGTAAGCCAGTATTTATTGGGTAAGAATTTGAATTGTGTGTTATATTTTGCCCTGTATGTACCAAAGGATGGATGGGCCAGAAACACCTGACATGAGGATAACAGATCAATTCTGCCCTCAGAAATTGTGGCCCCTGTGGATGGGGTGAATTGGTTGGGTTTGTAATCCTTACATTTCTCTATTTTTAATAATGCAGTGCCACTTTGTACCGAATTAGAAATAACCGTGTAACCCTAAGAGTCAAATGCTGCCTTCCATAAGTGGCTGCAGTTCTCAGTGCCATACAAAATTGATTTTCCCTGCATTGTCAACAGGAATTACACACATATATCCCAGGGCAGAACGGGCGATTGTATTTGCAGCAGTCGAGATGCAGCCGTTAACTACCACTGTCCCCAGAGCTGTGTGGCAGCAGTAATGAAACTGATACATAAACAAGAAAATGAAGGAAAAGTTCTGTTAATTTGAAGCTGAGTTAGAAAAGCAATAAAGCTTCCAACAGACAAGGTCAAGAAACGGAAACTTTTTTAAAGATACAGTATTGTGAATAATATCAATGAAAATATGCACTCTTGGGAAGGCAGACTGGGCAGTGGTCTTCTGTCAGGGCACAGCTCTTGTTTTAATCAAGCAGGGGGTTCACAGGTCTCCAAGTTCAGAAGACCTGACTGAAGCCTGTCTCATTAATTTTTCTGCTCCATGGATTTATAGCATAGTTTTCATACCCTAAGCTTATTCCTCGAGTTACTTAGCAGTGCTAACCCTTGAGGTTGTCCTACAATAAAGAAAAAAAGCCACGGTAAGAAGTGGTAGCTGTTAAACACAGGTAAGCAGTGTCTGACACTATCCCTTTCTTTCCAAGCCCAGGGATCTGGAGAAAGGCCAAGGAACACATCTAGGGCTGTGAATGCTATTGGCAGACAACAAATTAGTCATGCTGCACCCTGTGCTTGGTATTGCTCTCGGCAAACTGCAGTTGCCATGTGGGCAAGCACCTTTCCAGTCCTCACTAATGTGAAGAGAGATAGCTCTAACTTTGTGTCATCACAAGAATAAAGCTGTGGGGAGAGTACGTGACAAGAAAGCAGTTTTGGTAGTGACAGTCACGGTCAGACCTGTCTCCTTTGATATGTCTTTCCAAGCAATTGCAAGTTCCATTTCTTTAAGAGCTGGCAAAATGGTGGAGTAGTGGTTGAAAATAGTCTGGATGCTTCCTTCCCAGATGGGGAATATGAAGTCATAGTGGAAGACATTCTGATTAACTGGAAAAAGTCAAACAATGACAAGCTGATTCATAGAAGTAAGAAATCATATATTAATTTGAAGAGATTCCCATCGATATCCTCTGGGATATAACCTCAGGCCAACAGTAGCTCAGGTGAATTACTCTATCCCACTGCACTGATTTACGCTACTGAAGGATGCATTCCAGAAGTGCATCCTTCACTGGACATATGTCAGAAGTGATAATGTGAAATAATTTTAAAAAGAAAAAAAAGTCATGGGGATGAGGAAGTTTCCTTCCTAGTGTTTGCATTTAGAAAAACAACAATGATGAAATAATGGATAGGACTGGGTGTGCGGCTCAATCTTATTGCACTGAATAATGCAGTACTACTATTAACACAGAAGACTTGGAGGAAGGATGGTTTATTTAAGACGTTTGTCAGCAACATAGGAAAAAAGGTTCAGTTTGTGACTCAGCCACATGCTATATGGCAGTGACCAAGGCAAGAAATGCAATTATTATATGCTATACTGCCCCACATATGAAACAGTGATAATAATTCCTTCTTTTGCTTAGTTTGCCTATTGGCGTTATAATTGCTCTGCATTAGGTGAATATATGTAATACACTGAAGTGCAAATATGAAACCTATGAGCCTTCCTTTCTTCTGTGAGTTCTTATTTTTATCAATTTTCTTCGACTAATTAGATTCTCAGGTCATTTTGAGTGACTTTAAATAAAAACCTCATTTTCAAACATGGTTTTGTTCTACTGTGGTAGAATCTGGTCTAGGTATGAATATATTTAACCGATATGCTGCAGTATTGTTTGTGTACTGTTGAAGCCTTATATGCTACAAAGTGCTTCTCTTTATTGTCTAGTCCTCTTCCCAGAAGAGAAAGTGTATGCAGTGATTTTTTTAATTTTTTTTCCCTGAACTTACTTTTGTTTGTCTATATGGCAAAGATAGTGCCATTTTGTTTTTTTTTTTAAGATACTGAAATCAATAAAATGTGTTTCTACTTGAAGCAGAAATTGTTGCAGGGTGGTGAGGACACTCAGCCTCAGGGGAATTTGCTCCACGCTTTCAGCCCTGGAGAAATCTCCATCACGAAAACGATCAGGGGATTTCCCTCTGGCAGAGGGGTGTATTACGTTAGGAGACCATGGTCATTTATAGTCTTCTTCATGGGTACTAATCAGAAGAACTAAGGCACCTCTGGGTGTGGATATACTGAGTTATAATGAAGGTTTCCGCTCCTGCCCCTCCTCTTTGGGGTTGGAGCTGATGGGTGTTATCATAGAACAGTAGCTTGTATGAATTCCAGTACCTTTTGTATTAGTCACTGTAACAAGGGAGTGAAAATACTGAGTAGGTACTCAATATTTTGGGAAGAAAATCCCAATTACATACCCAGGTTTTCACCTGAAGTTTCTGAATTTAAAGGTGAAGAGTGTCAGAAGTCATTGCAATAAATATATTGGGTGAGGGTACACCCCACACAGAAACTGTGTGTGTAGTTCTGCTCTGAATTAGGATGTGAGATATATTTGACTAATCTATATTTGGACAAATATGCGCCCTTTCAGATTTCATTTGTAATATACTTTGTGCCTCTTCTAAGAAGTATATAGCCAAGAGCATTCAAAGGGGAATGTGTGAAATAGACTTGCCAGTGGTTTCCTGTATTTTTCTTACATGTTTGTTCAGTGTCAAAAGTGTCTTTCAAGAGTGGAAATTCAGTGCACAGCTTTGTTCTTAAAAGAAAAAAATTAGAAAGTCCGGATATTGCAGTTAACAGATCTGCCAGTTTGACGTCATATGGAACTATTCTTAGGATAAAATAACCTGTGCTTAGCACCCTGTACCGCCAAGAAATGTCCACATCACTGGAAATAAGAGTACCTAACTTTAATGACTGCTTTATTCTTTCAGACAAGCGTTAGCTATTGCTTAGGCTTCATTTTGATGGCTCAGAATAGAGCAATGGAGAGCTCTAGGGAAATGTTCTTCTTCTTGTGTACCTAATGGAGCACAACTCCAAGGTGTATTTAAAGCAGAGTCATTGGCAAGTGTATTCAGCCTTTTATGTATCTCAAGCAAAATGAAACCAAATCAGGTAATTACGTGCTATATGCCACCCGGCCATGTGTGCCAGAAGATGATGGTGAGGTCACTGCTTCAAATAACTGACAGTCTAAAGAGAAGAGTCAGAGAACGGTTGACAAATAAACCCACAGCAGAGATGGTGCCCGAGTTGACTTGCATGAGGTGGAGTGGTGGCTAAACTGGTGCCCATGGACATTGCTTTCCGCTGCTACGTGTAGTATTCCTAATTACCTCCTGGAAATGCACACGGTACACTGACCTCTTCCTCTGAAGATGCTGGGAATGTCTGGTTAAAAGAGACTGGCTTATGCATCTTTGTATTGACTTTTCTGTGTGATTTTTATGGGGTTTTTTCCCTCTGTTTCAGAGCAGGGTGGTAAAGGTTACGGTCGGCACTGCGCTGCCTCTCAGTCAGCGGGCACGAAGCATTGCTCAGTGTGTTCAGGCTGTGGGCACTGCATGGCCATCAGTGGATGAAAAGAAAAAGAAGCAAAAAATATTTTTTTTTTTTGGTAAATTTATCAATGTGAATTACAATGTTATCTTAATTAAGATCTAAGGTAAACAGATGCCCAAACTTTGTCTCCAAACAGCAAGGCTGATGATAGAAAATACCATACTGTTTGTTGAATACGAGAGAGAAAACACGCATAATTTCTGTCACCTTTTCTCAGAAATTTTTCAACTCTACATATCAAGGACATCTATTCTCAGCTATTCAGGGCCTAATATATCTGTTTTAAATGCTCACCTTAAAATAACAGCTATCCAAAGAAATACTGCTCAAGAAGAAGGGGAGATAGAATGTGTCTGATGTGGTATAATTGTAGTATGAAGTGAGAAGAGTTATAACAAAATAAAGAGCAGTAATTGGGTACCACTTAATGATATCACAGTTCGAATGTCCCATAAAAGATCATATGAAGACATGAGGGTAATTTCATTGGCTATAGAGTTACAAGTTTGTGCTTCTCTGAGGTCCTTTGATCTACATCACATATGTAAGAAAGTGACACTGCTAATTCAGCCTCCCACTTCCCTTCTTTCCACTCCTTCATTCCTTCCTTTCTGCTCCCTTAAGCCATGCTTTTCTCTCCCATTTTCAAAATCAAATCATCCAAAATTGGTGAATTATTTTTATACTGCAGTACTAATATAAATTATTTGTATAACAGGTAATATGATGCACTGACAACTGGACAGTTGATATAATACCGCTGAAGTCACTGGAAGTTTTTGCAATGAAATAAAAGCAGGGAAAACTCTGAAATTTCAAACCTGACCTTTTTTAAACAGTTTTCCTAAAGAGAATATTGTATACCTTCCTTAAGTGATATTAATCAGCATGTGATTTAAAGACTAATGTCTCTGACAAGCAGCTTGTGTTGCTAATCATATCTGTCTGTAATTATTTACATGTGATATAACAAATGCATAATGCCAGATGAGAAGTTTAGTTACCATATTTGTGCTGATTGCCCCCAAGAATTGATCCATTTTTCTTTTAACTTTGAGGAGGTTTCCTAGTGTTGCAAAATGAGTTCTCAAATTCACATGATACCAAAAGGATAAAGGATAGTGACAGTTTTAAATTAATTTTGATGGTAGCACTAATCTTATTGATTACTTGAGAACTAGTAGGAAACTAGAGGGGCAATAGCGTAAATCTGATAAAGTACCTTGTCTCTGCAGAACAAGAACAGCAAGCAATAGAAGAGGCCACAATCAACGTATTTACAAGTACAAGTCATATCTCTTGACTCATCTAAAGCAGCTTAAAGTTTGGGTAGAGACTATATCTCCCTATGACACTAGGCTTTTCCAGCCTGAAGGTCTTAGATATACTATTGACCTTTTTCCTGAAATAACAAAACTATCTTTGAAATTATGAGAATTACAAAGATAATTAAGAAAAGTTGCAGCATTATTGAATGTAAGCATTCCTATGATTCCTAAACTGTTTATTTACTCCATGATCTTTAGAATTGCCTTCTTGATATAAAAATTTTTAAATATATATCCTCTAGAAAAATTTAGCTTCTGTCTGCAGTCAAATAGGTCAAAAATTGTGGTTTTTTTTTTTTTTTTTGAGGGAGGCTGAGGTACTTTACATAAAGGCAGAAGCACATGCCACATTGTACAAGTTTTGTTGTAAAGTGTGAGTGATGCAGCTCACTTAGGAACATTAGAACAGCATAGATTGAAGATACTTCAAAAAGTTTCTTCATTTTGGAACTTTTCACATTTTTGGATGACCTTTGGATTTTTTTATCTTTCTTGGTATCATTTAAAGCCTTTTTTTTTTTTTTAATCCTCTCTGTCTTCTCTCAGTCTGCAGAAGATAAACTGTTAGAGACAGTGGATAATCTTTACTTTACTTGGTGATTTTCAGCTGAAGAACAACTGAAGAGTGAACATGGAGCACCAACAGCTGCTCTTAGAAATTCAGAACAATAACAACAAAAGAAATAGAGTGAGTTTTGTAAAAGAATCAAACTTCAGAACTGAATGCCCAAATTATGCTCCTAAATCCATATTTGCATCATTGAGTAAAAAAGATCCACTATCAATTTTGGCAGGGTGTGCTTCTTGTTTTTTTTCTTCTGGGGCTTTCGTCTACAATGACAACAAAAGAAAATCAGTGGTAGTGAGGATGGTTTTCCTTGTGAATAGATCATCTGGTGCATATTGAGAAATTTATGTGAATTGTTAAGCAGTTGGCCGGGTTTGGGTTCACAAAATAACCAGCTTGCTCACAGCTATGTCTCTGAAGTGCACCTGCAGTTCAGTATCCTCCTCACACCGTCTGGAGCCCAGGTCCTTGCTGGTTTGTTTGGACACCCTGCTCTGTGCCACTGTTCCCTTTCTGTGGAAAGGTCGTGTCTGCATTGCATTAATGAGATTATACAACTAAGACTACATTAAAGCTTTTCTCGAGCTTTGCGATTTTTGTCATGCTGCAACCTTTAGTGAATAAAGTACCCCTCATATTTCCTGTGTCTTATGAAAAAAGAAGGAATTTCAAACCTTTTGTGCGCACTAAGCCAATGCCAATGGACTAGTGCCTCTAGTGGCACCATGTTTTAGTTTCAAAAGTAGCCTGGTTAGAGTAAAACCTTTTGAGGGGAAAAAAAAAAAGAAGATTAAAGAGGTGCTTTTTGACATCTGGAGAGTGAATAAATCTTTGGTTTCACCAGTAGGAGTGAGGTTAATTTATAATTTACTGATGGAAAACTGTTAGGAGGAAAACTTTTTTCTGCAAGTCCTTTCCTTTTTATTTGCGTTTGTGCTGATAGTACCACTGTCCTGGTTTTGTCCCATGACAGTTTGTGACAACTTTATATTTCTCCTGTATCTCCAGGTTTTGATTCTACCTAATGCACTTTTCTTTTTCCGATGTATTACTGTTATTAACACATCAGCCTCTTGACTAGCTATCAATCTAATATGGATTATTCAAATCATTCTGTCAAATTTATTTCGATGATTCTGAATATGGAAATGTTCTTACTGTGGAGATGGCAGAAATACATTTTGGTTTAAAAAAAATTATAATAATGCGGAGGTTCCAGATTGTATTTCAAATGAAAGCAGCAGTCTGGATTTAAATGCAGAACCGTGTTATAATTCCAGCTTTAAAATTCTTGCCTTCAAATTTTAAAAGGCTGCTATGGACATATATAAAAGGCTCTAGAAAACAATATTCTTTCCAGTTATAAGTTAGACTTTTTGGCATTAAATTTTATAATAATAAACTATATGTCATTATTTTATTAACGTGGTTTTTTTGTATTTTTGTGAAAAATAATCAGTAATACATGTGATATGTTGACAAGCTATTTTCCCATTGTTAACAAAATTAATGCCTCACTTTATATGTAAAGAGTGAAATTCGTTCTAGACTGCTGACGGTGCAGTCTCTACCTGTGTTCTAGTGGCCTTTAGCTAATGACAAAATGCACACCGCCACTCATTTCAAGCCATCTCTATTTTCTGATTCCCTTTTCTTTTTTTTTTTTATTGACTGATAACCTTTCTTTTTCAACATACAATTGGTACTAATATGAGTTCAACTCATATTGGCATTGACTTGACTGGATGCTTGACCTGTCTTTTAGCATTTGGTAATCTTAAAGAAACACAGGAACATCATTTTTTTTTCAAGCTTTAAACTGAAAATATCTACCCCTTCTTGCAAAGATAGAATCCTTTTTTTTTTTTTTTTTTTTTTTTTTTTTGTTTTGTGCAGAAGTTGTAGAGCACTTCTTGGAAATTTTGATTGCAGGTGTGTCAGGAATCATGCAGCAGAGCTGTCCTGCTATGATTCACTCATTTCACAGGAGACTTCATTTAACTGGCAAATGCACATTGCTCTTTACTCCTCCTTGAAGAGCTCTTAGAATCCAAGAATAGCCTGACATTTAATGACCTTTAATTCATTGGAAAATGTAAACTGTGGTGGCATTCAAAATATTTATTTGGCAAGATTTCCTTTCAGAAGCTGTTTTTACACAAGATTTCTGGGTAATAGTAGCGGCATATGTAATAAAAATCTCTTGTTCCTTTAGAGATGGCCTGTTCTACATTGTGTTCCACTAAAATACATCAAATGTTGAGTGTTTCTGAGCCTCTGCAAGTTCTGCTTGCTTCTGGAAGGTTATCAGCACTGCCTAGGTTTCCTGACTGGACTTGCATTCCTGGTGTAGCAGCTCTGTTCCCTTCGCCATTTTAAATACCGCGGGCAGTGAAGAGCAGGGCTACGTGCTTTCTCATTCTATTTGTGCAAATCCTCTGTAAATCTCTTTGTACCTGTTCTGTTCTGTGCGGTCTCATATAATAAAAGAGCTTTCCCTCTTTTGCCCTGCCAGAGGGGGCAGCTGGGAAAAAGAGGATATAAGGAAAGCATCCTTATACAGTGCTATTATACAGTTGTGGACATGCTTGGTGAATAGGTGCAATGTCCACAAGTTAGTGCTAGTTGGTGCAAAGCCCCTCAGTCTGCCATCATCCTGCAGCATCTCCTGGTTGCCCCATGCGTTGCTCCATGGCAGCTGATGAGGCCCAGCTGGCTGCACACTCTTGTTCCTGTTTTTCATGTCTGGATACACACAATTTGCTTGCAAAAGATGGTAGAAACATTTCATGTCTATGAGTGCAAGTAATCTAAAGTATTATGGGCAGACTGAGGCTCTTCCAGTTATTTTACAGCTTTTGCAAAGAATTAGTCTTGCACTAATTGGAATGTACTTGGTCATAGCAGGTCAGTGGAGTGCAGATTTTATCATTCCTCCCTAAACCCATGTACCTATATATTGTCAACATCAGTACCTAATCATTCTTAGTTTCTTGGAATGGCTTTGTATGATTTAAGCAGTGTAAAGCAGAAGATTATATTTTGTATGCTAGTTTAGTGTTATCTAATCAGAATAGCTTAGAATAATAAGCTGTGATTACATTTTTCAGATAATTTTTTTTAAAAAAAATCAAAAAATATTTTCGAACCAGAGGCAAAAAAGACCATCTTTGATTAAAGAAGATGATGCCAATACACCACTGAAATTTGGGAGGTGCTAGAGTAAGTTAAAAATAGGTTAAAAGCATTCAGAGTCTTCAATGGTGTCTGAGTTGGCACATCAAATTCACTTAGTGGCCAACACTACCAGAATACTGCTGTGAAGAAGCTAGTATTGTTGCAGCTAAAACAGCATCTTGGTAGTATATGCAGCTTGTGGTGCCAAGTTTTCATGTGTCTGAACAGAGTGAAATAGGAGGTAGTTGCTTATATATCAAAAACTGCCGCAGGTGCCTAAAACCATCATTCTTATTCATAGTCCAGTTACTTTATATTTCCATAGCACCATAAAGGACGTCAAGGTTAGAACCACAGAGGAACATAGGTACATTCAGGCAGACTTTTGGTTCTTGTCTAGATCTATGGTCATTAAAATCCATGTTCTTCTGCCATCTAACTTTACAGAGAGATAAAATAGTTGCTGAAGTTTTCATCAGTACAAGTACTTAAACACCTATAACACAGATCTGGGCAGTCATGTGAACATCCTCGCTCATGTCAGGACTGATTCTATTAAGCAAACATTTGAGTCCCCCGCAGAGTATGTTTTCTAGGTGTTCATACAAAAGAAATCAGGTGCCATACAAAGCACAGTAGAAGGCATTGCTTTTGTTTGAAAACATAGCTGTGGAGAAAAGAGAGAAACACCCCGTGTTGTTGAGTCTGTATTACTAAGCCCTGTCTGACTTCCCGCTCAGCAGGCTGGTGGTTTGGTGTTTGACTCCAAGCCTTCAGCAACTGGGCAGGGAAAGGAAGCTCATGACCTGAGGCTGTAGGTTTTACACAGGTTGGAGAAGGTGGCTTACACCAAAGCTAATGCTTATGTGATGAAACTTTGTAAGTCTAGTCCATACAATAAGTAAGGCTCTTTCCCAAATATACCTCCAGGTTTACGTCCTCTGTATAAGATGGTGCAGCTACCTTCTCAAGGATAGGATAAAAATCAGGGTCATTTCATAATTCTCTCTTTCTCTTCTTTCCTTCCGAGTCCTGTGAGGAGATGGTAAAATGTACAGCTAAGTAGTACGTCATTCTACTATTCAGGGTTTCATTCAAGGAATATGTGAAATAATGTAGTGTTCCCTATCGATTACCAAAAGTTATGGGGCAGGGGTTTTTTTTGCCTGTGCGCCATGTAGATGGAGGTTAGCTATAATATATATTAGGTAATCTTTAGTTTACCTTTGTGTCCTTCAAAAATAATGATAATTTCCTCTAGTGCTTCAAAACTTGCTATGAGATCATCAATGCTTTTATCTACAATGCAAATCCATCTGTACTTGTATCAAGAGTTGAGCACCAGCTCCCCACTATATAAATACACAGTTAAAATTGTACTGACTCAGAAACACAGCAATTAAAGCCAGTAACAATTTAGTAGTCTGGATTTTAAAGCTGCCAGAGAATAGTTGTCATTCTGATTTTGTGCTTTATAATGCCACGTCCTGGAAGAGAGTGATGAATTTTGGAGAAAATCCTTCCTTTCGTCATCTTCACAAAAAGAGAGCATTTAATTACTCCTGTTCTTTCCTGTCATTATCTTCAATTTGCATCTCCCAACTCTGATACGTCTGGTGGGCTTTTGTAGAGAGTTTTAATTTTCAGACTTGTCTAAGTAAAATTCAAGATTATTTCTGGCCTGGATCAGAGCTGTTCATTCTGAACTGGAGAAAAGAAGTGGAAGAAAAGGCCAGGGTATCTGAGGGGAATCAGTGGTGGCCATGCTTCCACTGTCTTCCATTTTTTCCAAAAAATATTTGAAGTCCATGAGGCACTGTGTTTCTAAGAGTTTATTCTGCCTACTTAGTTGAGGAAAATATCCAAGTTCTATGCTTTAAAGAATTTATTTCTCTTCTGTAGTTCCTATATTATTGAAATTCTTTTAAAAGTTCTGAAAAAGCTGTAAAATCTAAAAGAAAAGAGAAGGCTTCTGCAAGATGCAATTATACTGTCTCTCTTTGTCCCTCTTTTATTAAATGTGGAAGACTTGAGCAACAATAATAAACATAAGAAAATGTTAGTTCTCGTATAATCCGCCATTAGCATCATAAAAGAGAATTCTGAATAAAGATTAAAGGTTTGTTTTTTTAAAAAAGGTTACAGATTTAAGTTCTTTCTTCTACAAAAGAAGGAACCTTAAAAGATGAGCATAAAGGAAAATGGAAAAGATAAAGTAGAAGGGTTTGTTATAAATCAGATGTCTTTATTTCTTGTGCCTGGTATTTTTTCTCCATCAGACAGTGGAATGACCTGAAGTGCAGACAGATCATGGGGGAAACTGAAGTGCAGTTTTGTCCTTTAGCTCAGTACAGACCTTGGAAGTAACATCGTCATTTTTCAATAAGAGTTTCATGCAGTGAACAGTGTGCATATATACCAACATTGCCCTAACACCGTGGCAGTGATATATCTTCTTTTGGTGACTTTAGGTCAAGTGAACCTAATAATGACTTCAAAATTTAAAGATTTTAACTGAAATTCCAGAAATAAGGTTGCAATGTTTCGTACTGAAGAACAGCCCTTACAGAGTTGCCTTTCAAGGTCATGGGTAAAGGTCAGTAAAAAGACATGAAACATTTATGTACCACATATAGCCCTTTCATTTTTAAAAAGCAAAACTCCCTGTATAAATTCCTCGTAGCTCATTAGTCACTGCAACTTTCTAATGGTAATTTTCACTGAGTTCAGAGACATGGAGGGGTTGCTGAGAGTATGAATTGAAGCGCATTATGGCCAAAGGCCAGATCACGCTCTCGTAGAAAGGCAGAAGTCTTCCTGACTTGGACAAGAGCTTCCTGAGGCCACAACATTGCTGTCATCAAGGACGTGCTACGGCATGGACTGCAATTCGAAGTACAGTAACTGGCCTTTTACTCTGTTTTGGAAATGTCTGTGGTCATAAACAGTTACCAAAGACTAGACAACAGCAGAATTTTAAGAGGGTAATTATGGTTTTGGAGAGATAGCAAGCTCTGAGCAAAAAATGCACCTCTTATCCTGCTGTCGAGTGACTCAAGTGACGTCCCAGGTCCTGGGGTACATGACACAGGATTAGACCACATGGCGGTTGTCGGTTAAGCTGTTTGGGTGGTGGAGGGAGCATGTCGCTAACTTCTGAAGATAAATTTATACATGATTGTGTAATACATTGAAAATTTTCTACAATGTTCTGATTTTTATAATAATCTGAAAACAGACCATTGTTTTAGACTGAAGATCACCTTAAATCCAGGGTTTGCTGTACATGCAGTTAAAAAAACAGGCAGAACAATTTGTGTTTCATTTAATGAAGCCTTTTCTGAAGTCATTACTATCCATTTCCCCAATTCTGCTGTGACTGATCTTAAAAGGAGAAAGAACACTACCACCTTAGCCTGGCTTAGGTATTGAAAAAAACAAAAGTTGCTTGAATAGGGATTTTAACTTACCAGCTAAGAACCTGAGCAAAGTTACACAGGAGATGTACAGAGGCACAGTCATAACTTGGAGTGCATTTTTTACTGCTCAAGTGAAATATCATCATGAACTTTCATTGAATTGAAGTGAGAATTAATTTAGTTCTCTATGTCCCTGGTAGAATTTTGTTAAATTACTACAGGCCTTAACTTTCTGCATCTTGTAAAATAACACACTGCTTCCCCAGACAATACAGTGATGTTTATAGCAGCTTAATTTTCTTTCATTATGTGATTCCATATAGCACCTATAAAGATGTGATCTGCACAACACTAACAATCCTTCAAAGTTAAAGCTTAAACAGATCGATGCCGTCAGGTTCATTAAACTCAAGCACAAAGCACTTCACGCTGCTGGACAGAAGTATTAATAACGGTGTAAGAGTTATACAGAGATAAGAAAACAATGAGTAATTATGGAAACTGGGCTCTCAACCCGAGTATTCCATAAGTCATGCGGAGGAGGTCCTGCAGTGCTCTGGTGCTGCACCTTCTTCCAGTCTGCTTCTGTTCTGGTGCAGGATCATGGCACGAGGTTGGTTGAAAATGTCTTTTCTTTCTGTTAGGTACTCCATCATAGGTGTTAAATATGTGCTTATAGAAACTGCTTCTAATTTAGTGCCGTAACAACACAGAAGGAGGAGAGAAGGGGAATTTGCTAAAGAGAGGGAGGAACATTTGAAATGGGTTGAACTGTATTTTGGTTCACACCACGTATGTGCGCCATTGTGCAGAGTTCTGCTCCCCATGAGTTGTGTACTGTCCCCGTTCAGACAGCACTGCGCAGACAGAGAAACGTGTGTCTCCGTACGGTGCTGTCGTCTCCCTTCAGACCCCAATTCTCCTTTCATACCCCTGAGAGAGACCACAGAAAATGTGGGAACACTTAAAGGGTGATTTCTTTGGCCAATATGGGGTGGTCAGTGGCAACAACACACAGTCCTGCCCCTTTCAAGGTGGCGGCTGTGCCTGCGCCAGAAAAACAACGTAGAGATGAATAGGAAGTAGTGACCCTGTAGGCTGATGGGAAGGGATTTCTTTCCATTGATCTCCACTTATAAAAACGTACGACATAGTTAAACATTCCATTAGCTTTGTCTCCACTGCTCCATGAATCTCTCACAGAAGTGTACTTCCAAGCTTATTTTCCAATGACACGTGCTGCCAAGTTTGAGACGAAAAAACTGGTTCTGAGTGATATAGACCAATTTTCACTTCTGGGAGCTGAAGAATATCACATCATCATGGCAAATATTATTCTGCAACTATTATATCAAAGCAATCGTAGAACTAAAATATGTCCTTTAGTGCACATGTAGGGCTTTTGGGTTTTTTTCTCTTGTTCTGTGCAAGATGATGTGAAAAATTGTGAATTGGAGTTTGGGTGATGTTCTTATTGTCCTTGGTTAGATTCATGATTCTGGCCAGCTGCTTGTTTAATCTGGGCCTTATACTACTCCTCTTTCTGTGTCACTAAAAAGCTTGAGAAAAGGAAAACGGCCGCAGTCCTATAGCGTGGGAGAGTCTAGCAGTAAAGAGAGTTCAACCTCACCTTCCCATTGCTCTGCAGCTCCACAAATGAGTTCTGTGATAGCATAGGGAAGAGATGAGTATAAATGATCAGCGCCTGCTCTTAAGTACATGAGTTCACTAATCAGGGCCAGAAATAGATGAGCATAACTCACCTGTTCATTCTCTGCAGGCAGCATGAGCAGCAATATCACTCTGCAAGGAATTTGGGCTTGTTTGCCATCCAGAGAGGCAAGGATTTGGTTCTCTGTATTTCACCCTGTCCATGGATACAGTTGTACTGCAATAATGCTGTTGATTGGATATGATGCTGCTATTGTATATTGTTCATACCGAACACTTGAACGATGGGTTGGGATTCTGCAATGTATTTCAGGTGAGCAACGCCATAGAAGTAAAAATAATTCTTATTAGAGTTGTTTGGTGATTTGAGGAAACAGCCTGCTTTACATAAATGGAAAGAGAATGAGTTGGCAACTAAATAAACCGCTTTTTAACTTCTTAATTTTCTTCTCAGTTTCATCTGTTTTATTTTTTCCTTCTTTATTGTATTATTCTAATGAAAATTCAGTGCATGACAAATAAAGCATAATGCTTCACAATTCTATTTCTTTCTGTAAAGGCTGAATTTTCTGTTTATCCACTGGTGTATGAATGTATGTAAACATTATGTTAATTATGATATATGTTGTTGCCTATTCATACTGCCTGCAATTATTTTATCCATATGTGTAGAGAGAACACAATGCCTACATGGATTGCAGATGTGAAGGGATCCATACATCCTTGGTGAGCCACACACAGCATCCTGTGAGATCCAGGTCTAAAGTCTAGTACTCACAAAGACTTTCATGGAGCAGTGTCAAAAGTTGTGCCATACTGATTTAGTAGCTGGTTTAGGCCTGCAGCTACAACTCTTCTCATCCTCTTCTGGAACTTACTCTGTACGATGAATTTTAAGTTAGTACTCTTAAGAGTTTCTGTTATTCTGAATATATACCAGCAACCAATCCTTAGCTGATGTCAATCAGTATAACTTCATTACTGTTGGGGAGTTTTGGAGATTAACACTGTTTAAGGCTTTAACCTTGTTATGATAGCCAGGAAACACCAAGTTCCATTTCCAAATGACTATGCAATGCTAGCAGCTCTCTTGATTTTACTGTTATAGATGGGCACAAATAGCCCTAATAATTGCTGAGCTAAATATGTTCCTGAAATATCACAATAATTAAATAGGTAGTTTTGCAGAATTTTCCTGTAGAGACTTGTAAATTGCTTTGTTCTCCAGAATTACAGAAGACATTAGGTAAAACTTTAATCATAGAACTGTAAAAGGATGCAAATGTGAAAAGCAGGATCTTTATTGTTTTCTTGAAATAATGTGTTATTGTCAATTTCATAGTTAAAACCCCCCCACCCTCAAATTTAAATTAAGAAAACTGAATTCATTTATTTTTATGTTTTTGAAATAATTCACTTCTTCAGGCGAATTTTGCATCACAGTGAAGTGCTGATTGTCATAATTGCTGCCTGGGAAGGAATACCATTTCCAAGGTCATTTCTGTCACTTCCCCCTGTTTTTTCTTTAATCTTACCTCTGAAAATAAATGTCATGTTGTAGCTTCAACACTGTTATAAGCAATATCATGCCTGAGTGCAGCTGTAGTTGAGGATCTGCGTACACTTCCTTTTACAAAATTGGTGCAAGTTTCACTGCCAAACCCAGGTGCACTAACCTCAGATAAAGGCAGGGTGGAAAACTGCAATTCTGTATGGTCTCATTTTAATAAATGTGATTTTTGATTGGGACTATCTGAGCCTACATGTGCCTTTATGAACTGCCTTTATGTGCAGAACAACAGGACCATGGGCTAGGACTGTTCACATAGGCAGAAGGTATTAATTTCCTTGAACAAAATAACAGTAGATGTTGGAGGGAGACAGCCTATTTTTATGACAAGAGGAGGAACATCATGTTTTACCTTATCATTCTTCTGAATAAATCAGTGATAAACCAAGAGGCTATGGGGAACAAATAAAAGTTATGGGATTCAATTACTTCAGTGAAGATTTTTGGACTAGGAATGACTTTTGCAGAAAAGGAAAGGAATTCAAGCTGTTCCAGGGATTTTCACCACAGCATAAGCGAGGTCAAAAGAAACAGATCTGAGTGAGCCAGGACAGCAGTTTGGTAAAGAAGACCTAACTAGGGACAGAAGTAGGGAAGAAGAGAATGAATAAAACAGAAAAAGTTGGTAGTCATGGATGATGAGACGATGGAGAGGAGGTTCAACCATTGGGATCTGACCACCGTCTGGAAAGTCAGAAGGTGTACGAACAGCCTTTTGATCAGTGAAAATGTTGAATTGTACATTTAAGATGGAGAAGGACACAAAAGGTAGAAATATGTTGCAGCTTGGGTGTTGCGGTCAGCAGGATGAACATGACAGATTGAGAAGCACAGAAAAGGGAAGTGGGAGGAGCAATCCAGGAGGGTGGCTGATGGAGTTGGTCTGTGGCTTGGCTTTAGGTGACAGCAATGAGCAAATAGGGGGAGGAGGGAAGATGCTACTGAACAATCAAAAGGAGTAGGGCAGATACAAGACAAAGACCTCAAAACAGAAAGGTGACAGACATCCCCAGCCTGGACCAATGCAAGGCAGGGATTGCAGGAAAATTAGAAACCTCGTTGAGAGATAGCAGCTGCCCAAACAGCATGTGACCCATGCAGGTATGTTGATAAACATGAGCTTCCTCTGGAAGGACTGGCTGGATATGATTTAATGGGGTGGTCTGGGAGGTTGCAGCGCTAGCACAGGCCCCTAGAGCCCTCCTGAGCTGCTGTAGGAAGTACACTGCCATACTAAGGTTGCTCACCAGGTTCCTGCCCAAACTGCAGGCAGGTTAAGTTTGGGTACACTTGCAGTCATTTTTGTTGATTTTCTGCATGAGAACGAAGAATCAGAGGAGGGTGAGACGAGGCTTTGGGGACTTGGGATCCTGGGCTCAGACGCAGCAGGAGGGTGGAGGGAGGAGGTGGGCACGAGGTTCTGGAAGGCAAAGAAAAAAAGGGTGTAATTTTCACGAGACTGATTGAAGTGGCAAACCTGTGGGGAAAATACTGTGTGACAGGATCGTTAAAGATTGCATTATAATAGAAATCCAAAAGGAGATGAATTAAAACAACTGCTAAACTATGACATTTCCTAATTTCTGAGTGCTATGGTTTACAACTGTAGTAATGTTCTTCTGTCATAACTTGCAGAGAAGAGATAGTCATACAACTTTTTTTTTTTAATTTGTCTTGGAGGAAACAACAACATTTGGAGGTGCGGAGGAGGAGAAATTCAGATTTTTACCTTATTTTGTTCCTGCTTGTAGTGCTGACAAGACTAAACAGTACTCTGGAAAAAAAACAAACCCCTCAAGCTGGTTTTAATGTAAAGTAACTACAGCTGTCAGTAAATGTGAGTACTGAAATGATTTTTTTAATAGAAAACACAGTATCACTTTAAATATTAAAAGAAAAATTGTAGTTGGCCTTATCAGGGAGACTTTCTGCACATAGATTTACACATTTTCAAATCTCTTACTAGTTTTATGCAATCATTCTGGCATTGTTGGAGGAAAGAACAATACTAAAATACGTGCTGGCAGTTGCAGCTAACAGTCTGGAGTGATACAGAAAGCAAAGATAAGGAAAGATTCTGGAAAATTAGAAGCTAGCTTAGAGCATCTCTGGCCCAGTGTTCATAAAACTGAGATTATGTTGTTTATTTACAGTAGCTGTGTAAAGCCATGAAATAATTAACAAAATGTGAGAGAACTAGTTCATGATCTCTGTGCCAGGCAGGCATTTATGTACCAGCTGGGGAAGCCAGTAGCATTCTTTAGAAAAACACAGTGGAGCAACGGTAAAGCAAAAGAACGATAATTAATATTTTCTGCTGTCAGTTAATGTAGATTATGCTCTTTTAATCTCAAACATGTCTCTAGGGTTTCTGGTAAAATCAGAAGCACTTGAAATGCATTGTGGGTGCTGGGGGAGCTCAGAAATACATTGCACTTATATGCTGTTTAAAATGAGAAAAATTTTTGTCTAAATGATAGCATGAACTGAGCTTTCAAGGAGTTTTCTCCACACAGCGGTAGGACACAGTGTTCCTTACCAGGAAGTGTCCATGGAGTGTCTTACAGTCAGAGGTGCTCAGACATGTCCTGGTTCCGTATGCCTCTTGTGAGGAATCAGGAATGACTCCTCAGGAAGGAATCAAGTAGGAAATAAGGACATGTTCCTTATGCGAAATGAGATATTTTTGACCAAACTTTAGCCATAAAGGAGAAACTTACACACTGCTGCTACAGAGAAAAAAAAAATCTATATTTAATTTATTTTATCTTTAGAGAGTTCAAGCTTTCTAGATTAGCTGAACGTTTAAAATAAAATCAGTGTTGAATCTCATTTATTACTCAGCATTCACCTTTGGTTTTATTTTGTGTGTCTCTTTTTCTCACCTCACTATATTACCATTTGAGCAAAGTAAAAGACTATACATGCGAATTGGTTCTTGGTTAATTATTGAGAACATTTTTTCAATAAGTAATTCTTAGTCTTACCTTCACAAGCGGTAGCCAGAAGCTGGAACAGGTTCCTGTTAGTGACATGTCAGAAGGCCCAATAGAAAAATGTTTTTGAAAAGGTTTTTTAGTGTGCATTTTAGTCATGGAATAATGCTGCCTTACCAAGGGTGTGCAAATTAATGGATAGTGAAATGATTTAAACTTGCTTAATTTAATTTAAACATGTTTGAACGAGTGATGATGAATCTGAGGATTTCTGTTGTTGGCAAGCTGCAAACATCAGTTTACTTGCAAGAAATATAGTTAAAGCAGGAGCAGATAGAAATATTCTGATCTCAAATACCCAGAATTAAATATAAACTTGTCTAAGCTTCCCAGGATTTTATGCTGGTGGTATGTGCTGTAAGAAATTAAGATCAACCTGTGGTTGGAGGTGAAAGTTATTTAGGGTGAAAAAAGTATTTGCTTTGGTTTAGCATGTCTTTTGCTTCCTGAGTTCCTAAACTTTTGCTGCAAGGTCGTTTTATTCATATGCAACAAAGAGAAATAATAGCCTTTGTAGGTTTCCCGTGAAGGCAGAGTAATGAAGATTCATAACATGATTTCGTATCACCAAGTGTAATGTGAAGTGGAACATACTATCAAGTCAAATATATTTAGTTATTATTGTCAAAAACAAACTCTAAAACATTACTCAGACCAAAAAAAGAAATCCCTAGAAGATTTCAAATAATGACATATTGCTACACCCAGTCCTTTTAGGTTTTGCTTTCACCCCTCTCTCTCTAGTAATTCCTCACTATGTGTTTTAGTATAAGTCACAATACATGTGCACTGGAACCCTTGAGCAGGGTGTTTTTATTATACCCTAAATTTATAAGACTTCATTATATTGTGGGAGGACTGGAATTGTTATTCTTTTCGATCTAAGAACATGTTTTTTATTTGCATGTTTATGGTTGATAAACAAATTCTTTCATACCTTTCAAGTGGGAGAGTATTTATTGAGAAAAATACTAAAACATTCCTTACATGAGTAATTTTTCTAACTTCATTGTCCCCTTATGTCATGAAGACTTAGTCTTGGAGGAGAAGGTATTTTAGGCCTGTACAAGTTAATTGATTTGGATTATTTTTCATGTAAGGATGGTGAAAAAAGATAAAAAGAAAAACAAATCAAAATTTTTAGACTTGCTTTCCAAACATAGGACTTTAAACAGAGATCTAGGTCCATGAATAATCTATAGCTCAATACTAGCTTCAGCTAACAGAAGTTCAGTTACATGGAAATTCTTCAGTACCTTTGACTGAGGTAGAAGTACAGTTCGTATCTGTTATTCAATTTTGAGTTAAAGATTTGCAATCAAATTTCCTGACTGTAAGTTTATTATAGGCCTTAGCACATTTCTACTGCAGCTGAGAGTATCTCTGACTATTATTGATTTAATTTCTTATTTATCATTTTAAATATGTATAGAGAGGTTGATAAAGCTATTAGAAGTGTTATGACATATGTTCATCACTCTGAGAACTGTTTTATTAAGTATCCAGTTATTGTTACTTGCACATTCAAACACAACTTCTGTGGACAAGACAGAGTCCTGTTTCTTTTTGGTAATGCGTGTTGAAAAGTAATGTTTATTCTGTAGATAAAAAAATTTCCAGTTGGGATGTGGCACAAAAAGCATTATAGCTAACACAGTTAGTGCCTCAGATATCAAGGCCCTCAATTACACATTTATACCATAGACATTTTTATAGGAGAGAGTAACAGCGAAGTATCATTTGACTGGTATACCACATATATGCGAATTAAGCTCCAAACATCAGATAATGTCTCATAGCTTTCCAGTCAGTAAACACTGAATAAACACTCAGTGTTTTGATCAATGGGGATAGAAAAATGTCATTCACTTCCATGCAGAAAGTGTACCTTTCATTTTTTCCAGTTTATTTTATTATTTGATAATAAAAGAGAAGTAGTGTATGACACGGTTGAACACAAAGAAAGCAACACTAGGTTGAAGGATGCTTTGACAAATAAGCAAGAAAACAAGTACATATAAGTTCACATATTAAAGTGTATAATTTTACTATTTAAAGATTTTATTCAAAGACATTCTTTCTGGAAAAGTTAGGAGCTATACTAAGTCAGTTAATTTGGGAAATTTCATAGCCAAGAGGTTGGACTGTCTGTAAGATGAAAATGTAAAACCATCTAGAATTTTCTTCCAGGCAAAAGCAAAAGAAAATCAGAGAAAGATTTAATCTTTAACTACTCTAAAAAAATATTAGGAGTAAATGAAGAGTCTGTAAGGAAAAGAGAAGACATTTATCAGCCAAGAAAGTAAGCTCTGTTGCGAGAGTTTACAAAGTAAGGTTGAGAAAAATACGGATGAATTAGATCTTTCAGAGAACTAAACGAAATAGCAAATTCTTTGACCACATAAGTAGAAATGAAATAAGGAAAGAAGACGGAGTTTCATTGGAAGGGGGAGGTAAGGATTAACTATACTCCAGACTAAAAAATGTTCAATAAAGGTCATTCAAAACCCAGACATGAAAGATGAGTGACCAGTGAGAAAGTGTGTAAATTTATGAGGTTTGCAGGTTTTTTTGGTTTGGTTTGGTTTTCAAAAAAAAGCAATTTATTGCATCAGAGATAGAAGCAAAACCAAGAACTTGACTCGGGATGTAGGGGAGCCAATTTCCTCCATTTTAGAATATCTGAAGAATTTATGTATGAAATTGCAAGTTTTACATCCAGGATGTTTAGTGCATTTTGTAACATCACAAGTAATGCTACAAATAGCAAATACAGCTCATTTTAGGAGAAGAACACCTTTCAGGAAACTATGTATTTATTTGTTCAACTGTATAGAAAGCAAAACTTTAAAATAATTTTGAAGCGTTGAAAAAGCCAGGTCATAGAGATGAATGGAAAATGAGAGAAAATAAAAGATTTTCGTAACGGGTTAAAAAAATGTCAAACTATTCTGATAGTTCTTTGATGGAATTATTGATGTTTTCAGCTGAGGAAGTGCGCTATAGAATTAATCTGTCTGTAATTTGTTGTCATGTTAGGTATGGAGAGATGGGAAGAGGTAAAGCTACTATACAAGAGATTGGCAAGCTCTGGTCTGAAAGTCTTTGTACTATTTTATGTGCTTGTGTTCAAGAAAGATGTAAATTGGAGGAAGCGCTCAGAAGACATATGAAGCTGCTCAGCAGAGGAAAGTGCCTGTCTTACTGAAATAACCTAGCTTAATTACTTTAGCAAAGTAAAGATTGATACATAAGAGGGGTTTTATTCACTCTCTATAGATAGATTCAGGAATGAATACCAAAGTGAAAAAAGCTACTTAAGATAAAAGAGGTTAAAAAAAATGGGTAAAACCTGAGTATGAATCCATTAAGGCTGAAAATTAATGGTACTATTGAAAATCTGATGGGTTTTGGTTTTAAGAGAGCAAAAAGAAACTAATTTTAAATTTATGAAAGAGGCTACTTTGTGCTTTTCCTGTGACTGAAGACTGAACTTGATGATAGCAAGAATTTCTTTCTACCTATTTGTTCCTATGCTATATGTGATACAGCCGTTCATCTTCAATTATGTGTTTGTGTGTCATAGTTCCATTGACAGGACTGGGATTCTATGATTCTTCTTGATATGAGTTTTAGTCCAGATTAGCAAAAAATTTCACTATACGCTTAATCCCAGTGAAGTCATGTGTTATTGAATTTAATTACTAAGACATACATCTTTGTGTAAAAAATACTTGAAAGGAACTAGGTCATTATTTTGTTTAAACCTGGACATAGATCATTGCAATGATGTTTTAACCCTATAAAGACAGAACTTTAACTATACAGACTCCAGGGGACAGTGGGAGGTATCTCAGCGCTTCTTAAAAAAACCTTTTCCTCGAATCTATTTCAGTTTTGTCATCAATTCATACCAGATAACAAAACAGTGTTGATGTTAATCCATGATATAAAGCAATTATTATCATATAAGAAGTGTAAATTGCTCTCTGAATTGACTGTTTATATGCTGAGATGATATGTGTAGAGAATTATGGTCAATTATTCTAAATATAGTCACTACTGTAATTTTGTGCATGTGTAGCATAAGTGAGAAATAAACAATAGACAGATGTACGTACTCTTATGTTTTGACAGCTTCTGTATAAAACAGGTACCTCTTCAGGTTAGGATAATCAGTTGGATGCTCATTAGCGAGAAGTAAAAGAATAAATGTGACGTTGTTTTCACTGATGCTAGAGGAAAGCTAGAATAAAAATTATGATGATGAGCATCTTGCAGGTGAGGCAACTTCTTAAAGTTAAAAAATGTTATAATGGCAGTTATTTCTTTCATTCCACTTGTAAATTCATTTCAGAGCATGGTGACTTTTTAATTTTTCTATCTAATAGATATTTCCTAGTTTATTTAATCATAGTGTAAAGGATCTCCATGTACAAAGTGCCATGCAAGCAGCTATTTAAAGACAGTGGTTGATTTTAAAGTATCTTAAGTAAAATAAAAATATAATAAATCTAGTGAAGGGAGTGGAGGACGTTGCAGAACAAGAGAGTATTCATTAGCACAAACACCTTTTCTTCCCCCCATCAACTGTTTCTAGTGAAGAAGGGCTTTAGGGATGAAAACAAAAAATATGTCAATCCAAAACTGAAGTGTGGTTTGTATAGCACAGATTGGTGCCAAGAAAAAAAAAAAAGTGGTAAGTTAAACCTTCCCTGATACCAGAGGAAATTCTTTTTTTCATTCTATTCCCCTCCCACTCCCTCTAGTGTGAGCGTGTGTGTAAATTAATTTAGAACATAACTATGCAAGTTAATTGTTAATTAAATAACTTTTTATGAGAAATGAGCTCTACAAAGCAGATAAAACACACTTCTACCATTTAATGTTATCTCATCAGTACAGAAGTGCAGATGGTCACCCACCCGATGCACCAAGTCTCCTGGAAGAAAGAGGCATTTTCCAAAATAGAACTAGCTTCAAACACAGATTCTGTTAAAACAAATCATGTGCGGTAAAAGGAATGTGTCTGCAGTCATCAAATAAATTGCATAAATGTGTTCAGACCTCCAAAAGCTTGTTCGCACAAAGACTGTCATTGCCAAAAAAAAAAAATAAAAATCAATTTAATGATGCAGAGATCAATGCCTTGATAGTTAATAGCATGAAGCTTTTTCTGTTTTGAATAGAAATGGTTTTACCCAGAAAAATACAGAATATTTAATTGGTGATACTGAGTTGGATATTTACTCCTCGAGTTTCAGATGCAAGCCTCAACACAGATTTTAAAGTAGTGATTCTCCACAGGAGTAACTGATAGTATTTTAAGGCCGTTTAGGTCATTGAGCAGCAGTCATCCTTGGAGTGTATATAATGCAACATAATTACTTTTCTTGACTGTAGGGAATGGTCACTAATAGAACTTGTTCATTTCCATCTCTGTAACTCTATCTGGTTATTGAAAATTAAAAGCCTTGCTTATTATATTTATAAAAAAATAATTCTATATTGGTTACAGTTTTGACTATATTTATATAAGCTTCTGCCATCAAAACCACCAGTTTGTCATTAGTACTTTTGGTAAGACTTTATATTGGCACAAAGTGGTTGCTAGCCTCGTCCCTAAGTGCAAAAAAGCAGACCCATCAAGAAAGGGGCTTGATTGCAGAATCTATTCACAGGAAATGTTACTACATTCTCTCCTATGAGAGAGTGGCAGCACTGCTTCTGAATTTCAGTTGTGGACATTAAACCATTCTGCTAAATTTCTGTGTCTTTGAATAGTCAGTTTTTAAAGTATTGTTGCATCATGGATTTTTAGTAAGAAAATCTGTCTAGAAAATAAGCAATGCCATGTCTATTTGTGCTTTTATCCTCACTTTAACTTTCTTATTGACTGACTTTTTATGTTTGTCTGACTTGAGACTTGAGAATTGCTCACTGATTACAGAACATTCTCAATAATAAAAATAATGTCTTGATTTATTAGAGTCTTTCAAAGGAAAACATTCAAAAATACTTAAAAAGCTATCCAGGGAGCCTTTTAATGGGCTTTAAACTCTGCGTGCTTTTCCTACAGATTCAGAAAGCTACGCAGTGAGTTAGGAAGGCATTTCATACTAGTTGGCTCCGTTACCACCCATCAATGGCAGTGACAGCTGCTGTCATTGCAGATCTACATTTATGCACAGAAAGAGAAGTATAATTTCCCTTCTCACTTTCCAAGCTGGAATCTACATGCCATTATCTTCTTATTTCCCTTATGCTCTTCTCCCTCTCCCTCACAGACCTTCCCTCATTTCTGCAGGAACCCAAAGTCTTTGAACTTCATCGTTTTAAGGAGCATCCAGTCTAAGCCGTAGTATCATTGTCTCAATACAGGCAGAGCTAAAAGCTGTTGTATTTTCCACCTGGTACAAGCATGCCACATTGGTCTGATTGCTACACCTCACCTGAGGAACTAGTCTTTTCAGGTAATAAAGATTTTGTACAAGGTCACACAACTAAGATGATGCAAACAACTAATGAGCAGATTTCCTTACAAGAATTTCTCTTCTATGTGAATGTTAATATATGTGGAATTTATTTATTACCAGCTTTGAACTTGGCATGGATACCGTTTTCACAGCCTGTCTTCTTAGTGTCATTAGCTTTAAATATTAGAAACTACTAGGACTTCTTTATATTTTGCTTACTACTGCCATAATCCTTTCCCCAAAAGCACCATTTTGGGAGTCCAAATCTATCAGCAGACACTGTTTCCTTCATTACCAAAATATTCTTTTGGTCACATCCCATTAAGTAGTGATGGGATGCCTTGTAATACTGCCTTGGTCTCACTTTTAGGCAACAAGGCTGAAAGGCTGCATCACTCTCCAGTGGTGGGTTTGTTTTATTTCTGAGTGTATTCCAAACAATGCATTTCATAGAATCATAGAATCATAGAATGTTAGAGTTTGGAAGGGACCTCTGGAGATCATCTGGTCCAACCCCCCTGCCACAGCAGGTCCACCTACAGCAGGTTGCACAGGATGGCGTCCAGGCGGGTTTGGAATGTCTTCAGAGTCAGAGACTCCACCACATCCCTGGGCAGCCTGTGCCAGTGCTCTGCCACCCTCAAAGGAAAGAAGTTCCTCCTCATGTTCAGAGGGAACTTCCTACACAGTAACAGTTTGTGCCTGTTACCTCTTGTCCTGTCACTGGGCACCACTGAAAAAAGACTGGCCCCCTCCTCCCAGCACCCTCCCTTTAAGTATTTATAAGCATTGATGAGATCCCTCCTCAGCCTTCTCTTCTCCAGACTAAAAAGACCCAACTCCCTCAGCCTTTCCTCATTCCAGTCCCCTAATCATCTTTGTAGCCCTTCGCTGTACCCTCTCCAGCAGTTCCCTGTCTGTTCTATATTGATTTATTCAGACATCTACAATGGAAAAAAGTGCTCATTTCTTTTCACCAGATATACACATAGGCTAAGTATGCATCTTAGACACAGATGTATAGGTACATAAAGTCGGAGGGCATGACACTATCCTGTTAGTTCACCCTTTGCGTTCATGATGCTAATTTCACTTCTGCTTGGTAATTTTTTCCTCTTTTCCTTCAGCAGGTATTTTAAATTCTTTGCCTGTCAAAAAGCCCTTTGACAAAGACAGTTTTTCAAAAGTTAGAATCTTTTATCCACCAAATTATCAAGAAAGCTTAATTCACTTTGAAGTATATATGAAGGAAACTGCATTACAATTGATTCTTTTTCAGGACTTTTTTTCTGTTAGGTGAGCTTGGACAGGCAAAAGAAACCCTGCAGCAATGCGATCCCAGTGGTGCCTCACTTCTAGTGATTTTTGCATCCAACATTTTATAGAAAATCTTTTGTATATATTATGTAAGTGATCTTCAACTGATTCTAAGCTAATTCTGGAGGGGGATAAAGGAAAAACTTTGGAAAATGAACAGAACTCATTTTAAAAAATGAACAACTACTGAACCGCATTCAGCAGTACCAAATGCAGACAGAGAATGGAGGGACCTATTTTGTGGCTGACTCCTCAGCAGGTGAACAGCTCACCACACTCCCCCCGCCCCAAGTGAGGTATAAAAAAATGGAAAATGCTGTCATCAGTAGTGCTGTTGCCCATTGACTCTTATTCCGTGGGAAGTGAAACTCTGTCTGCAGAGTTGTTGTTCTATGTTGTGAAACTTGTTCTCTTATATTAAGTGGGGAAAGGTGCTATGTAGGGAATGGGTCAGATCCTCGGTGGTCTGAACAAATTTGGCATTTCAATATCTGGACTCTGATTTTGAAGGGGACTAGAGCTGATTTCTACATGGTTTTCTAACCCTTTGGATTTTATATATGTGGTTCATCTCTTTGATTTTGGATACAAACCTGAAATGTACATAGAGTACAGATTTTCACCTCTCATGGAATAAGAGTCAACAGACAACAATTAATGGAGTTTGTCTGCTCTGACATGCATCTGTTCAAACTCCATGGCTCATACTTATCCCCTTACCTTATTTACATTTCTTCATAGCTCCCAAAATGTGATAAAATTACAAAGCTGTAAAACCCAAGGTAAACCTTCCCTTTAAGTGTGGCTTTTCTGAGGCGTGCTCTTTGCAGACACCTATTTTGGATCTCAGAAGACACCCTAAAGCTAAACTGACATTGACAAAATCCATTTGTCATACGCGAGTGAAACACCATGAGGTGGAAAAAGCTGAGCTAAGTAAAATATTTCATTGTATGCTAACGAACGCTTGAAGTTGCAAATATTTTTTTATGATTCTCAGACATTTTTTTCCTTTCCTAGTGAAGAGGTAAAGGATCTGTCAAGCTACTTCTGGCCAACTGAATCTTTTTTGTGTTCATACAGTACTCATGACAAGACATTGACACTTATCAGTGCTTCTGAAATACCACTGTGTACAGCCGATTATAAATATTACACTGCTGAAAAATATAATTAATATAATCCTAATTTACTTCATATACATTCTCTGACTTTCTGCTGCCATTTTCTTTAAGTCAAATGAAAGGAGAATGCTTGATATAATTTAAATAATCTGAAGTCATGTACATCTGGGTTTTTTTAAGCGTTCGCCAGCCTGAATAATGACATGCTTTCTTTGGCATGTCATAATAATGCTGTGGTAGAATATATACATTATGATTACATGAGTTAGTAACCAAGGAAACAAAATTGGTATTGTACCAGTGTCCTCCAGGACATGTATAATTAAAGGCCTGTCAGGTTTTCTGAAAAAGATCTCCAGTGTCTCGGGACTTAACAACATCCTTGTAAAATTCTGATATACAGACTGAAATGTAAGAGGTGAGAGAGCAGATACTGCATCAACTGTAACACACTTGTCTTTGTCTATGAAGGTGTTTGTCAGCAAAATATACGTACAGTTTTTATATTTGTTGATGCCTTTTTTGATGTCTTCTCAGTTGCTCACAGGAAGCAAATGCCTCAAAAATAAAGCCTTCATTTAAAATTCAAGCCGTCTATTGCACTGAAATGAGTAGCTGTTGAAGACATTGGGCAAATTCCAGCTGGACAAAATTGTAGGATTTATTTTACATGTTATAGTCCTTTACATTGAGACCTTTGTTCATCTCACCTAACCTTAGGTGAAAACCCAGTCCAGTTTCACATGTATCTAACTTGAATCTCAGTCATATGGGCGCCTAGTCAAGTCAGAAGGCAGAGATATCTCATATAGGTAAAGATAAGTTGTGTCTTTGAAGACCCTCAGAGGAAGAGCATATTCTCTTGAATACGTGCACCTAAATTAGAAGGAAGACCTTTAAAGGCACCTCCCTCTTTCTGTTTGCTACCTAGCTCACTAAGGTACTCAGGGAAGCCGGTTCACTAAGTGCTTAAAATTTGGGTAAAGTTGGAATGGCTAAGATGGGCAGATGGGATCCCATACATGCCTGTCACAGGGAAAACTTGGTCAGTTCATGTAGTTCAACCCAAGTCAGGGTCAAAGCAGTTTATTAATTTATTAGTGGCATGCAATTTTCTGGCAATCAACAAACTGTACAGGATCAACCAGTAACCGCCCCCATGAGGTCCCGGGCACATGCCAGTGTGGGTCCCTAGGAGCTGTACCCCACACTGTCACTTCTGGAGTGGGGTGGGTGTTCACCACTGTGCCGCATGGGGAGGCAGTTCATGATGCCGTGGGACAACTCCTGGCAGTGACAAACCAAGTTTTGGCTGCTGCTGTTCGCAGTTCCAAGTCTCTCCCCAGCATTACGAATTTCCATGTTTCTTTTACACTTCTTTAAAGCTGATGCCTTCTTTGTTTTGAAAGTTTCCCTATAACTGCCCATTACTGTTTAATCCAGCTAATGATCATCTTCCTCTTTAATGTAATTTTTGGAAAACACCTGCTTAGATGTTCTTAACAGCCCTGGTTACCCAGGCCATTTTGCCAAGGCTTGGCTGTGCAAGCTCCCCACGGATGTTCCCTTCTTCCCCTGTATTAAGTGGGGACAGGTGCTGTGTAGGGAATGAGTCAGATCCTTGGTGGTCTGAACAAATTTGGAAACTGAGCCTTGCTGATCTGTGGCATTTCAATATCTGGACTCTGATTTTGAAGGGGACCAGAGCTGATTTCTACACGGTTTTCAACCCTTTGGATTTGATATATATGTGGTTCATCTCTTTGATTTTGAATGCAAACCAGAAATGTACATATAATTTGCACATTTTTCATAGGAAGTCTTAAAAATTGTGCATGTCACAGTGGATGCTACTATTTCTAAACATGCAGTTCTAAAGTTTTGATGTCTTAGTTTTATGGACTCTTGCAATCTGATTTTTTATCTTTTTTTTATCTTTTTTTTCCCCCTATACAACAAGAAGAGCTCTATACTGATAGTACAGTTAAAATAATGACTTAATACTTCTCTCAAATCAAGCAGCTGAAGCTTGACAGTTTTATAGTATTTCTGATAATTTTTAAAGAGCACATACTGTAACTCAGAATTAGTTTTCTGTGAGCCACAAATAAAATATTGATGAAATATGTTCGTAATAAAAAATCTTAGAACATCATTTTTCCTTGACTCAAATGTGGTGATATCCCATTAATCTATATCACTGGGTAGAGTTGGTAGTAAAAAAAAAGTGTGGATTAATATGCAAAACTTCTCTTGGACAAGGCAGTAAATTACCTGACATCTCATTCATTTATCAAATGTGCAAGTGCTGAAAAAGACTTCAGAGCATTGAAAAAGAAAACAGCTTTATGTCCAGGTGCTCATTTGTTTAAACAACAACAAAAAGCTCTGCTTACTTTTTCTAATATTTTCAGTGATTAAATTGAGCTGGATCACGTGGTTACTAAACACACAAAATACCCAAAGACCAGGTTGAGTTCTATATCACTTCCTGATATGTGTGGAACACCCTTCCCTCTTTGCAGGATGCCTACAGAATTTGCTGCAAGTTTATGTGATTTTTTCAAGAACTTGCTAAAGATATATTGTTGTAAGAGGCACAGGAGAAGTACATGTAATATTTGTTCTTCAAATACAGAAAACAAATACAATAGTCTGATTGCTGCTATGTTTGTCACGTGAAAATTGTTCATACTTTTCACAGATAAGTTCCATGATTTTGGGACTTTTTTGTCAACTGACATTTAAATACAGCATTGTTTTCTATAAAAGAACATTGGGTTTAAGGGCACTTAGGCAACTGGATCTGCTCTGAACTTTTTACTGTTGGCTAACTGGTCATGATGTGAGTTACACATCTGAAATCAAAGACTGTAAAGTAGAATCAAGGTCACTTCTAGCATGCAGCAGAGACCAACACAAAAATAGGTGATTGTTACCAACACGCATTATACCATAAAGATGCAGACACTTTAGTATTTTTCTTGCAGCACACTCTACAATTGCATGAAAATAATATGGCACAGCACAAAAATTGCATCATAAAATTGTTCTGAAACCTCCTCCAAGCTGTTGTCATGGCAAAGGAGTCTATTGAGAATGCTTTTAATTGAACAATGTTTCAGTGGGCCTTAAAAAAATGTGACTTAGGGCCAGCTAAAAAATGCTCGTGAGTGAATTACAACCTGGTGTCATATTGTCTCTGTCTTGTCTTTGTGTGTTTTAGGTTTTGTTTTTCATCATAACCTCCATACTAGGAGCATGGAAGGGTGTGATCTTTCTGCTTTGTGCATCTGTCAGAGATAATTGCTCGACAAGTTGCAGTGTAACACCAGTGAGGAAGGAATCACTCCATTGTTAGCCCCAGTCCTCATATAGTGTGTGGAAAATGTCACCACACTGGGAGGCCTATTCTTTGGATCTCTGAACCTGCAAGATGTAAAATTACCCGTTTGGAATCTTTTATAGCACAACTGAAGCAATGTCAAATTACTTCTGCTTATGAATTCAATTTAGGAGTAATTTCAAAATAATCTCTTTTGAAAAAAACAACATTCACTTTTCTCAGTAATTTTCACTGTTTCCAAGGAAGAAATTAAAAAGATGATTGGTCATTCATCTGTTCAGTGTGGTGGCTGGCATCTCTGTGCCAGTGAACGCAGTTAGGGAACAGATTTATTATATGAACATTTCAGAATCAGTAATAACACTAATTAGTTTTCTCATTTCCTGGAGAGAAACCTGAGTAACCCATCTTTGTGTTTCTGGAAAAAAATAGTTTAAGATCCAACTGCTGGAAATAGAAATTTGAAATATTCAGATTGGAAATAAAATGCTACTTCCTAACAATGAGGGCAATTTGCCACTGAAAATTTGCTCTTAGAACAACTGATTAGAGAAAATGAGAAATTCGTCTTTACTTGCAATCAATAATTGCAGAATCACAGAATGGCTGAGGTTGGAAGTGACCTGTGGAGGTCACCTGGTCCAAGCCCCCTGCTCAAGCAGGGACATTTGGAACCAGTTGCCCAGGACCATGGCCAAATGACTTTTGAATTTCTCTAAGGATGGAGACTCCACAACCTCCCTGGGCAACCTGTGCCAACGCTCAGTCACCCTCACAGTAATAAGGTGTTTCCTGAAATTCAGAGGGAACCTCCTTTGCTTTGGTTTGTGCCTGTTGCCACTGGTCGTGTCCCCAGGCACCGCTGGAAAGGGCCTAGCTCCATCCTCTCTGCACCCTCCCTTCAGGTATTTACACACATTGGTGAGAACCCTCTGAGCCTTCTCTTCTCCAGGCTGAACAGTCCCAGCTCCCTCAGCCTTTCCTCGGAGGAGAGGCTCTGGTCCCTTCACCATCTTCATGGCCCTTCTATGGACTTCCTCCAGTGTGTCTGTGTCTCTCTTGTACTGGGGATCCCAGAACTGGATACAGTACTCCAGGTGTGGCCTCACCAATGCTGCATAGAGGGAAAGGATCACCTCCCTCGACCTGCTGGCAATACTTTGTCTAATGAAGCCCAGGATACCATTCATCTTCTTGGCCACAAGGGCACATTGTGCATGTTCTACTTGGTGTGCTCCAGGACCTCCAGGTCCTTTTATGCCAATCTGCTTTCTGGCCGGGTGTCCCCCAGCATATACTGGTGTGTGGGGTTGCTCCTCTGCACCTCTTGTTGAACTAGCCATCCATGGAAACAGAGGGATTTTTATTTTCTTTGGTTACAAGATGATTTTTAATTTCTTAAATAGAAATAATAATTCTTTTTTCTTTAAATTAAATTATTTTCTGGGGCTACATTGTATAGGTTTTTCAATAAAATGTGATTAATTGTTCTGGCCTGACTTTAAGAAGTGAGAGATAAAAATGCGAGATGCCTAACATGAATCATCAAGAGTGACATGAGTTTCAGAAATATAGCTACATTTTAGTACTATTCTGTTTCATTTTTCATTCATGTTCAAAAAACAGTTGAAGTAGATATTACCAGCTAACTGGATCTGTAAATTTAGTTTAGCATTTCATGCATGAAGTTCAGAGCAGAACAATAATGACCAAATGGTCAGGTATTGCCATGATTTAAGTGGTGGTTAAGTATTAATTGGTTTATTGCTATAAACAAAGTGTTTATAGAAAAAAAAGAATTCAAAAATTTAAAGTAGGAGGCAATTTTTTATTATCTGAATTCTCATGAAATAAATAAGTTCTCCTTTTGTAGTTTGTCCTGTCCATGACATAGTTGATTCATGTTTTTTTGGTTGGGTTTTTTTTTTATTTTATTTCAACTTTAATTAAAATTTATCCATCAGGGAGAAATGAAAGACATGCTACATGCTACCCTGTCGTTTTCTTTTCAGGAATCTGGAAGGGTGACAGACAGTAAGCAGAAGCTCTCATTCTAAAAGCAAGTTGATTATTTCCACCTAGTTTAGAAGTAGTGGGTATTAGTCTCTGGATTTTTAATATGTAAGAATGTGTAACCCTCCCAGAAGCAGAAGGATGTCAGATTTCCCTCTTTCAGTAAAACCAGAAATGGTCAGAAATGTTCTAGATGTTAATTACTGATAGACCCATTACTGACCTTGAAAGTAATTGCAAGAAAAACAGTATTCTACTTTCTGCTCTGTGCCTTAGCTGAATTGGAACAGTGCTCCTGGCAGAGGAAATTGGCAAGGTTGTGGGGCTTATTTGAATGAGGAGCTGGATGATGACAGCAACTGTGGCTCTTCCAGGTCAGAGAAAGATGTCTACTAGATGTCTAAGAAAGATAATCCTGTCACCAGGAAAGTGAAAAATAGATACGAACTGAACAGACAGTAGGACAGTTTGAAATTGAATGCATGTTCAGTAAAAGCAATGAGAGGATAGGTAAATGCTGAAGGAAAAAAGGTAACCATGCAAAATTAACTTAATCTACTTGAGAGAGAAAGCAACTCAGAAGTGTGATTAGGGCATTATCTGAGATAGCTGCATGTCAAACAGTTCTCCCAGTCCTTGTGATACAATAGTATGTCTTTTCTTGCTTTTGCATTAGTGTGTCACCCAGACTTGAAACAAAGGAGGTGAGCTGAAATGGATGCACCGGAAGATCATGATGCACTGAGCATTCCTGCAGTGGGTGCAGTGAGCAACCTACATGCGCGACATAACCTTTGACTACAGAGTGAACAGCAGGAACAGATTAAATTGTAAAAGAGCAGTACTAAGCTAAGAGGCTCTTTGTTGTAAAGAAATAAAATTTCTTAGTGCGAATGCCTATGTAGCTGTGCCTCTATGTATAAAAATCCCAAATCAGGAGGACACATGCTCCCTAGTACCCCAGTTGCACGCTAATCAGAAGAAGGTTATCAAGGGTGCTGTGTTGCAGGAGAACAGAAAGGTGACGTGTTGAATCATGATCATTTCTCTGGGTCAGTGCAATCCCAAGGTAAAAAAGCAATTCTGTCATGCCTTAAGTGACATGGAACACCTGATTTCTAGAGTACAGCAGAAGAAAGATTAGTATTGACTTAGTCCTAATAAAAATGCAGGCTTTGGCCCATTAAATAACAATAATTGAGTGTAAGGCATAGTAATCATAAAATAATTAACTTCTCTTTATGATGAATCTTTCTGTCACCTCATTTTTAAAAATAGGGATGTAAAGGAAATGGGGAAAGAATTTAAAACAATGCTAGAAATGAGAACTTAACTTAGAGTTTAGTTAATCATAGTAACAGAAATGTCACAAGTGAGCAAGCTCCTACATAAGTGGTCGAGAAGACAAGAACAGAAACTGTCCTTGTGGAAAGAAAGACACTGTTTTGAGTGGGGGCACTATTTACTTTGTCTTATGTTGAGGGAATTTAAATAAGCTCTAAGAATAGCTATACGGAGTCAGTTAGCATTTTGAGCTGCTGCCCTTAGAAAAATGTTGAACAAAATGGTTGACAATTTTGAGATGTTAAAATGTCTTGTTGTCTGACATGTTGACGTAATTTTTTGTTCTTTCATTTCTACAAAGTTATAGCCTACTTGAACAAAAATGTATGGTTAAGTCTTTTATTTGTAATTTCCCACATTTCCAGTAGTGGGGCATAGCATTAATCGTGTTTTCAAGGCTTTCTGGTCTTTTTTTGTCCTCCTCAACTCACAAGTATTACCAACATGTCTACTAATTAGTAAAGTGAATCTTCCCCTTCATCAAAAATAGCGTAAAGCTTCATTTAAGGAAGATGGGGTCACAGAAGCAGTGATTTTATCAGGGGATAAGATAATCAAGCACAGTGGATATGGGCAGTCTGTCATGTGCTGTGTATGGATTCCTTCCAAAAATACATGGACCCACTCTTTGGTCTGCTCTCAGTGCTACTGTGAAAGGAGATTGAAGTGTCTGTGTCCTCTCTAGATGTACTAATGCAATTTTAGATGCTCTTTTCTCCACAGAAAGATGTGGTACCCCTCAGAGAATACTTCACCTTTTTTCTTTTCTTTGGTGTGCCTATGACATTTCTAGAGAGCTTTTAACAGCTTGATTTCTGCTTTCTGCTGTCTCTGAGAAAGCCCTGTTCAGAGGTGCAATTACATGTGTGGCAACTGTCTCTTCCTTTTCTCCATAATTCTTAAATAGTTTGTGTAACAAAACCTAAAAGCACTGCATACAAACAGCATTTGTTCCAGCATTATTTTTATGAAAATTGTGTTTAAAGCCGCTGTTTTCTAGAAGTTTCTGGAGTACAGAATTGTAGAATACAATCCTTTTTATATTTTTTCCATTTTAAATGTCACTTAAGTCAAAGCGTTTCCATTGTTAAAGTGCTCCCTTGATTGCCCTGGTCAGACTTAGTTAGAAGGATGTAAGATGAATGGTTCCTCCACAGTTAAAGTGAATAGCAGTGCCTTCCCCTTTTCTAGATGAAACATGGCAGAACACTGGTGCCAGCAGACAGTTTGCATCTCTCTGGCTTTTTGTATCCAAATAGTAAAGTAAGTTATGCAGACTGTTGCCTACCATCTTTAAGAAAACACCAGATCCAATACTACCATAAAGTAATGAAGTGCATAAAGTAATGCAGAAAGAGCACAGACGGTAAAGAGAAGAATAAAAGTTATGCACGATAGGATATAAAAATTGGGTTTGTACCAACAATACCTTCATTAAAGCCAATGGAATAACTACAGAGCTATTTTGAAAGAAAAATTAAAGGAAAATCTTAATTCCTAAACTGAAGCCTTCAGTAATATCACTTTTATTTGTTTTTAAGCTGAATGTGTTTTTAATAAGCTCTACGAGAAGATTAAATGAACTGTTCCATTAAAAATGTTCTTTTATTAAATGTTTATTTTGGGGTTAGACTGCAATCTGTTAAAAAGAGCAAACCTTCCAAAACTGTCAGAGTAGATCATGTAGGAATTTGAATGATGCAGAATATTTACTTAAAAGGAAATGGCCTCAGGATTTATTGCTAATTTTAATTAAGTTTTTTGCATACCCAATTGGTCTGCTATATCTGGACATCCTTAGAACTATTCGTTTCCTGCAGAACACATTGCCTCATGACTTTCATTACCTTCTGGTAATTCATTCACAAAGATTGCTTGTCATTTGATCTTCATTAATGCAAAAGACTAAAGAACAATGTTATTTTTGGTATGGTTAAAAAATACTGTTTAGTGAAAAAAATAATTATGTGTGATACTGTGTCTTAAGAGTACTTATTACATTCATCATTTCTCTCCTTTTGCTTTTCTCTGTGTGTGTAGTGAATGAAACATCCTAAAAAATTTTCAGTGATGTCTACATGTTTTCCTTTTGCTACACAAGGTAATACACTGGCCATTTGAGAGGCCAACTGAGACTATCAAATCACAGAAATTTTAATTCAAATTGGCCAGCATAACCCAAGCTGGACGCAAAGCCAATTTGCTACCTGACCCATGAAGTTTATGGAAGATGTGAGCTTGCTTAACATGCCATCTAATAACCACTAATGGTCTGTTTGGGGTAGGTAAGGCTTTCTGCTCTTTTCCATCTCTTCTCTTGCATCCAGAACAACTTTGCATACTGGCGCTTTTTAGAAAATTGCAAAGACCTAAGGAAGAGTTGGGTATTACAGTAAAGAAGTGAAAAGAGCCCCAATTCTAACAACAACAACAACAAAATCAGAACAAAATAAAAAAAAAATCAGACCAAAAGCCACCAAACTCCCTCTACTAAAGCTGTATTTCAGTCAAGGTAATGATACAATGGAACAACAGTCCAAGCTGGGCTGTTGTTTTGATGGGGTGTTTTCTGTACATGTGCTTAGTCTGTAAAGTAAAAATCTCTAATCCAAAGAGATACAAAACCACAGGTGCAAGGAGATTATGAGAAGTCTCTGGATAATTACCTGAGGCATTGTTTTTGTTTTTTCCTATTCTCTTTATTCAATGGCTATAATTAGACTTCTTACTTTATAAGAAGCTTTTTAATGAAGTTCTCATTCCGTCTTACATGGCAAAGTACCCATTTTATCTCAATAGTTTTCTAATTTCCTCCAGTGAGTTGAAAGGAACTGACTTGCCAAAACTGCCACCATTCTCTGTCCAGGCAACCACTTTAACTCAGTAAAGGTAAGGCATTTAGAAATAAAGTTCCTTTAAAAAGTACAAAAATTCGGCAGCTACAGGTGACTCTTCCTGCTGGAGGAGCCCCTCCTGGAAGCCAGGAAGATGCTAGATACCTTGTAGTTCCTCACAATTTGATTTCAAGGCGTTTATTGCCATGGCAATCACCAATTCTTTTTCCCAAGTGAGATGCTGTTTTGTTATAATCTGGTACCAGCAGGCAGTGAAGGCCACCTCAGAGAACAAAGTGGGGCTTCTTGCATAGTTCTTTGGATATAAAGCCTTTGATATAATGCCTTTACTCAGATCTAGTCTCTTCCCTTTTCACCACCTTAGGTGGGAAAACTTTGTTTCTTTCAAAGAAATGGTTTTATCTGAGTGTCCAGAACTTGCACAGAATTCTTTTTACTTGGAAAAAGCATCTGATTGATAAGAGAAAGCAACACACAATGGGAGGCATTTACATCAGAAGAAAATCCATCAACACAAGATTTTTGGGGATAGAAAGTGGGATTCTGTAGCTACACTTGTGCAGTAAGTTAGCTTTCTCTGTGTCGGTGACAGTCTAGCTTTTTGGTTTTCTGCGTTCATAGGGATCTGCCTGAAAGACTTTGAAACGTGGCTGAATAACTGGACCTGCAAATGCCAGTCTTGCACAGGAGGTTTTACTTTGGGTAAAACAGCTGTGGATTTTGGCAAATACAGATGTAAGTCCACTCCAGATGAATCAGAATAACCACAGATGTCAGCTTCATCCAAGCTGATACACCAGCATTCCACCTCAGGAAAATTAAAATCCTGTAGTAATAACAAGTCATTAAAAATGCCCTTCCAAGGGAGGATTTTGGTATTAAATCTCACAGCCATCCTGAACCCTGCAGCAAGGTTGTTGTGGGCACTTATTTGTGATCAAACAACTCAGCACCACGAACGGGAATTTGGCTGTTGATGCTCAGAAAGTGCCTTTGTGGATAGAGCAGCCTTTTCAGCCACCTCTCTGCTCCCAAGAAAATTAGACACCATAGGATGTCTCTCCAGGGGTTATTTTCGTTTGGAGAAACAGCAGTTTCAGTAATGAACATTTTTTAAGCTGATGCAAAGCTAGGTGGCATTGATAGTGACCTGACAATGCTGGGGTATGAGCTTGCCCTTTAAAGCAGAAGCAAATGCAGAACCGATGCAAAGAGAAGGTGCATCTGTCCGTGGGAAATTTGTTTCCGTCTGTCCCATGGACAACAGATCGCTTAAAAAATAAACTAATGTATATAGTGCTTGTGCATTGCAATTGAGGGAGAGTAAGTATATGTCTGTAATGACTCCTTAACCACTTTAGATATATCGTACAGTTTCAAAGAGTTGAAGTGTCTGGAAGTAAGTAGTTTAATAAACCAACTCTGTCCCCACTTCCTTTCATCCAACTCCTGTCTGTTGTCTGCTCTCGTGCAACATCCACTGCTATCCTACCTGACCCATGCTGTTCATCCAAGCATAATTTCAATTGGCATGATAAGAAAAAAATCATTTAAAATGAACAGGGCAATGTTGTCCACAGATCTTGTTTTTACTTAGAGCCCTTGTTAGATATTTTCCTTAAGGATGAATCCTGATCCGTTTTTCTATGGTAATAAGAAATCACGGAATGAGTTACAAAGTTAATCCAAACAAGGTGTGCGAGAGCTAGGGAGTAACTCTTTGTCCCACCAGAGTGAACGTCCTTGAGAAGGGCACTTTGGATAATACCTGTCTACTCTTTCTGTCTTAGTGACACAGAAACACAGACACACACAGTCTCACACTCATTCCAGCATCCTGGCCACCAGTGCCAAGAAGATGAAGGAGATTATTCCCTTTTAAAAACAAAAATAGGATTATGAGTGGCGTTCAGGTTTTGTCTGCACCGGTGTCAATTCTGGCATTCCTAAATCTAGGTAGGAACCTAGTCTTGTCAAAACACCTCAGTAGGGTAAGGCCCAGACAAGCACACATACCTTCCCTAAATTGTTTTTTGGTGGGGTTTTTTTTGCTTTGTTTTGTTTGGCTTGGGTTTTTTTGGTTTTTGGTTGGTTTTTTTGGTTGGTTTTTGTGGGAAGGGGGTCCGAGACCATAACCTAGAAGGGAACTGTTGATCTCCAGTCTGGATAGGCAAGACACCGGGCTGACCATGGTGTGCATCTGTCTCTCAGCCTTCCCTAAATTGCTTTTTGGTGGGTTTTTTTTTTTGCTTTGTTTTGTTTGGTTTGGGTTTTTTTGGTTTTTGGTTGTTTGGGGTTTTTTGTTTTTGTGGGAAGGGGGCCCAAGAGTACGCATAACCTAGAAGGGAACTGTTAACCTCTGGTCTGGATAGGCAAGACACCGGGCTGACCATGGTATGCATCTGCCTCTCAGCCTGTGTGTAGGCAACCTGCGTGCTGCCCAGGCTGTCCTTTCCTCCGTGGGATGCGTTACACGGCAAGCCTGCCTCCGCTGTGCCCTCACTTCTGTGAGGGCTTTTTTCATCTCTTCGTTCGTAGTAATGAGGGATTAAAAGTCTGATAGAAAAATAAGGTCAGCTGAAAGTGCCTTTTCATGACTGTACTTCTCAGTTGTAGGAAACCGTACATCAAGCATCTGACTTGGTATGAGATCTCAGTGCCACTAAAATTAACATCTGAGAAATGTATTCATGTTTCCTAAGCAGTTAAGGGTGCAGTTGTAATTTCTTTCCTTTTAGATCTAGGTCAGAAACATTAGTACCTATCAAAGAGGGGCAGCCTGTAAAAGGAAAAAAAAAAAAAAGAGAGAGAAGAAAACCCGCACCGCAGAGCATGTGAATACTTACAGGGAGACCATCACTGTCAGTCTTAAGCAGGAGAGAGGTTCTGCCATCCACCATATACAGGGTATGTGCGTATGTCATGGAAAAGAGATTTTTTTGAAAAAATCAGTAGAGAGAAAATGTAGAGGTAACAGAATTTACGTATAATTTAATATTTCATCCTTTTTTCTTTCCTGAGAGGGATAAGTTCAAGTTGTTCATTCCAGACAATGGAATAAAACCAGCTTTTAGCCTAAGGTAATTACTCATTATCATAATCTTCACAAGAACCTCCTCAGACGGACATGAGTGTACCTGGGGATCTTTAATCAGATTGAGTGGATATTTTCTTCTTCCTAATTAAAGCGAGGAAGTTTGGTGTGAAACAAATTAGCAAAACCTGGTTGTTCTATCAAATGATAATACAGTGCGTTATTAGCACATCTCTATCTAATTGAAACCCAGTATATCATGCCTCATAATGGTTCTGTAGAAATGCATGCTGAAAAACAATAGCATTTTGAGAACTGTGAAGTATTATATTTAATTTAGGAGGTGGAAAGTCATGTTGATACTGCAGAAAGCCATATATCTCCACCAGTTTTGAATGGATCTCAAAAATATTCATGTTTCATACAACACTAAAAATTCCTTTTAATTATTTTTACTCTTTGTGGTTATATTCAACATAGATTTGCCAGGAGAGAGAGGAATTTCAAAGCAGCTGTAATCTCTTCTTCCGTAGCCACTGGCATCAAAGGCAATGCATGTACAGGATGCCAAATCTTTTGGGACTGTCTCCACCGCAGGTTGGGAGCAACTGCAATGAAGCTGAGTATTTGGTGCAGCCATTCAATTTCCATTTTTTTCAAATGTTACACCACTTAAATGTTTAGACTAACATATCTAACATATCTGAACCTATGTATATGAAAGCTTACATGTGCTGTCTGCTTTTTTTCTTTTTGCCTTTTTTTTTGCAATTATCACATACTGCAAACATTAGCTTTAGGCAGTAGTTTCATTTGAGAAACCTAAGCATCAAGATGAATTAAGCGTAAGGCATTTTTGTTTTAATGTTAAAAAGAGTGTTTCCTTAGAGGACTGTATGAATTTAAATCCACCTGGAAGGATAGGCATATCTGAACAAAATTAATTCAGCAGATAAGATTAACATTGGGTTGTTCATATCATGCTGTAATAATGTTAAGGTCAACCAAAACCAGACTTCTCGTATTTTGTCAGCACTACTGTAAAATCTTTTCTGCCCTTCATTCTACCTGCTTTGGTATATGAACTTCCTGCCGCTGTCCTTAATGCTACAAAGCAAATAGCACCTCTTAGTTTTTTACCACTGTCATGTTATTGAAGGACGAGGTCAGCAGTTTCACAGCAAAGGCAGTTGTGTGATGCTGTCATCTGGCTGCCTGTCTTTTCACTTTTTCTGCTTGTTTAGCTAAAACCTTGCATTTTTTACATTTACAATTGACAAGGAGCAGGAATCCAAGGGTGCAGAATGCTGTTGTGCGAGAAGGTACACTGACCTCCTAATTGACAAAAACGTTCTGTTATGTTTAAAGGGGTTTCAGGGACTTTCTGAAATACAAATGAGTTTAAGAGGAGCAGGCAAGGTTATTTTATACCTTTTTAAAATTTTTTTAATTTATAGAAAATCTCAATTACTTCAATTTTTGAGATGAAAACAAAAAGTTTAACTAATCTGTAGGCCATTCCATTCTTCTGGGCTATTAATTTTCTTTACAGATCAACTGGATCTTCATCTCAATAGTAGATGGCTTGTGTGCAGAATGAGCGCAATATGGATGGGTTTGCTAAACTGATCCCTAGCCTGGCTCCTACCCTTCCAACCTCATATTTTCTTTTTGCTTTATCCTTTCTTACCTCTATTTCTTTAATATGATTCAAACACTCCAGCTACCTTTATGTTCTGTAACCTCAGCTCATGAAGGACTGTATACTCATAACACAGGCCGGTCGGCCTTATTTTAATGCATGTGATGACACTGAATAGTCTCTTTGTCTTTGCATCTATTTAAAAACAGATAATACGTGAAACTGCCTAGTTACTTTTAAGTATAATTTCATCTTGTGCAAGTTTTCTGAACTGGCACCACCAAAATACGTCGATGCTTAAAAAAACATTTAAGGTTCTGATGTAGCAGAAGCAGTTAAACGGAGATTTAACTTAAACCTGTGAGTTGTCCTATTGACAGTAGTGAAATCACATACAGGTACATGGAGAATATTCTTAAATTATTTTCAAGGATAAAGTCATAAGAGGGTTATCTCATAAAAATGTCCGGTCGTGTGTAAGGTGTACAGCCACCATGCTATCAACAAGGACTGAATTCAAGATCTTAAAAATGCAAAGCGCCACATAAAATCTTCATTAAATATTCTTACGATACAGACTCTCACCTGTGACATAACTAGTTAGGAGAGAATGACTCAGTTGCAGTTAGCACTGTAGTATGTAACACTGGCATTGCAGCATAATTTAACCCTATAAAATCCAGTTAATTCTTTATCTTTGCTAAAATTTTAAACATGACCTGTATCATTTAGAAGCAAATTCAGACTGGGGCAAAATCTGAATATGTGCAACTCTATTGATCTATCCTTTCTTCATTAAGACTGTAGGAAATGCACAGCCTCACTGATGCTGTGCAGCTGTTTCCTAGCAGATCTGTAGTTTGTATGCAGTTCCTTCTCACCTCCACTCCTCCATATAGATACCCAACATTCAAACTGTGTGAATGTCCTCCTGTGGAGGATTTGGACATGAAAGTACATAAAGGCAAAAATTCAGCAATGGTATTCAAACTCCCAAAGACCAGGCAGTAGATCTCAACTAGTATATGAAACAGAAGTTGAGACTAGTTTAGACTTCATTGTGGATTTCAGTGCTGTATGATAAGTTAGCATCAGAATGAAATTAGGAAGGACCTTATGACTTCTTGGCATATTACAGTTTTCCAGTGGGTAATATTCAAAGCAGGATATTTCCTTTGTCACAGTTTAGTAAGTGGATTTTTCTTGCTGATGTGTCAGTGGTCCCCATATGCCTTTGAAAATTATAAGCCGTGTTCCTGTATTTCTGTGCTGTGAACATTCAGGTACCAGGTGAAGTTCCAGTAATTTTAGTAACTCATCCACCATCTTCAGGCACAATCAGCTGTGATTCAGGAAGTGATGAATCCTGCAAAGCTTTCAAGTGGCATCTGGCTCACTCCTGATTTTGCGTTCCAGAAAAACAATTGTCACAATATGTTCTGAAAGTGTATTGCTACTAAAGAAGAAAGAGATGAGTGGTAGCAGAGAACTTTGAACTTTAAACAGCAGCTGCAAAGTACCATGGCCCAGAAATTACTCTTCTTACTAGAGTGCAGTAAAGGTCTTGAATAGTCCTAATTAAACATGCAGAGTACTTTAAGGAAGTCAGATTCTGAGTCCTCCTTCACCTCGATGGATTCTTGTGCCATGACTAAAACCAATATAAATTTCTAAGTTGTTGGCTAAGAAGTTATCTGTGCATATGCAACCTATGTATCATTGACATTAAAATACTATTTCCATTTCAAATCCTCACATTCCCCTCAAGCTTTTGGATTATGGAATCTTCCTAAGCCTCTGTTGTGGAATAAATAGGTTCCCTGTTCAATATTTCTTGTATTGAACACTGCGTTATTAGCGAACCGAACAATATATTCCTTCTAAGACAATTGACTGGGGAAATGTGTTGTGGTGTATATATGAGTTGGTCTTCTGGTTCAATATGTCACCAAGAGAAGGCTTTCATTTTTCAGTGCACAATCTTCAAGTCAGTAAACAGACTGAGGAAAAGTAAAAATTTACTTTACTTCGCAAATTCTTAAGGAACAGCTTCAGTAACTCAGCCAGTAGAGGGAACTCTAATACAGTACATGGCAGGTGACCCGGGATTGCAAAATAGAGTAACATCACAAATACAAGACAAGACAAAGGGAAAAATGTATATCTGTCATATATCATGTGTAAAGCAAAGTGCTTACCTCATATGTCCCATTTATTATTTCATGAGTTTATACCTGTTGTCTTATTTCCTTTCCTTTCCTTTTCTGTATACCCTGTGGTAACAGTTTACGTACAACATCTGCCACATTTATGAGATGGACTGCCAATGACAACGTGACAGTTCTCACAGTTCGTAAGTATTGCAGATCATGTACCATTGGCCATTTAGTTGAAATTTGGCCAGAATAAAAAAAAATAGCTTTTTGTAAATTTTCTGTGAATTTTGTGAGATGTCACAGTTATATGCAATAATGGCAGATAGTATTCTCTCTTAGAATGACTGGCACATGTCCTTTGGAGGAGAGGGGAACAGTTTACAACCCTAAGACATAGTAGTCACCAAAAAAACTAACGTTATATAAAGCTGCCTTTCTGTGGAAGGTCTTGAAAAGTCACTCACTCTCTTTTTTTCTTTTTTTCGTCTTTTTTTTTTTTGACCTTTAGTCACCTGAATATACTTTCAGTTGGTGTATCCCTGTTTCATTGTTTTTAAGGTTTCATACCTTCACCCGGTCATCATTCTGTCATTTACTGCTTTCCTTTTTTTGTTGTTCTTAGGGATAAAATGTCACTATGTAGGTTGATCACTAATTAGGTTTCTTAGAGAAATTGTTTCTTGTTTCTTCTGAACTGTGAAACGTCAGCGAGTGCATGAAATAGATGTAACATTTCTCTGTTGCAACCTGAATTTAAGATCCTTCCCGGGTCTGTCTTCATGAAATAGCCTTAGTTCTGCTCCTACGCAGCATTGAGACATTTTGTTATTTCTACACATTGCCTTGTTCTGTGGGCTTCTAGAAAAGATAAAGAAATGTTTTAAAAATGCAAAGCTTGCTGACATCACTGAAGATTTTTTAAAGCTTTTTCAAAATACATGCACATAGGTTGGCGTATTCCGTATGAAAATCTCACACAAAAATGGAGTGAATAATATGGTTTTAAGGAGTGTTTATCCTCATAGAAAGGACAAACATCCCTGCACATATGATGTGTTAGTATTTCCAGTGGCAGCTTTTCAGACTCCATGCACAGCTGTGAAACAGAGCAGAAGTCCAACCCAGCATCCGCCATGGGCTTGGCAAGTGCCTCGGCTGTGACTACTGAAGCACAGTATGGTTGCCACTGCTCTGCTTATATGCATTTGTAGAATTAAAGTTACAGAAGGGTTGGCATATTAGCTAGCTAATCCTCCTTTTTCATGAAGTGCCATACAGTACTGTCTTTTTCAGATGAAACTCAACTTAGCTTTCCATTATAATTAGGTACTAGCTGTTTTTGAAAGGAAACCATTATGGGTAATCTAGAAATGATTGTTAATAAAGGAAGTTTCAGGGAACTGGGTTTCTTTCGGTCACGTATTTACATAAAGCTTGGTCTTTAATGCCCTTAAAACCAATGCAAAGCTATTCTTTAGGATCTGCAGAACCAAGAGACAAACGGGTGCGGGTATTAATGTAATTTTTACCAATAATATTTTGTAGTTGCAGTGGAATATAACTTTTGGAGAACATTTGAACCCAATTAAATATAGATGTGAAATGTAGTCTTTCTCTTTACTCGAATCTTTTGCTGAGCTGGGATGAAGCAGATCCTGCTCCCCTAGGAATTAGTCTAAAATGCCAATTCTAAGATGTAGCACAAAAACTAGGAGAAAATGAATCCATGTATTCCAGAGGTCAGTTCAGCATGTCCTGAGGATGCCATAGCCAAACCTGCCAAAAAATAAGGAGGAATGAACTTCATGTTTACCCTGTGCTTCACAGGCACTCAGAATATGTGCTGAATTCCAGATACAGAAGTAGGTGCGATCTGCAGCTATGGCTAGTAATAACCATGCTGTTAACTATTTATGTTAAGTACCCTGCTATTCTGAATTGTAACCAGAAGAAGATATCTCTGAGGCTCCAGGCTGTGTGCCTGTCCATAAATTCCCTGTGCTTGGTATTTTATATTAGCTACCTGCAGAGTATCATAGAATCATAGAATCACAGAATGATTAGAGTTGGAAGGGACCTTAAAGATCATCAAGTTCCAACCCCCCTGCCATGGGCAGGGACACCTCTGACTACAGCAGGTTGCTCAAAGCCCCATCCAGCCTGGCCTTAAACACTTCCAGGGATGGGGCCTCCACAACTTCCCTGGGTATCCTCCTATTCAACGTATCCTGCATTAAATGTGTTGAATGCATTAAATCCTCCTTTAAAAGTGTCAATCAAAAGGGATCAAAAGGCACTTTTTCATCATAGTTCTGCAGTGGGCTCAGGCTCGAGAACATCACTTAGGCTCCCTGAATGATTACACTAATGCCAGCTATTTCATTTTATGTATTACATATCTAAATTAGGCATAAAGTGGACAGTCAGAATATAACCCTTCTTCAGAAAACTTGTGCCACGACGTGTTAGTCTCAGATTGGGTGTTCTATTCTCTGTTCATTCAGGATGGCAAAGCAGGATAGCTTGCTTTGTTTAGAAAAACAGCTTCAAAAATAGAAAACTGTAAATGCATATTTATCCACCTAGATAATTTGAAAGCACCAGTCTTGACAGATATCTCTAGCTGCTGAAGTACAAGTGCTAAATGATAATGGTTGTGTAGCCTTGACACACCATGTCTTGTGTGTATTTACTTTTGTTGTTTGTTTCAGGATACTTTTTGCTGATTTTTTTTCTCTTTGTTTTCTGATCTGGAAAACAGAGAAAGTTTGGAGACAATTTGGTGCTCATTAATTATCTGGAGACAATTAATGAGCACCAAACATTTCCATTGCACCTTTTTGATCAAATAAGCAGGTTTGTTCTGCAAGAAAAAGACTTCATCTAGTATTGAATTCAGTGCTGCCCCCAAGATGCTGTGCACTATCAATTCTAATTGGTATTGACAGAGATAAGAAAGCAGTATATAGTGAGCAGGACGACAGGGAAAAAACAGACCAGAAAAGGTGTAAGGACTTGTTTGCATTAATTGTTCATAAATGGATTGTTCTTTGTGGGACTAGTGCTGTAATAATGCAAGATTGCTCGTGTGGCCCTTGCATTTTCTAGAGAACATATCCCTTCTGTGGGCATTTCCACCAAGTGCATGGGAAGCTTTTATGTTTTTTGTGGTAAACACTTTTCTGTATGTACAATGCAAGGTGAGTCTGTGCAAATAGATTGCCAGCTTATGTTCTAGTTTTCCTGCTACTGCTGACATCTAAAATATTTCTCATTTAGCATGTTAGGAATTGATTTGAATTGTTACTGTGTTAATCTAAGTGATGTAATGGGTAATAATTTCCTAAAGTAAATGCAGGGCACATCATACAATATTAAAGGAAATGTGTAGAGGGCCACATGTACAAGACAGGAAGGTAATTTGATCTGTGTTAAATTATTTAGAGCACATTTCCATTTAAGTAGGAACTAATGATAAGCAACCAGGTGAAGCTTTGTACATTGATTTATGGATTTGTATTAAAGATTTCACATGGTTGCTTACAGCTCAGCAAGCCTTCCGGGTCTCTCCTGTATATGAAGCATTTTATATTCTGCATGTTGAAATAAGAGCTGGTGTTTATGTTTCCAGTGCAAACATGTGTGACACGACAGACATAAAAGGACAGACATTGAAATAATAGATTTCTTTTTTGGTTATTACTTCTGTGATATACAGGGTTAGGATTGGCTCTCAGGAATGGTAGATTTCCTTAATGAATTTTGCCAGTATGCAATAAGCTATATTTGAATAAAGCATTGAGGTGTTTTTTTGAAATTATTACTATCTTGATTTGTTTGGAATGTTACTAATTAATAGATTATGCTATAGCTTATATGCCATTGATACAGACAACGGGATGGATGAATCTGATTTATTGGAAAATATGCAATAGGCTTTTTTAAAGCTGCTACTCTTAACAGGTGAATTGATTTGTCCCTGAAGCAGAGGCTAAATCCAATGTAGTAATCAACATTATAGTTTTATATTAAATATACGGTTAGTAGCTTGAAGGGGTTTTGTTTTCTACATTTGTATTTGTAACATAATATTCATTGGATGTTCTGCATCAGAAGATAACTGACAGGCTGAACAAAGCGGAGGTCCCAAATGCTTCTCTCTCTGAAGCCCAAAATGAGACAGAAATCAAGTGCCTATCTGGCATGGCATATAAACCTTTGTGATTGTGGTACATAAATGTGACTGAGCTCATTTCCTGATTAAGTAACAGTTTGGCCTGTGATCTGCTGACCTCACTTGAAGAGTTTAGCCTGGGTGTTCCAACCAGTAGATCAGAAGCAGCTCTTGGTGTTTGGCATCCATTCCCAGCCATGCTTAATCTTCACTTCCTTCTTCCAACTCCTCTACACAATTTGAGCCAGCAAGGTGCACTAAAACTGCAAGATAATTTTGTGGTCCTTATGATGCCTTGAGCAATGTATCTGCTCACATAGAAAATCCAGAATACATATCTGCTCCCTACAAACCCTTAAATAACATTGATAGAGCTACCGTTGCCCCATGGTCTAGGACTCTTACAAGTACCACTGATGAGGAACGCATTAGCATGATGTTCCAGAAGCTCTAGCTGATGTTAAGTATATGTCTTTAGCCATTAGTGTAATCTTTTTTTTTTTCTTTTCCATATGAAATGGGTTCACTCTTTTGAATAACAGATGAGAAAGAATTCAGTAGTCCTTAACCTCTGCTAACTGGTTCAACCAAGCAGCATAAAGAGGTGCACAAATTTTCTATATATAAAACAGGAAGAAGAAAATCAGCATTTGATCAATGAATCATGAAGGTCAAAAGGGCATTTGTAAAAATAGTTCTTATTCCATTCACTTTATCTGCTTGCCAAACTGCTTGTTCCCAAATGTTTGCTTGGTGAAAGAGGATGATAAATACATAGTGAATTTTCTAGACATGTATATGCAAACTACATAGGGGACCCTCATGCCTTGGTGGAAAGAAAAATATGAATATAAAAGATTTAAAATTTTCATTTCTGACCTTAAAGTTTTGTTATGTTCAGCCTCAGTATAATGATATAGTAGAGGGGATTTATTTCATTCAATTTTGAGGCCATTCAGTACCTTTACGAGATCATATACAGGTAGTGCTATATACAACATCTCTCCCAGGTACTTATATGATCCCATTATCATGTTATCTGGGTATTTTTATCGTGAAAATTTACAGCACCTTTGCAAGCAAGAAAATGTTGGCCTCATTATTCAATCAGGAACTCAGACACACCGTTAGAAAATGGTTAAGGAAATAACGGTTAGTGGTTCTAGCATGTTTCAAAGTATTTTCTTCAGTTTTCTGGTAGGTTTTGAAGTGACTTTTAAGTTTCGCTTTCAAAGCCAGATAAAATAGAAACTCTTTAATATCCAGTGTGTCTAGTCTAGCCAGATCTGTAACACAGAACGAGATTCCTCTCACCTACCTTTGTACATTTATAATGCAAATTTTACATTTGAACTAGTTGCTAGACTCCTGTTGTAGCCCTCAGAGAGAAATGGGTGTTGAGGGCATGAGTCACCTCATCCTATTAACCACACAGTCTGGATAACTAGCTGAGATATCTACAGAGAAGATGATTAATTAAGCCGAACCTCACTCAAGCAATTAGATAACTTGGCCAAGATCACAAAAGAGCAAAATGGTAATTCAAAGTAATGTCTCCCCATTCCAGGTCTGTGTCCTAAAGACTAAAGCATCTTGTCCGTTCATGACCTCAATTACATTTTTATCTCCTGATCTTAATACCTGTCACAGAACAGCCATAAATTATAGAGTGAAGTTCATCCCATTGAACTTCCAACACCTATGATGTGGCCACCAACACAAGCATTTGTCACTAGACTCTGCTTATTAAAAATGTATTGTGGAGATACTTATTCCATTGACTATCAGTAAAGATTACAGAATTATCTCAAAAGTGAACGTTGACACAGTCTTTTTGACAAATAGTGTGAGCTTCTGTAACCATGAGGAGTTCATTTAAGACAGATTACATGAAGGCAACTGAGAAACCAGATGAAAAAAAAAACCTCCACTATTCAACATTTCCAAGATACAGAAAAAAGTGAATAGGAAACTCTTGCTATGATTTTTTTTTTTTCAGTATTTTATTGGTGTTGCTGCTGTTTGTGATTTGATCACATTCTTTATTCCTGAGAACAGTAGTTGCTATGAGGAATCTTGTGTATGGATGTTATACACATCACAATATACTTTCAGACTACGTTTTCTTTATTATAAGTTTCTTAGGTGTCACAACCGCAATTCTTTATCTGCAATTGAAGCACTGGGATCATAGAATCATGGAATAGTTAGAGTTGGAAGACACCTTAAAGATCATCCGATTCCAACCCCCCTGCCATGGGCAAGGACACCTCCCACTAGACCAGGTTGCTCAAAGCTCCATCCAGTCTGGCCTTGAACACTTCCAGGGATGGGGCATCCAAAGCTTCCCTGGGCAACCTGTTCCAGTGTCGCACCACCCCCAGAGTAAAGAATTTCTTCATACTATCTAATCTAAGCCTACCCTCTTTCAGTTTAGAACCTTTACCCCTTGTCCTATCACTACAGTCCTTGGGTGAGTAGTGATGTAGGAATTCACAACAGGAGTAATGTAATTGTGAAAGAAGTAGAGCTTTGTATACTCTCGACAAGATTATCCTAATTTATCCAGTAAGAGTAGAATCTGTAGCACACAGTGTTTGCTGCAGTAGAAGTTTTTGGTTTATTTCATGCTGTGTTGTTTGAAAGTAAAAGCTGTGTAACCCTGGCAGGCAAGTCGATCATATATTTTTGTTCTCCTGCCTAGTTAGGGCATCTGCTGAAGGTGATGCCAGCTTTTCTTTTGTGGTTCTATAGATGATGTGCGAAGTCTTGAGGCAGGAGATTTTGTTGTATTTTGTGAGGACCCTTACATCAACCAAGGTGATGAATCGTGTGACTAGGAATATCTCTGAGAAACCTCTGGTTTGCAGAGATTTACAACTTAGTCAAGGCTAGTCTTGTACAGTGGCTTAAAGAGTATGTGAATCAAGTAAAAGATTTTCATTCAAGTATCGTTTTCATTCATTTGAGCCCTAAAAAGAGCAGAGTTCTTTCTCTGCATCCCATTTCTATCCCCGAGACTCAGTTCAGGTTCTGAGGCTTAGAATCATTGAGACGTGACCTGCTTTTTTATTTCAGACTATCCTTCCCCATCCACGCCCCCATCCTCCCCCCCACCCCATAAAGAGCACAACAAAGACAGCTCATCAAAGTTCAGGAAATTTTTTAAAAGTCTGAAAGGGGACAGGGCAAAAAATAATGGTAAGTGGAGTGATTTTCTGCACCTGGGGTTTGTGTTGAGTACTTATTAATCACCAGTACTCTTTTTGTTTTCTGAAGTAAATGAAACCTCTCAGCTGAGCGATAGTGTAAACTTCAGAAAAGCAGATCTCAACAGGACAGACGTTATAATGAATTTAGAAGAGTTATAGTATCAGTGAATAGAAATGAATGAGTATTGATTGCAGAGAGAAGATGTAAAAACTAAAGTGAGAATGATATTAAAGAACAACAGAAGACTTAACATAGAAAGGTGTGTGATCAAGAGTGATGCTCCATTAGCACATTTTGAGAATAAGGTTAAGGCTTATTATCAAAATAGCTATTTTATGAAAATGAAAGAAAAATACGGATTTTGCAAACTGTACTGTAATATTCCATATTTAAAGCCTTAGGAATGTACCTTATTTCTTTTCTTTGCACTTTTTCATGTCACTTGCTGACGAAGACACAGAGTACCTGTGTTTCTAGTGAATGCAACTGTCAGATTATTGTACAGTTGTACAAATAACTTTATGTCTGTTATACGACAAGATGCATACATGTTGAGTGCATATGGGCAAGGGCAGGGCAGAATCCAGAGGTTTGGGCAACGGTAGGAATTCCGAAACAAGGAATCAATAGTGCAAATATATGGTAATTTTTAAAACAAAGGTTTGCTAGTTGCTAAATATTATACCTATCAGGGACTTGAATTAAAAACTTGAGTCAGTTCTGCAGTCTTAGAAAATCACTATGTGAAATAAGTGCTGAGTATTCAGAAATAACACTAAAGCAGTTAAAGTATTCAGAGTTTGCTTTACTGTAACACTAGTGAAGTTGCAGCAATCAGAAATTAATATTTCATAAGCATAGTATAAACAAAGAAGGGGAAAAGAAAAGTAAGTAATGATATAAAAATGACTGTTCCGTCTTTTTAGATCTTGTATATAATATTGTAACCTTATTGTTTTGACAGGGGGTTTTGTGCTGAATTTTGTCATTACTGAGTAATTTCATTACTTGGCCAAAGAAATAGTGTGAAAGGGTCCAGTTTTGAATAAAGTAGAATGACATTAAAAAGTTAGTTGAAGCCAAAAGCTGCATTATGGTGATGGAGTAATAACAGTGTAATTATGAAATATAAAATTTGTGGCTTACATTCTGATAAACATAGGAGTAGCAAGATCAGTTTATGAGTCAAATAAAAGTTAAGAGAATTAGACTTGATCTGGGCAAGTACTGGCCTTGCATCCCCTCTGTGGAGGGCATGATGTGGGATCCTTATGCTTTTCCTAAGGAAGCAAACTGGCGACTCACATTAGTGGAAACAGGAACAGCTCCAGGTTTGTTGTTGTTCCTATGGAAACAAACTCCCACTTTGTTTACAAGGCAGAGGAAAAGCCTTATAATGCATGAATGAAGGGGACGAAGCAGTGCACAGAACAGGTGAGCCTCAAAAAACTCCTAGGACTCCAGACCTGCAAACCCAGCTGTTGCAAAACCAAGGCTTAACAAAAGCTCATCTGAGCACTTTGCTAGTTAAATGGAGGAGAAAACGAAAACATCAGCTGCTGCTTTAGGGACGATGGATCGCTGCTATTATGCCAAAGAGTGTTTCAGAGGTTCCTAAATTGTCTTCCGTCTCACACTCAAAACTGCCACAGTTGAACACTGAAAAATATTGTTTCACTTCCAGCTAAATGCACTTTAATGGCTTCTAGACGGCCGTAAAACTGTGTAGCAGGCATAATTCTTCAAAGAGGATATAACATCTAGTGTGTTTCTTGATTATCCAACTCCATCTGATTCTCTACAGATTTTCAATGCCTCACAGTTTTGTATAAGACAAATTTCTGATAGAATGCATTCATTTACCAGCTTGGATATCTTTATGTTATACTGTGAGGATTTATCAGTCCCCATCAGTCTGTATTTTATCAACCTACCCTCTGAATTTCCATAACAAGAAATTATTTTATTTCATAATCTACCTTAACTTGGAGGTCATATTTGGCTTTCTCCAACACTTTTTCAACCCAGCAACATCAAGAAGTTTGGCTGCAGGTCAGTAATTTGATCTAAAGTGCTAGGCCCAAGTAAAAGGCTGGATGATAAAAATTATGGGGTGCATAAATGTTTTGTAGAGCGTATTTTCTTTCTTAGAATTATTAGAAAAAAAACTCAGCAGTCAAACCTGTGCATGCACCAGTCACACAATCTTCACTGATATCCCACATATACCTGATTTCACCTCCAATGGTCCTCAAAAATCTGTACTGATAAAGTAGAATATCATAGAATATCTCAGGTTGTAAGGACCCATAAGTATCATTGTCATTCTAGATATATGGTATTTAATTTACTAGTTACATGTCTGCAGTAAATTAATATTTTGGAATGATATTGGGATAAATGCTCTTAAATAGTATATTCCTCAAACTCATTGCACAAAAAAATTTACGTATATGTGCTTCTACTAACTAATGTTAGAGTTAGTAATTCTGAAAGTGCTGTGCTATCTGCTGCCCTGCAAACTTCAGTCACTGTGACCTTCTGGTTGCTTGGCTTTCATTCCTATTGTTTATTCCTGCATCTTAAGTGAATTGATGAGCTTCAGCGATTTCAGAGGCTTTCACGAACGAGGTCGGATGAGTTTATTTTCTGCAATAACTGGGAAGAGCACATGGTTGTAGAGTCTGGTAAGGCTCATGCATGTGGCAGCGAATATGAAAAGCAGGAGATGGACAAGTATCCAAAAGAATGATGTTAGGATTAACACTGAGGTTTTTTGTTTGATTCAGTCAATCAAAGACATTTGTAAGAATCTCTCATGACAGTTCTTTTTCAAAGTTACCCAGTAATCCCAAAGGCAATGGCATTTTTGTTAGGTTCAAATACAGTTATATTGCTCTCCGTTCTAGCTCTCTGACATTTTGATAGTTAAATAGAAGAAACCTATAATCTTAGTCATCATCCTAGGGTCATGCAATTTTGAGAAAACAAGATTGGATAACAAATTAGGTAGTACTTCCACACATTTTTGTTTCTCTCAGCCTTCCACTTCAACTGACAGGTCTTCCTGATGCATGGTGAATACCCATTCAAAAACAAAATGAGGATTCATTTACTGTGGTGACAGAGAAATGTATTAATACTGACTGTGATACAAAAGGCAAAACGTTTTACAATAAAGGATGAAAAAGGAGAATAAAAACCTGGACAACGGGTACTATTGTCTGATTGCCCTGAAATTTCATCATGTTATTTGGTGCTGCATATTATGCAGTGGCAATTAAATCTTATTAGCTTGCTTTTCTCATTATTTTTTTGAAGAGCATTTAGTGCCAGGAAAACTGTTGAACATTGCAAGCTGGAAAAATATACTGGCTACATTTTACTCTTGTATATAGCTAGAAGACTATTGGTTTGAAGGGGGTCTTACAAATGGAAGTGAAAACAGAGTTTATGCCTTCAGTTACTTTGTTAAATTACATGCACAACTACCCTTGGAGTTTTCCTTCCTGATGATGCTGTCTTCATTTTGAACTGCTGTTTTGACATTTGTAAAGTTTTAGCAAATGCTTCAGGAAAAGGTCAGTTTATAGTGACATTTTCCCTTTTCAAAAACCTGTGGAGAGGACACTGAATACAGGTTTACATGATAAGCCATTGTGGATTTAAAAACAAGGCTTTTCTTACTGTGTTTTAGAACACTCTTTTTTCACAATCTTATTTTTTTTCAAGCTGCTGCTGCAACCATTTACTAGAAAGTTCATATAACTCAGTTCAAATGTCTTCTATGGTCAGTGTTAACTGCAGACATACGTCACACCTGGGGTTTTTTTGATACGAGAATCAAATATATAGAAATCATAGGGCAAAGGTATTATTACTGACTTACATCCAAATGCACTAAAATAGCTCCTGCGAAAGCCACCCCACGTACTTTGGTCATTGTGCAGCATTCACTCCTCATCAACCGTGCTGGGGCTGTGCGTGCAAACATTTTTTTTTCCATCCTACCACTGGGTCATTTCCATCTGTCACTCTGTTCTGTAGCAGTTTGAAATACACCAAATTAATTAGAAATTGTCCAGTAACATGCATCAATATTTTCTAACATAGTCAGAGCTTCTGTAAATGATGCCGTAGAGTAATCTACTGTTTGGGGGATAAAGGTCCATTTATGAATGAGAATATGTTGCCAACCTTTTTTTCATGTTTTCACATTCCGAAGATTCCAGTGCTTTCCCTCTGACATATTTCATGACATAAATTATGGTTCTTCAAATAAATTCTCTAAATACTAAAGCAGAAACATTGCACTTTTTCAAAAGTATAGATTTATAGAATGACGCAATATATTGGAATATATATTTTTGTCTGGATATCAGTATTTTCTCTGTCCCTAAGAATTCAGCTCTCCAGGAACTATGCTGGTGCCCTAGTGAACACAAAATCTGTTCCTATCAAAGCAAGGGCTATAACTTTAAATAATAAGTGCTCAGAGAAAAATTGTAAGAAATTGTTAGGTGTTTCTATTGAGAAGGTGGTTCTTAAGAAATAAATACCATAGAAAAATGTCCATAAATATGTATTTTTGACTGTGGAATTTACAACAGCACAAGTGTTGTATGTTTAATGACTGAAGGAACTGGCCTTTAGTCAGTATGTACTATACGCTTCTTATACAGCAATGTGACAGAATATGTAAACTGACCTTTTCTTTGAATGAATTAAAATGGAAATTCAACTCAATTTTCAGGACTGTGTATGTAACTCATTAGAGCTGTCAAACTACCTGTGCTCACTGATCTGCTGGGATAATACGTTAGCAATACTTTATGCGGCCAGATGATAGAAGTCCCACGAGCAAAATGGCTCAGCTGAACTTAGATGAAAAGACTAGTCAGGACATCTCCAATATATATATTCAGTCAAACATTATATAGCCACTCTACCATCAGAAAGCAGAGAGATCTGATTAGACATACTTGGTAAATTTGACGGATGAGGAGGATGAAAATGCCCACAGCAACTTTCTTTATTTTTTGAGAGCCATTCATGTGAATGTTCAATTTTTCTCAGCTTTCTAGTTTTTGACTTTCCTGGTTTCAGGGTGGATTATTTTTCAGCATCTACATAGCATGTCCTTATCAGTACACTCCTAGAAAATATCTTTGGTTCCATTAAGTGAGAGCAAATATTTTACAAATTGTTCATCTCTGTTTGGCTGACCTACTTTGTATGACAAAAGTGTCACCAACTGAAATCTATTTTCATGTTAGTTAATGAGAAACACATGGTAATTAAACAGATGTGTTAACTAGGCCAATGAGAATATACATAACATATACTCTTCTGAACTGCTGTTGCACTACTACTTTTGATGACTTCACTTACAAAGTGGTAATATTAATGGCAGAACACTTCATTAGATCCTAAGCAGAGACAGCATAGATATTTATTATATTAATTAATGCTTTGCTGTAAAGGAAATACGTATTTACAAGTTGTTTATAACTTTGTGCCTTTTAGCTTTCAATTGCAAGTCTCAGCCTGAAAACAGAAGTGCAACTGATACGCAGTAGAGCATTTAAGCATAAACATTATTTCCAATCTTGAATTTTGCATTTCTTCTTCTAACAAAAAATTTAATCAACCAACCCACAGGAACTTAAAAGAGCTTTCCTTGAAATATTAGCTACATTTACAAAAAGCATGATTTATAAGATTTGTGCTATTTTGACCTAACTTGATTTAATATTGTTTCATGGGTTTCTCTTGGTAACCTCTTCAACTATTATAATTTATTACCTTTCATGTTTTTGTGTTTGAGCCAAATGAACAAATTGCATTAATTACTTCTTTTCCATACTAACTAAATAATTCCATTAGATATTCCGGAGTTTTTTTCATTCTTCGGCTCAAAGCAGTGAAACTTTCTCAAATTTACAGCTTAAGCTCTATCGATGAAAATCTCTCTTCTATGCTCCTTCTTTCTTCCTTTCTTCCTTCCAGCCTTTCTGCCTTTTTTTCATGCTGCCTTGTAGAAACATGAAAATTCACTAACAGGAAGAATCTTGCTAGCAGAGCAATTGCCAATCTGAACTAGTTCACTCAATCTGAGCAATAGTCCATCCTGCTTTTAATTGACTAGTGGTTATTTGGGGAATGTAAAGCTTTTACGGAAGGGGCTAACTGAAATTTTTTAGCCTGAATTTTTGGTACGAGAGGGTCTTAGGATAGACTCAACACTCCTAACATATAGGTAAGCAATGAAATATTAAATGCAATTGAGTTTTGATTTGATTTTGCTGTAGCTGTTCACAACTGTGTCTTTACCCTATGTTTGTGTTCTTGCTGAGGTTAGGGCATGAATGGCCCTTTTGAAATCACTGACATTAACTGTATGCATAAAGTTAACCGCATACTTGTACTTTTACTGTCTTAGTTTATGCCTTTAATATGAAAAGGAAAAACAGTTTAATGAGGTTTGTAAGCTACTGAAACAAAATAGAAGACTTAACTGGGCTTCTTTATGTCGCTGCATGCTTTTTTAAAGCCTATGATACTTGTCAGCTGGAAAGCATAATTTTGAATTTTCACTGGTCTAAGAGAAAAGAAGTTTCATGACAGAAGTAAAAAATATATTCTGTTCAGTAAAGTCTGCATATTTGGAAAGTATCCAGAAAATAACAGTAAGACTGATTCAAATTCTGAAAAACCTACAACTAAATCAAAATAACCTGAACATATTTAGTATAACATAAGAGAAATGAAGGGCTGACTTGATCATGCAAGTAAGTACTTGGGGAAGAAGCACTTATGGAAAGTGTTATTTCTGAGGGCGGAAACTTTTTACTGTAAAAGACAAAGACATAACAAAAACTATAGTTGGGGACTAGATGTAGAGATCCAAAGGAAAACTAGATGGCTGTCCAGCTCACTCTGAAGGACAGTAGATTGTTCAGTTGATTGTTCAGACTCTTTCAAAAGTCCTTTACTGTGTTGAATCAATTTCTCTTGAATGTAATGGTAGTTAAAATACCTAGCTTAAGTGTAGATACCTGTATTCAGCTTTCTTAATCTCAAAGCAAATCTTACCGTTCGTGTTTTTCTAAGGAATATTCTTTAGGTCAAGGAGACATACAATTGATACAGGATTTACTGTATGAAATCCTGTATGGGCTGTGCTATTGAAAAGGTCAGCCTAATCTACCACGTAGTCCTGTGAAAGGCATGTATTTTTTTACAGCCTGGAGCTTTTATTAGTCAGTAGCTGTGCCTAAATCGGTAGTAGAAATAATAAAGGCTTTTCTAGCCACTTTGTCCAATATATCAGCTGAGCTTTCAGGTTGTTCTGTGTATGTCTGGGTGTTTTTGCTAACAATCATACATTTTTGCACTTATGTTAAAGAAAGGTAAATCATGGTTTATCCTCTAGATAAGCATTGAGCTCGCACTTGATTCAGACATCTCCAAGTGAGCAAGGAGATGGGTGCGCTTGTGTGTACTCCATAGGACTCAGAATGCACCGGGTAACTTTCAGGACTAGCTGGAGATCCTGAGTGCTGATGTCTCAAGTAAAATGCAGTAAAAGCCATATGCTGGTCTGATGTCCCATCTACATTCCTGGATGATGGGGGCCCAGTCAAACACATTAACAGAATCTGTAAGGCAATTACAAGTGTTCAAGATTGCTTCTGTCTTAGAGGTTAGCATCTAGGATACTTCTGAACTAAGACAAGTGAAGAGTTTGTACAGAGACTTTGGCATAAAATATATATCTCATAATTCATATCTACTGGTTTAACTAGAAAAATGTCCTTTTAAAAGGTTAAAAAAGTAAAAAAATTAAGATGTAAAGAAACTATTGTATTTATAGTGCACTATAAGTATAGTGCACTATAGTATTTTGTGCACTACAAAAATGTTAAAGTTCTATGTGAAAAATGCAATGCACTGGTTGATTTCAATATGCCAAGTAATCACAGAATTATATATCTAAACATTTCATAGTGCCTTCGAAGTAATGCTGCATATTCTTTCATGTTAATGCAGTGCTGTGCCATTTTCGCTATCTCTGGATTAAGTAAAATATAATTTTCTTTTAGGTGGTTTGAAGTAAATTTCAAAATTTTTACTCTTTTATTCCTGTTTGGTCATCCCACTGTGCACTTACATTCTTTGCTGTATTAAAAACCAAAAATTTCTTCCCTTCAGTCACTAAAATAAAATTTATAGTGTTCTGTAAAAAGCATGGATTATTCTAAAAAGCCAAATTAGGAAGAAACATGTATTAATTTTTTTTTTTCCCTGCAAAGCTTTAAAATATGTCAGAGGGTAAATGAACACTAAATTTTACAGTTGCTTAAGAAGTCCATCTCTCTTCTTTTTAAAGTTCTGAATCATCTCTATCTTTGAGATGTGTAATCACTCCAATGGAGCACTAAAGGCTGGTAGTCTGTTGGAGCAGTGGTGGATTTTTTCTGCAAACTGCTTGCTTGATCAGCTTTTGATTTATTACTGCGTAAAGTGCTTTGAAATACCTTGGGTGTGAAAGGAACTTGAAAAAAAAAGAAAAAAAAAAAGAATTATATTCTGTTCTGTGCAATTCTGTGCACGCATTTCCTAGGATGGAAAATTTGTTGAAAAGATTATAGAGGAGGTCAGACTAGCTGATCACAATGGTTCCCTTGGGCCATACAAAAATCTATGACTAAATAACTAGTAGCAGTTTCTGTGAATAAGTGAAAAGATAAGGACTCTTTTAGTACTGGAGAAGTATTGCATGGGGTTTTTATTTCTAATAAAGTTAGAGAAATTGCAGCGCTCTCTTCATTTATGACATATTGTATGTATTAATCTCTTTGAATTTTGTTTATCCTGTTTTAGGAGAGTAAGTGAATCATTTCATCAGTTTCATGTTACTTCAATATGTTCCTTCTCATTTGTAAAGAAAATAGAACCATTGTAACGCTCTGTAATCATTTACATAACATGTTTTAACAACAGGAAAAAACGTCCTCAAGCAATAACCTCTGTTGTCTACTGTGAAATTACTAGTATTTATTTAGTGTAAAAAGTCTGAAAAATATAGTCAAAATTCTTATCACAAGACATCATGGAGGTTATTAGAGAATGATGAAAATTTAACTGGATTAAAAATTTAGAAGTGGCAGGCCCATTACTTAGCTGAAGAAGTGTTCAACCCTTCTCTCTGATTAGCTGTGCACAATCAAGGACCTAGGCCAGGACTTTGACTTTACAAGAAGAAGATGGGTATATAATTGTAAATGCTGCTTCAGAGTATTGATTTTGTTGGTCCATTTTGTTATCAGGAAGCTTCTGGGAGTGTTGGTTTAAAATAGATGCCCTAATTAAAATCAAAGAATTCAACACTTCCCCCCCATTACAGCAATACTAAGTCTAGGTGCATTTTTAATAGGTTAAGATACATCAATTTTTTCAGCTACCTAAAATACATGGAAAATCTGCCATTTCCTTGGCATTCCTTGTGTTTTATAGAATAGCGAACACGTGAAGCTGTACTGAAAGCTAAGAGCTTATAATTATTTTGGCAGTACTACTACTACCCTTCTGAAAAAAGGTAAAAGATATCTAGGACCCTGTAAATTATTTTACTGCAGTAAAAAAGAGTAGTGGTGAGTCTAGGCATAATGCTAATTTGTTGATTTTTTTAGGTTTGCACTTTTTTTAGGATTGCCCCACCAATCCTCCAATACAGGTTCTTGCAAGACCAGGAAAGGTAAATCTTCCCTTTCAGGGGTCTCAGTCCAACCTGACTCTCAGACTGAGTTTCTTCCTGATCAACTCACTGGAGCTGGAAGACCAAGACGGCAAGTGATCATCTTAGATACTTGCAACAGCTCTCTCCAGTAGAGTTTTCTGCAAAGAAATGAAGACAGGGAACTTGTCCTCAAATTTGGACGGAACTACTGGACCAGGAAGAATAACTAATCAGATTAAATGCAGTAACTTTTATGACTCATATGACAGAACCATGCGGTGACACTCACGATGCAACATGATTAAAATATTACATCTTTTAACCCACAGCACATCCAGGAATCATTGTGTGCACTCTCTCAGCATGGCATAAGGCAGTTTAATAGGGCATAGCAATACCATAGAGGCATTTGGAGCAGAAATAAAAACTACCCTAACCATGCAAAATTCTAAACAGAATTTTGCTGTAGAGTAGAAACTTATGCAAAAAAGACCACCACTTCATGACAGCCAGAAACAAAAAGAGAAATAGAAGACGAAAATCCAGGTCATTACAAGAAATATTCAAGGATCTTGTGTATCAACCGAAGTTGTGTTGCTTACTATCATTCTTGTGTTTATCAGGCTATTCACTCTGCGTTTCCTGTTTGAGATAGTCTTTCTCATAACCTGGTGGGAACTAAAGAAAAAAGATAACAAAAACATCCTGTCAGATTCACTTAGTTGGTAAACCTGTCTTCTGCTGACAGGATTTTATCTCACAGAAGTGAGATCTGTCCCTTTAACTCTCGGAAGATATGAATTAAAGAATCCTCTTTTGAGTTTCTGTGTATATGAAAAGCTACATTGCCAACAAAAGAGATTTTTGCTCATGTATCTGCTCTATTTGCAAAAGATATGTTTGGGATCTCAGACTCCAAAACTGCAAGCGTCTGCAGAGAGGACCAGGTCTAAGTGGAATATTTGAAAATACTTTTAACTAATTTTAAATGACCATATGCCAGATTTCTTTAGCATTAGGGAGTGGTTAGAAGACACATTCATGCCTAATGCATGCTTGAAAAGTCTTGCTCCAAACATAATCTTGTTTAGATACTGACAGGGCCAAGCAAACAGTAGTAAAAACTCATCTACAGTGTATCATTTTTCCCATAGTCCTGGTTGCTCCTCAGGGCGGTTTTGAAGACTTACACACCATCCTGCCTTAGCCAAACATAAGAAGATAACTTCATTTGAAGACAACTGTCTTTCATGCTATTTACCTTTCTCACACTGCACCCAGAGTGTCTTGCAGGCTGGTTTTTGCACTAATAAAACCTAGTGGAAGGCATGATTGGGGACCATTAACCTTTAGAACACGAAAAGTTTAAGCTCAAGGAATATTTCTGAGCTGCCTCATAGTGCTTTGAAGCCACTGCCTCCATCCTTCATCTAAATTGCCTGAATTCATTTTCAGGGCTGATAAACTGTCAAGTGAATTATGAGACATAGGCCTTGGGTTAATTTATAGAAATGCTCCTTCACCGATGCTGAGTAAATCCACCTTTCTTTGTTGAGTATACTTGCTTCAGCTTCCAGAACTATCTTATTTTGCCCCATTACAAGCTCAGCATTTCAAACTCTTTCTTCATTTTTAAAAAACTAATTTACTAACCGGATTATTTTGAGGGGCATTTTTCTGTTGCATGTTTACAGTCAGATAAAATAGTAGTAATACAGTATGTAAAAAGATGGTCAACTTGGCTTATTAATTATTTTTTTAATAAGATGAAAAAGTCTGTATCACAATACTGCCAGCACTCCACCTGTCAAAAATGAGTTCAAAGGAATAATTCATCTTTTATCTTCCCTTATTCAATGGATAGACAGACTGCAATTTGTGCTTATCTGGCTAGCTGAGTTCAGAGGGAATTACAAGAAAATTCTGTACTCACCAGTTACCTTTCACTTTAGGTTCTGGCTTTTTTATTTCCATATATATATATATTTATATGTAATATGGAACTGGAAGTGGCTTGACTGTCCCTTTTTAATTAATTATTTTGCATATTTTTATTAACGAGGGAGAGAAGTATCTCAAGCTGAGATACTTAGATTGTATTCCCGTGAAAATTGCTTACAAAAAACCAATTAATCACTGCCATGTTATGTTTACCTTTAGGTAGCTCTCAGATTGACATTAATGTTCATCTTTAAATATCTTTATGATTGGACATGCAAATGTATAATGATAGCTAGATTATAAGCTGTCTTACTGAGAGAAAAGGTATGAACATGTTACTTTGGAAAGGTAAAGTTAAATAAACTTTTTTACACCTTTTTTTTTTTTTTTGTCATTGTAGTCTCTTCGTACTTCAACTTGGGTAAAATCTACTTACACTTCAATCTTTATAGTGTATGCATGATTAGTTCTCAAATCCTGTATCAACAAGATCCTTTTCATGGTAATGGTTGTAAAGACCTCGCATATATAGCAGTTATAGCATAATGTGCCCCTAGAGAATGCTTAGATTTCTTAGTACTATGTAAGTATCTGAAAATCTAAAAGTCCTTGGGGATGAACACAGTTTACCAGGAAGTCATGGACTGTAAAAGGGACTGATAGAAAGTATTTCTTGTTCAGAGAAGGGGTACTATACAGAGCACCACATAACTAATGCTTACGGCTCCATTTTGGTCACTTCTTTACCAAGAAATCTCCGTTATCTCTGCACCCATTACAATCGTTTTCAGGATGGAAATAAGGTTTAGTAAATATGCATCCTGTTTACTTCAGCACATCTTACGAAAAAAGCTCCACACAGCTATGATATACTGCAAACATGTAATATTTGAAAGCAAAATGCATAGAATGGTTATGTAAACCCAACAGATAGAACTTCAGAGGTCTTTAAACTTTGTTACCCATTTGGCACAAAGAACTGTGAAGTTCTGCAAGGAGAAGGAAATATTTTTTTTTTCAATTAGAATACTTTGAAGGAAGTTACTTTTTTGCTCTGAGTTTTTTCCTGACCCTAATAATTAGAATGATAATGTGTTCGTACTTCAGAAGTGTATTCTGAAACTTAATTCACTCAGCACCATAGACAATTAGTGTTGAAATGGTAAGCATTATTTACTGAGGTCCTGATCTTACAAAGAGAGCCACGTTCGAAAAACTTGTAAAGGGCAAACTCATTGCATGCAGAGAAGGGGTGTGGAAGGAGATGGAGGAGGTGAAAGAGGTTGTGGTCAGTTGGCACCACTTACATCCCTACCCTGGAATTGGCAGTTCCCACCCCCTGCATTCTGTACGCAGGGGTGGTTGGCAGTCCTGCATTTCTTCACTTTTCTTCCTAAACGCCATCAGAATGCCATTCTGCCCAAGCGCAGAAGCCTTGAGACCTAATGGTAGGTCTTTGATAGTCCCATGGTAGACATGTTCTCCACAGTCATAACACAAAGTTCTTTCCCACAAAATTATCTAGTGAGACACATGGCTGCACATGCATGGAGCAAATCCATCCAGAGCAAACCATTGTTGTTTTGCATAGTCAGTCTCAGTCACAGCCTCAGTGAAAGGACTTTTTCTTCTCTAGGTTTTATGTTGCTCTCACTGTATTGTCCAAGCTTAATAAACAGAATATAATAAGAACGACCAAATATAAGAGAACTAGGACTGATCAAACACGCTTATTGTAGCAATGCATTTCTTTTCTATTAGTTACCTATGGAAGGTATATTGGAGTTATAAAGACTAAATTGATTGTGTTTTCTAATTAAGAAGAAAATGAGGAAAGAGGTTGAATATTTATTCCAGAATTGCAGTGTACAGTATTTAAAATGCATGACAAGCTACAGTCTTGCTTCCTAATTACTTAGTCCCTGTCACTTCTCATTAACATGTAAATCATGTTATAAACATAGTAAAGGTGGAGTAAAATATGTCCTGAGGGGAGGGGGCATACTGGAAAATTGCTTTGAGCAGTGTGGTGATGAGAGTGTTTCATTTGCAGCTCATCTGTATTCCACTCCCATGGGAAGCTGCATATATGCGATTTAAAGCAAAATTTTCTTTGTCCTAGGCTGGAGTGGTTGTTGCACTTAAACAAATAGATCTGCAGGTTTTGAATTATCTACAGGAAAATTAGCATAAAAAATCTAAGTTTATTTAAAAAAAATTGATAATTCATTTATGGAGTAATTATATTCTTCTTTAAAAGAAATAAAAATTTGTTTATGATCTTAGGTGATTGTCCTGAAAATAAGAACATTGCTAATGAGATGGTTTGATTCATAGCAATCCACTAGCAAAAGCCTCTGGGCACCTTACTAGATAAAAATGGATTATAAGAAAATAAAACGACATTCAGAACATGCAGAATTAATTATGTTAATTTGTGAAGTTATTTGAAAACTGGAGATATGACTTCCGTAAACTCACTTACCTTTTAATATCTAATCTTTAATATTTGTAAGAATAATTGTTTCAAAACTAATTCATGCAATAACATTAGCACTTCTTACTTACTCCAAGGATTCGCAAGCTGAAAAGGCATCAAGGCCTATAATTTTATTGAGAAAATCAGTTCACAGATACGACTTTCCTCTTAATTTACTTAGCTGCAACTGACTGAATGATGAATAGGGTAGAACTACAAGGTTTTCTTGTCAAACACTACACTCAAATCTGAGGAAAAAGACACACTTTAAAAAAAAATAATAATTTTGGCGCTTTATTTCTCTTTTGACAACTACTTTGGAGTCCTTTATCTGAACCAGAAAACTGAATCTGAAAATTTCACCCTCTTCCTGTAGTCAGATTTCACAATGATTCATTAATAAAAATATTTGGATTAAATATTATATAGGAATGACTGGCTTATATGTATTTAGCATTTAGCATAGTTAGTTATCTGATTTAGCTCAAATTTCACTGATCTGTTGAAATGTAGAAAAAAGGGTAATAGAAAGAGAGGTGAGTACTTAATTTTTTCATTAAAGTTAGTGTAGAGCTCATAATTATATATATTATGTATATATTGTATTATACTGTACATTTTAGTGCTTTCCATATGAGTATGGCAGAGTATTAAAAAAAGATATTGGCAAGTGATTAGTGGACAGCTGGGACTTGTGGCACGAAGGATATATATTTCACACATCTAGAGGTTACTGAATCATTTAATATTGAGGAAAGGGTGAATTTTCTATCCCACTTTGAGAAAGGGGAAACGATTTTCTTTATTCTGGGGAGACGGATTATCTCATTCCCCAGCTTCTGAGGATTTTGACGGCAGCTAGTTTTCCTAGGTCATGCCCCATCGCCTGCCATTACATCCACTTACGAAGGATCAGTTGTATCATTCCACTAAAATGATGTAAGTGCTATAGTTAGCAATAGTGCAAGTCAAAGTATCAGGTTTGAGCTAAGTTTTCACTGAAATGATCGGGACAGTTTGTTTGCCTCTGAGTCGTCTTGTTTCAGGAAGCTGGCACTTTTAGGAAGATGTTGTGTTTGCATGTTTAGTGTTATCTTCACAGCCCAAAAGATCTGGAGATACATATTTTAGTGAACTAAAGTTGGAGTTTTAGACTGTGCTTTGCAGCATATTTTTTAATTAGATGGCAATTTCACTACAATAACCGCTCCCTCAGCTCACTGTGTGTGTTTTACTGTACCTTATGTCCAAACTCTCAAACAAAAAGCAGGTAATGGTCACAGTGAACATTAAGTGACCTTTAATCTTCTTGACTAAAGAAAGACTGAAGACATTTGAGCAGATGAGAATGATGAGAGAAGAGTTTTGACGAGTGGAGACAGAAAAGGGATGGTCCTCAGAACTGTTGTATGCAGGGGTATGTGCTGAAATAAAGTTAGTTGTCATCAAATTTTTTGGTAGAAGTCAGCATTAAAAAAAGTCCATTGATTATTACAAGAATGAGTAAAGTTGAATGTAAGAAAGGTAATTTATCTTTAGCTAGAAGTATGTGCACACAGACTCGCCTCAGCCTACCAGGAGGCGAGTTAAAGTGGGGTTAGTCATCACACGGTGACGTTATTCCCTAAAGAGAGGGAATGTAGTACATACCTGAAGCTGGATTCTGGCTGAAGGGTCAGAGTCTGTAATTTAGCAACAAACATGAATTTAGCATGAATTTAAAGACACTGGTAAACATGTGTGCTTGAGTCATATAGGAAGAAATGTCTTTGCTCACAGTGGTGGGAAGGAGGCGATGGGAAGTGGCAAGTTCAGGTTTCTCAGTGGTTGTATAGGCAGCGTCGAGGCAGGAGGAGAGAGAAAGCTCTCAGCCCAGGTAGGTTAGCAAACCCCTCATGGGGTGGACAGGGAAGGCGGCCATTGCTCTTCCCATCTGCAAGGGCAGCTGCTGCAAGTCAGCCCCTTTCTGAGCCTCCTGGGGAATCTGGGTGATGAGGGACAGTAGCATGTGTAGGAAAAGATGCTTTTTAGCAGAGAAAGGGACTCGGAGAAGCTCATGGCTTGTCTTCTGGCACTACCATCCATGAGTCATTCAGTGGCGCTCCAGCCAGCAGGCAGTTCCCAGGTCAAACTGTTGATCACCCATTTCCTTGTCCCAACAGTTGGTTACCTACCATCATACCAGCATTTCTCCTTGCCTTCTTCACTGGGTCATTAAAGAGGAACAGGCGCTTCTCACCTTCCCTTTGACCCATCACCACCCCAGTTGCCTGAGAGCACTTTTGCTCCCCGACCACCAGCCTTGCTGAGCTAATCTGAAGCATTTGCTTAGGTGCATATTCTTTGCAAGTGTGCAAACTCACAGGTTTTGCACAGAGCATCATGCACAGGGACAGCAGGAATCTGGGACCTAATGGGAAAATAATCAGGAAGGCATTGAAAAGGCGAAAGTTTGCTTTGAAATAGAAAAGAGGATGTGGAGGAGTTAGCACAGAGGTACAAGATCCTAAAATGCATCATGCACCGAGCAGAAAAATGTAGAAGAAAAAAAAAAAAAATAGCATCAGAAGCAACCTTCGGGGAACAGCAGTAAAGAAAGGGTGGGAAAAGACAAGATCGCAGCGTGTGGGTGGCCATTACAGTGAATAGATATTCAGTGGTGTTCTACAAACACTAATTACTTCTGCCTCTGTACTTATCTTCTGGTGACTGTGGGGTTTTTTTAGTGGGTTATTTTAAAAAACTAATTAATAGACGAAGTTGTATAAGAAATGTCAACAAAAACTGTTAGTTTCACTTAACGAGAACAAGAGAGGAAGAGTTAAGGAAACCAGAAAATGGGTAGTTAAGAATAGTTTCCTGGTTACCAAAAAATTATGTGAAGCACAAAGCAGAAAATAAAAATTGAAGTAGAAGGTGGGGAGGAGCTATGCACTTTGGTTAAATTTCTGCATTTGAATCCTGACCTGTTATTAAAATTTTCTGAGCCAGACAGAAAATTGAAGGCAGCCTGGGAACAGTGCTCAATGACAGTGACATTTCCTGACAGAGCAATTCTTTGCATATCAGTTGTACTAATTGTATTCAAACTGACAGCGACAGTTTAACCCATTCACCAGAGGAATTGTCTTGCTGCAAGACCAGTGATCTATGTTTTCATTTAGATGTCAATCTAGCCTCATGCTGTATGTTTAAAAGGTACAATTAGCCTTAAATGATTAATACCGATACAATAACATCATCTCCCCTTGAAATGTTGCACAACAGAATCTTTAAAAAGCGGTTTGTCTTTTTCCTTCAGAAAAACATAGAAAACTAGGGGGTTTTGCCCTTTTCAAAGCCAGGTTGAATGAAATCACTTCTTGCCTAAGGCAGTTTTCTTTATTTGACCATAAATGAAAATAATTTTGAGCATCAGAAAGTGTTTTGCCTCCACAAATACCCAGAGTGCATCGTACAGTTGGAACAACTGAAATCCAACTGCCCGTGCCGTTTTCTTCCAGTCTGAGTGGGTTTACATTTTTCACATGAGAGGCAGGAGACCCTATCAGGCTGGAAGACAGGAACATCAGATGAAAATCAGTTAAATACATCCATTCATTGTGGAAATTATTCTGCCCATGGAAAACTTAATTGTGGGTGGAAATGGAGAGAGATGAAAATCCTGTATGACTGGCCAAGCTCAGAGGGTTGGAAGCTGCTTTAGATGAGTATTCAGTTGTCCTTTGGAAACTGCCAAGCCTTATAAATGCTTCCCAGGCCTGTTTCTCTGCTCCTACAACGCTGCTAGCTGCTGCAGAATATATCACCAGAATAAATCTTCAGAAATTACACCCTGCCATTGGGTTGTACTGAAGATGATGGGTGCCTAAATAGACTATTGAAATACAGCTTAAGTAGTCATTAAATACAGTTATGGTGTGGAAAACTCCCAGAAACAGGATAGTTAATCTATTGACATAAAATATAGGCTTAATTGCAAAAAGAGGAGAGAAGAAGAGGAGCGCTGGGGAGGGCATTGTAGGTAACCTCCAGGACCTGAAAACCTCCGGCTTTTAACATATGGCTGGTTTCTGTCTGGTGCTGTTGGCTTGGGTGGTGAATAGGTTGCATACTGTGTTAAGAATTGTGGGAATCATAGAATCATGAAATGGTTAGAATTGGAAGGGACCTTAAAGATCATCTAGTTCCAACCCCCCTGCCATGGGCAGGGACACCTCCCACTAGACCAGGTTGCTCAAAGCCCCATCCAACCTGGCCTTGGACACTTCCAGGGATGGGGCAGCCACAGCTTCCCTGGGCAACCTGTTCCAGTGCCTCACCACCCTCAGAGTGAAAAATTTCTTCCTAAATATATATTCTAAATGTACCCTCTTCCAGTTTAAAACCCCTTGTCCTATTGCTACACTCCCTGATAAAGAGTCCCTCCTCCCTACCTTTCCATTAGTCCCCTTTCTGGTACTGGAAGGCTGCTGTAAGGTCTCTCTGGAGCCTTCTCTTCTCCAGGCTGAACAACCCCAGCTCTCAGGTTGTCTTCGTAGGTGGGGTGATCCAGCCCTCAGATGAGGCAAAGAAAGCAAGCAGAAAGTCTGAAGACAATTCCAGAAAAAAATACGATTAAGTACAAGAGAAAGGAGAAAAAAATTGTAGAGAAATTACAGAAAGAAGGAAAAGATAGATGGAGAAAAACAATGAAGAGAGTTTGGGTTTTGCAGAAAATCAGTATAGAAATGTTAGCTTAAAAAAACCCCGAATAAATTGTTTGACAAAGCACAGAAAACTATGGTACCTGACATCTGTCAATATATTTGGGTTTTATGACCACTGTTGCAGAGCCGTGCTATGAAGACAATGTTCACCTGGTATCCCAGACTCAGTTAGCGCACTGTAGATTTTTCTTTAGATGGAGTTAGGTATCTCTTCCCAAGGGTTCTTGACAAATAAAGGCAGTAGCACACTCTTAAAGCTTTTAGTGGAGAGGCTTCAAAATTTTCCTTGTTGAGAGATGAGGAAAACTTAAGCTAGGTTAAAAACCAGCACAATGGTGCATGAATTTAGTTGAAAGTAATGAACTTTGATCAATTAAAAGTTCTTTTAATAGACCTAGTGTGCAGGCTCAACATTAACTTGGTGTATGAATTTAACCCAGGTAAAGATTCTGTGTGTTACTGTAAAGAGTGCAATGAGGTATCACGTTAACGTTTAACTGCTGTCTAAAAATCCTTACAGATATAAAAACAAGTACAGTATTAAATGCATGTATTGCCATGCCAATCCTAAAATGGAAGACAGATCATTTGAACAGGTTTAATTTCATGTAACTTCACACAGGCTTCACACAACTTAACACACAGGCTTCCTTTCCAGTAAATGGAATAAATAGGCATAGCTGAAAGATAAATAATCTGGCCTACTTTAGAAGCTATTTTAGGATGAAATGTATTATCTTTTGGAGGTGCTTGTTTCTCTTTGACAACAATGAAGAGAACCTGCTGTGACTGGCTTAGAGTAATAGATTTAACTTTTAGACCCCTAAATTATGGCAAATCGGTTGCATCCTTTGTTACATGAAGGAAGGTCAAAGTGTAAAACGCTTTTCTGCCAACAAGAACTGTTTTCATTTTTTTCAGAAAACATGAGTCGTTGCCTGTTAGTAATTCAGACCTGGAGTAATTCAGGAATCATCTGCTTTGCTCTGCCTTTGTTTTCTCACTCTTATCCACAGCTCTTGCCGGTCTACGTTTCAAAGGCTAATTAGCCGAAGTTTATGAAGAGTCTTTATATGTTGTATTGTTTTTAAAGTACAGGAATATTTTGTGGAGGCTTTATATTTCCATATTTTATATGCTCCACTGAATAGCATAGTAAAGTTAAAAATATCTTCTGGTATGAATTTTTTAACAAACAAAAGGTCTTTAGATGTTTTTGAAAATTGTATAAAAATAGAACAAAAAAATTCAAATGTAGAGCAGCTCATAGGAATGCAGCTTATTTTGAGAGGTGACTACAGATTGCTTATTCTTTGCTTTCACCTTATGACTAGTTTTCAGTATGTTAGCAGCAGTTTCCCAAAAGCTGTACTGAACTTCTGTATCTGTATCCAAACTGGGTACTTCTTACAGTACCACACTATAGATGATGTTGTGCTCATCTTCTGGACATTTTCCTGGTGTTACGTGGGCGAGTTCTTGTACATGGATCAAAATATGGTATTTCCATAAAATATACACAATGATCTCTTTTCCTTTGAGTGTTTGAAGCTTGCTGCCGTGAAATGCTTATTGTCGTCAGACCAGTCATTTTAAGTAAATATTTGGGGTTCCATCTGGGCAAATCTCTTCCCTGTGTGGCAAACGGCCTTGTTACACACTGCCAATAAGATGTGGTGCAGAGCATATGCAGTTGTGGTTTGAATACATGCATTTGTACTTTTGTCATTTGCATGTTGTCAGTTTGTCTTATGATATTAATCTTATTTTGCACTATTTTGGAATTACAGATTCCTGCTAAGTAGACTGTTTGCTTTTTTATTCATTTGCTCAGGGTTTTATTTTACTGTTTACTATAAGTGCTTTAAAAATAGGAGCCACGCTTAGCAGAGCTACTGTAGTGTATCATTGTGATGTTGAAACTGTCAAGGACACGAAATAGCATCATAACATTTTGATTGAGTACAAGTGACTGTGCTGTAGTTTTGAGATTGTGGTTTGCAAGCCAAGTGTCAGTAAAGGTAACTCATTAGCTACATGGCTTTCTGTAAAAGACCATAGAGTGGATTGGCAGACACGTAATGTTTAGCTATATCCTCACAAGTGCTGTGTTTTGCAGAACATAGCTGCTCAAAAGGTTTGCTTCTAGGTAAGCAGCCATGGGTTTTTTGCATGCCCAGACTCCAATCTCTTCCTTATTAAAACACCACCACACCCTTACCTCTTCCAAAGCAGGTTAAACTTTCTCAAAGTAGGCCAGGCCATGAGGTGAGCCATCTTCTTGGAGACGTGTTCACAGTGTTGAAGTATCCTGGGACTTGCTAGCCTCTTGTACTAGACCCAGTGTAAGCAGAGCACCAGATTTTAATAATGTGTGGAGGACCAGAGGGGTGGGTAAAATGCTGTGCCATATACACTGCAATCTCCAAAGGCAACTGAGGAATGGTGGGAGACAGGGCTACCAGCATGTGTATTGGCACAACATAAATGACAAGTTGGTGTAGTGAATGCAATGAATAACAAAAGATCAAGAAGCTGTTTTCATATGCATGTGAATTTGTCCAAGACAGATTCTCCAGTTCTGTTTTAGATGAGGAATAGCTACTTCTCTGTCCTGAGAGTAAAACAGACAACAAAAAAAAGTAACAAACACACACGCACAAAAACCTCCGTGAAAAAAAAAACAAACAAACCCAAACCTTTTCATAAGAACTGACAGCTACTGATCAGAGAACAGTACAACGGTATATTCGCCATTTTACTCTGAAGGAAGTCATAGTTTGCCTAGAACATTTGATACTACAGCTGGTTTGAACTCATGTTTTTAACATTTCTGTTTTAAACTTGGTTTCCTTCTGAAGTTGAACCTGACTTGTATTTAAAATAGATATGTAAATAGAACATCTCACATAAGAGATCTGTTAATAAAGAACACGTGAACAACTTCGGTTTTCTGCAGTCATTAAGAGCACCGATTAAAAGCGTATCTTCTCAACCTCTCATTGGACTCTATTTGTCTGTCACCTAGGGAAAAAGTCAATAGTGTCAGAAAGGTGGCAGTCAGGAAGTTTCTTGAGAAGTTTTGATGGCTAAAAAGTGAATCTTTTTCTGTAAACCACCATCAATTATATGTACTCAGTGGTGAAAGCAACTGTGATTTCTTTCTTTCTAAGCAGTGACTTTATATCAGGTATTTCAATTGTGTTTTAATGAAGAGAAATGAAAGGGCGATATTTTTGTTCATGAAGTGAAAGGATCTTGTTTGAATCACCACAAGCTTCCTCCAGATCTGATGTGAGTTTGAATAATCTTAGAGACTTTTTTAAGTGAGTGAGGAAAGGAGTGTCAAAAGAAAAATCTCCAGTTCAGGGTAAAGTATTCTTATGCATATTGCATGGTGTAGATGTGTAAATATTACCAGAACTATTGGAAGATGGAGAAGCTATTTCAATCATATTTCAGTTTTATAGGAAGGAGAAGAGGGTTGAGGGTTCTTTTTGAGAAATAGATTTCTCTATTTGAAACTAAGATTCCAGTAAGGCCCTGAAAGCTTTACCCATTAAATCACTTTAAATCAAATAACAATTTGAGACAGCATATTAATTTGGGGGGGGGGGTGTGTGTAAAGTTCTTACAAAATAAATCATTGTTTTAAAAAATAAGATACAAAAAGGGTAATATTTTTCCATATATTTTCAAACTATGACATTTTCCTTAAGGCCATCTAGAAAAAAATATCCTGCTATTTCTAACTTATTTTGTGTACTGAAATTATAATTTTGTTCTTGAATAGGCACCACTGAAGATTTTAAGGCATGCCAATGCTTTTTAAGCAAATCAAATGTGGCTCTGAAAGTCAGATGTTACAGTAAGAAAACTATGGCCCTTGAACACCAAGAGCTACACCACAGAAGCCTTACTAAATCGTGGCGTGATATTACGTGTGATTGGTGTCATGTGTCTAAAATCTTAACACAAATCATGAAATGAGTGAAGGATTAAATACACCAAACATGAGGATATGTTCCTCTGTGAGCCACCCATACTGGGCCACTAAGGGTGTGAGACTATGGGAGGCAGAACTCTTTTGAGCATTTTCTTTTCTCCCTCACCCTGAACAATAGCTTTGAACATGGATGTTAAGGAAATACTGCTTACTTGTGTGAGAAAATTTGTCATTCATAGTCAGGAACTATCTAGTCATCTTTAATGCACAGATTGTCAGTTCAGTTTAGTTGATGTTGAATTTGTGATTGACTCTAGTAAAGACATTGTCATTGAATGGCCATAAAAGAGTCATCCTTCCTATCGGTCTAAGATGATAAAATGCCTTTGAAGTGTTTTGATTAACATACTTAGTATTGCATCTGGTAGAAAAATTAAACGTATTTCTTATATCTGAATTTGTACTGAGAAATTATTTTGGACAATTTGATAGATTTATAGGACTCAATATAAAAGGTAGGATACCATTACCAAAAGCGCATAGTGCTAGGGAGGTTAGGATCTTGGCAATATACTGTCTTAATCAACACCTCTGAATATGAATTCAAAGATAATGCAGATTACACCATAGGGAGACCAAATGACCAAATAGAAGTTTTGGGCAATGACTGTTATTGCTGGAACATCAAAGACAACATATTGCCAATAGATTACGATACTCCACGCAAGGAAGTGGCAGTAATATGTCAACAGTATATCAAAAGTAATCACAACTCCAGCAAACTGTGTTTTGGCAAATGAGGTGGGTTTGGTTTGGTTTGGTTTGGTTTGGTTTGGTTTGGTTTGGTTTGGTTTGGTTTGGTTTTGAATAGAAGCACTAAAAACATCTACTGAAAACCATTAACTCTGCTGGAAATAGAGGAAAAAAGGCATTTCCAGGATGCTTTAAAGTACAATATATCCAAGTCAAATGAAATATTAATGGTCTAGATATCTACTGGTATAACACAGTCACGCAAACACGCATCAAAGGGGTTCCTGAGTTATAAATCCTCTATCCAGCTATCCTTCTGAGTGTGGAAACTGAGATTACATCTGGAAAAAAAAGGCGTTCTGAATTGATTCAAAAAAAGATGAAATTCTCTGAGAACGCACTAATAGGAGAGCTCTAGACAAGTAACTGTGAAATCAGCAAGGATGTAAAATAGATCCTGTATTTAAAATAATTCACAAAATTACTGTGTGAGCTAATTAAAGAAGACTGGAGGGAGTTTTATTGCTTGGGGTGTTAAAAATTAGACTGGATGAGACACTAGGGGGCCTGTTCAAAAACCTTTGAAACCTTTTGAAGTTATCAGAAGCCTGTCCCTTGAATTTCATCAGTTTTTGACTCAGCCATAGATAGTTGTGCTAAAGGAATTACTCTCCATTGTTAGGATAAGCAAGTACATCGCCTGAAAGTGTTTTCCGTTTTCTGACTTACACATTTCTAAGTGTAGGAGAGTATGAAAACTTACTTTTTTTATCTCCTAGAATGAAATTAGTTGCAATATGAATAGAAATGAAAATAGATTTCCCACTTACAAGATATAAGGTTATATACTTCTATATTTCTCAGTATTAATAAAGGATATGAACTCTTTTCTTTGCTAAAATTCAAGGTCTTTCACTAGCCAAGGTACACAGAAAGCAGTAAATTTTCCAAGCAGAAAATTACTGCTGAAGAATATTTTGTAACTGAATTTGGAGTCAATAAGAAATGTAATTTCTCATTATCATTACTAATTAATTAGGTTGTGAAGAAGTGTGGACTCTAATATGGAACCTAACAGGAAGGAACCATCTATTTCCCATAAGTTTTTCATTAGGTATTCCAACATTTTAGAATAAAATTTTTAAAACACTTTAAAATGGATTAGTACATTCCATTAGACTTACGTATTCATAACTCAGTTTTTCTTTCAATAAGGACCAGAAAAATCCATGTGAAATATAACTTCTACTCCTGTAAGTCTTGCAAAACTATATTATACGTAAGTATAACCGTATTCAAAATCCACAAATTTCCTTAAATGACTAGATTCCATCAGGTTATTTGTGTAGATATTTACATATATTTATTTTTGCACATGCAGATGTGTGCATGTGCTCCCTAAAAAGCCAGCTGGGTGAAATTACTCTTCCACTCATTAATGTAACATCAGAACTGGATGAAAGTTTTAGCCATGGGTTTTGGAGATGTCTCTGAAATCAGTGTAAATTCTGACCCTTAGCTGTATGGCATAGTGAATAACAAAACAAACCGGAGGAGACCACCAAAACGCAGGTGTCTGTACCTGTGTTAGTATCCAAGGGGATCTGCCTGGAGTTTGCTCTGTGGAGCCATGCCCATGTGAAATGATAGTGAAATGAAAGCGGCTGATACCTGCTCACTCAAAATCTCTTCTGAAGTAGATCTGCTGCAGACCTCCTAACTATTCCACTTCTGTCTAAATTGTCATTAATTTATCTTTCTATATAACCAAATTTCATTCCTTTTGACAATCTAAGAAACGAGACTTCCATGTGCATTTTTTAGGTTATTATAAAGGTGGCCATTTGGGATGTCTTATATATAACTTAAAAATCAGAAATATATTTATNCTGTACGCTTACAGCCTCATCCAACTAGTTTTTGCTTAGGTGAAAATTCTATTAGTTGAGCACCATTTATCTGTATCTGCTTTAACTAAATCAGCTGTTCATGGTTAATAGAAACACAATGACCAAATACTTATGTCAGTCACTTAGAAAATCGGGTAAAATTCCCAGTGTGCATGGGTTCCATCATTTCATATAAAAGGAGGTGCAAAGTAGCTTTCAGATTAAAATGGCACTTTGAAAATATACCTGTGAGAAGAAATAAATGGACCTTAAAATAGTCCAAGATCTGTTTTATACAATCAAAATCTTTTCCCCCAGAGTTATAAGGAAAAAAACTTTTTAGTTACTGAAGCTTGAGTACACATTTCAAAATACCTAAAAAATTGCATTTTAAAAGAAGCCCAAGTTGATCCATTGAAATTTACAATTTCTATTCATCCCTGAAGAGGTGAATTTGTGTCTCTAATACTTGAATAATCCATTCAATGTCTTCCACTGAAGCAAAACCAGGTAAACAAAGAAGTGGAGCTAAAAAGCCAAGACAATGATGTTTTAAAAATATCTGTATGCATCATCAAGCTGTAACAGCAGAATTTTTACTGTTTGCATTTTATTATAGCTGTATTTCTCAGTGAGGAGTAAACAGTAGGGTTTTTTCCAAAGATTAATGTCAGTCTGCCCAGTAGTTTGATCTGTTCAATTTGTTTGTTCCACAGACAAGGTATGCAGACAGAAAATACCCCAAAAAATTCTCTCCTCACTCTCTCTTATAATTTAATTCTATAATGTATTCCTTGGCATAAGAGACTGTTACAAATTAACAAGAAACTATGTAAATCGATGCAACATCGCTTCAGTATTATAAACTTGAAGTTAGTCAGAAAAAACCTACAATTTTCTGGCTTTCTATCATGACTAAACACAGAATTAAAAAAACTTGCAAGGGTATCATTTGAAATCAACTGAATTATGGAACAACATAAATTTGGTTTTTGTGATCCCATATTAAAGTATCTGTTTATGTTTGTAGTACAATGAATTAAATTAAAATGCCAGTGATACTCATACTTTTTGGAAAGAAAGCTCAACAATAAACCTTTTGGAAAGATAGTAACATGAAAAAGTGTTAGTGAACATAGCATAACTCTGCAAGGGAGGTCAGACACTCAGTCCTGACAAAAGTGGTTGAAAGTCATTCTGGTCTTTTGGCTATAAACAATCCCCAGTGAATAGAATTTGACATCAGATTTTGTCAGTGACTTGGTTTATGTAGCAAAACCATTACAAACTAGACAGAAATGGCATGCTTTACTCAGGAAAAGCTTAGGAAAAAAGGTACTGTAGGCATTACATAATTTCTCTGCAGATAAATTACATCAAGGATGTGCTTCATATAGTATTTGATTCTTGCAAAAACCTCAAGACTAACAGTCCATGGATTGGCAGCAATTAGGCAGAGTTTAGACAAGTGCATAATTGAGTACTGACGTCAGAGAGAATATGGGAAATATCATGCCCTTTTTGACCATAATAGAAAAGATGCCATGATGAACAAGTTGGGTTTGATGAAAGATTCTTATGTCAAACCAAACTTTTAGCCAACAATTTTTGCTCCAATGCAAAGCATCACTGCCATGCTTTCCAGTAATGGGAAATATACATCACATCACAGAGTACTATTGTATGTTTTCCCTGAACACTGTTTAATTCATTTTTATTTTGCTTTCTATTCATAAGAAGGCTAGAATGAATCTTCAAATAATATGCTGTACATATTGGTAATTATTTCTGAGGTCCTATTTTCTTCCAGTAAGATTCAGTTCCATAAGAACTACTACTCAATTGGAAGAAAACAACAAAACCAAATAACAACAAAACCAAAAACAAACCAAAAAACCAACACAAAACTGCTATGGGGGGAAAAAAAGGCAAAAATTGGTAGCCATTCTTAGTATCAGTTAGTTTTCACTTTTACCCAAGAGTTTCTTCTTGTATATGGATAAGGGTTAAATATTTTTTTTCTATATTTATAGAACATTTTATTCTGCAGAAATCAAAATCCAGTGAAAAGATGTAAATCAATGTCATCATGGAGATGTGAGCCTGATAATGTAATAAGTCGCATAAATTTCCTCAGGTCACACAGAAAGCTAGTGGAAGACTTAGGAATAGGCCAGGCATTTTGCTCATAGTTTAAAACCCCTTGCCCCTTGAAATTGATTCTAAATTCATTAAATGTAGGATTTTCCCCAAAGCTCATGACAGAAGAGATTTCCTGTGTATATGGGAAAACAATTTCAATGCAATTTATGACTTTCCAGAAGTTTCATACTTTTTTATGAGAAATGAAAGTTTTTGCCACATGATTGAAAGGCTTAGATCCTATAAGGTCAAGGTTGAAATAGTTTGCATATGCCTCTTCCAGGACTTTAAAAGAATCTAAATATTAAACTTAATGCCTTCTTTGCCTCAGTCTTCAATAGCAAAACCAGTTATCCTCAGGGTATTCACCCCCTAAGCTGGAAGACAGGGTTAGAGAACAGAATAAACCCCCCATAATCCAGGAGGAAGCAGTTAGTAACCTGCTATGTCAACTGAATAGTCATAAGTCTATGGGGCCAGATGGGATCCACCCAAGAGTGCTGAGGGAGCTGGTGGAGGGGCTTGCCAAGCCACTCTCCATCATTTGTCAGTGGTCATGGTCAATGGGTGAGGTCCCAGATGTCTGGAGGCTTGCCAATGTGACGCCCATCTACAAGAAGGGCTGGAAGGAGGATCCAGGCAACTACAGACCTGTCAGCCTGACCTCAGTACCAGGAAAGATCATGGAACAATTCATCCTGAGTGCACTCACGTGGCAAGTGAAAGACAAGCAGGGGATCAGGCCCAGTCAACATGGGCTCAAATGCAGGTCCTGCCTGACCAACCTGATCTCCTTTTATGACCAGGTGACCCACCTGGTACGTAAAGGAAAGGCTGTGGATGTTGTCTGCTTGGACTTCAGTAAGGCCTTTGACACAGTCTCCCACAGCATTCTGCTAGAGAAGCTGGCAGCCCATGGCATTGGCAGGTGGACTCTTCGCTGAGTTAAAAACTGGCTGGATGGCTGAGCCCAGAGAGTTGTGGTGAATGGTGCTAAATCCAGTTGGCGTCAGGTCTCAAGTGGTGTTCCTCAGGGCTCAGTTTTGGGGCCAGTCTTGTTTAATATCTTTATTGATGATCTGGATGAGGGGATTGAGTGCATACTCAGTAAGTTTGCAGATGACATCAAATTAAGTGGGAGTGTTGGTCTACTTGAGCGTAGGAAGGGTCTGCAGAGGGACTGGATAGGCTGGATCAAACAGTGGAAGACAATGGTATAAGGTTCAACAAGTCCAAGTACCAGGTCCTGCACTTTGGTCACAACAACCCCAGGCAGCGCTACAGGCTTGGAGAGAAGTAGCTGGAAAGCTGCCTGGCAGAAAAGGATCTGGGGGTCCTGGTGGACAGTCAGCTGAACGTGAGCCAGCTGTGTGCCCAAGTGGCCGAGAATGCCAATGGCATCTTGGCCTGTATCAAGAATAGTGTGGCCAGCAGGAGCAGGGAAGTGATCATGCCCCTGTACTCAGCACTGGTGAGGCCGCAGCTTGAGTACTGTGTTCAGTTTTGGGTACCACAGTATAGGAGAGACATGGAGGTGCTGGAGCGTGTCCAGAGGAAGGCAGCAAAGCTGGTGAGAGGTCTAGAGAACAAGTCTTATGAGGAGCAACTGAGGGAATTGGGATTGGTTAGTCTGGAGAAAAGGAGGCTGAGGGGAGACCTTATCACTCTCTACAACTACCTGAAAGGAGGTTGTAGCAAGGAGGGGGTCAGTCTCTTCTCCCAAGTAACAAGCAATAGGACAAGAGGAAGCAGCCTCAAGTTACACCAGGGGAGGTTTAGATTGGATATTAGGAAAAACTTCTTCATGGAAAGGGTTGTCAAGCATTGGAACAGGCTGCCCAGGGAGGTGGTGGAATCGCCATCCCTGGATGTGTAAAAGATGTGTAGACATGGTGCTGAGGGACATGGTTAAGGGGTGGTTTTGGCAGTGTTAGGTTTATGGTTGGACTTGATGATCTCAAAGATCTCTTCCAACCTGTGATTCTGTAGTTCTGTGATTACACACGACTTTCTGTGGCTCACAGACTGACAAATTTTAGGTTCTGTTTTTGATAGTGCAGTTAGTGGCAGCAGAAGTATTAATAACTGGACATTTGAAGAGTGATAGTTCCAGTAAGATTTAAAGATCTATTTTGCTGTTTGCTATCCAAGCATAGCAAATTCCTAACCTGAAAAGCTACTTTTTAATAAGACATATAATAAAATGAGAGTAGTGACTTAGAATATGACATCCAAACTAATAAATGTGGAGCTGAAACATATATCAGATTTCCTCCAGGGCCTGCCTCTGTGAACACGAAAACTTGCTAATGAAACCTGAATGATTGAGTAACTCCCTAAGTTACTTCAAAATTTATTTTCTGTGAGGAATATGAAACAAGTTGGATGGCAAAATCCTTACCAACAAAAGTGGAAACTTATTGACAATATGAAACTTATTTTTAATTATGTTACTCTTCATCCACTCTAAAATCAAAAAAACCTGCAAACATAAACATTTGTTTATTGCACCTCATGTTTTAAATCAATTTCCTCAAAGAAGGTAAACTTAGATTCCAATTTAACTCTGCAGAAATGTCTATGTGATGTAGGGAAGGAAGGAAATGGAAAATAGTGACATATGCAATACCTCTTAGTCATCTAACTTACTTGATGATGCTACTACTAGTTTTATGAATTGTTTTCATATGAGATTTATAGGTTAAAATAATTTCAGATTATATTAAGCATTTATTTTTGTAATTTTTGCTTACAGTGGTCTGTTGCCGTTCACACTTCAATATATAATTGCTTCGGTGAAGGAATTTCTGTATTAACTGAGAGATAACTGAATATTTTGTGATATTGCCAAAATCATTATTAGTTCCAGTTGACTATAATAATAAACAATCTTAAAAAATAAGGTGAGTGAGTTTTAGAAAATTAACTCCATCAAACCGGACTGTCTTGGAGCACATGTAATTGGACAGATGCTTCTAACATTATCCCTCAGCAATGTAATGTTATGTGCACAAAGATATTCCTCTAGCATTAAACATTATCTCTCTGAAAATTAGTAGCTGATAAATTAGGTGCTGATGGGGAGCCAACAGAGTGCAGTCAACTGTGAGTGTGAAGATAGCACTATTTGCATTCCTTATTATTCATAAAGAATTACAGGACGCCCACACATCTGACATGATTAGAACGCATAAACAGTAGATTAAAAATCATACTGTATTAAACATATGAAATGAGTGGAAATGAAAATACATTTTGGCCATTATAAGAAAGTAGTGTTTGTTCAGTATTTCCTAACTGCTTCACCAGCTGTCTTTTCAAGCAGAAGAAAGCTTTACCTTTCTTCTAGAAGTTCTCTGCCTTTAGATTCCAATACATCTTATTGCCTAGAAATTATGTCAAACCCTAAGTCACGCTGGAGCTGATAACTCAGAGGTGATATTTTTCCCTGGTTTGTTTCTCCTTTTTTGTGATTGGAACTTTAAGTAGTCTTAATGTGAATTTCTAATATCGAAAGGCTATTAATGAAGCTAATCTATCGGTCTTAAAAGGTGGTAGAATGTATCTGAATCCTTATATTCTGGTGAGAAAGTGTAAACGTACCTGTCTTTAAATAACTACAGATAGTAACGTATGTTCAATGTTGCAAAAATATGACAAAATAAAGAGAAATATAACTTGCCTGCTAAGATACACGCGCGGAAGTTCATGCAAAACTCACAGGACTCAAAGCGAGACTGTTCACAACATCAGTGAATTTTGGATCAGACCCATGCTCCCGAAATCACTATATATATATATATCTGCAAGTGTGTTACTGCTTTCATTTAACTTGCAATTTTCATGAGCCTTGAGTTTCTCCTTTTTATGAGGCCTTTCAGGGCAAAAGAAGTTCATTGACATTTGGTGACAGAAATCTGATTGACACAAATATATACACATATACTTTTTTTTTTATCAAAAAATACAAACTCTACAATCAAATGCTTGAATTCTGTTAGACACTTGACCCTGATATTTACATTCCTATACTGTAAATCCGGAATAATTCCACTAAAATCACACTGATTTTGGTCAGCTGTGGTCCAGGTGCCAGGGAGCTGAGTTTGAGTGCTGAGCCTGAGGTAATATACCTGTTTCAGACCCACACAGTTTCAGGATCAGGGGGTTATAAAAACAGTGATTTTAGTTTTGATTTGACATTTCATCTGTTTAATTTGACAAAGTCTGTCATACTCTTTGAGGAGTTTTTTTCAAAAACTCTCCAGGAAAGTTGAAGAGCAGCAGAGTATAGTTTGCAAATTAAATCACGATAGTTAAGGGGTAGGCATACTTAGCTTCTGAGAGCTTTAATGAACCTTCATTACATAGCATGATAGCGAAAGAAATTTGAAGATGGCAGATGCAAAATAAAGAATATTAAAATATATACTTGAATTATCCATATACCTCACTGGTCCTAAAGATATTGGAATTGTTCCTACTGAGCAGCAAAGTACCATTTCAGAAAGTTTTTTTTTAATAACTCTGTTCAGTGCACAGGAGCTTTCAAATAGACAGCGATGTTAAAGAGATCAAAGATCGAGTAGAAAATAGTATGGAGAGTATTCAGTATCATCTTACCAGTTTAAATTTAATGTGCTAAGTTTTAATCACCTCATTTAAGGAAAATTGAAAGATTTTGGAGACCAAAATAAACAAGAGTGGAAGAGACTTTGAAAGGCAAGGAAAGAGCTTGAGAAGTCTGAAGCTAACTTGTATACAAGACAAGTAAGGTGTAATAGTAAGATGTAATACATTAGAGGTACTGGTAATGTAATCATGGCCCCTATTGTATCTTTTATCTTTGTACCAAGCAAAAGGAATAGTCACTAAAACTGTAAATGGTCACTAATATTGAGTGACAGCGTACTTAATTACTTTCTATTGTCCTTTCCTTTGCATAATGTTGAATTTGTTTGTGAATAAATTGAGACTCAGGGTTTGAAAGTATTAAAAAAAAACACCAAGAGATGCATGTGACTATGAATACCCGTAATCATATCAGATAAAGCATGTCCTTTTTAGAAGGGATACAAACCCATAGATTTTTGAGTTTAGGGCAAACCATTAAATAATGGCTTTTTTTTGCCTATGGGTTGACTGTTCCAGAATTGTCAACTGAAGAGTTCCTTTCACCTTCATTTGAAGCGTGGGGTGGTGGCCTCTGTCAAAGATGTGATAATGGATTAGATGGATAATTGCTCTGATGCCTTATGACAGCTCAAATAATTCTGTATCAAATCAAAGTAAAGGGGAAGAAAATCATGCTCATGCATTTTACTGAAGATGAAAGGAACTGTCTAGTATGATGGGATTTTTGGGAGGAGGCTAATTTTTGCAAGCGTTTCTGCTACACCTAAATAATCCTAAAGTGAGGATGCCTGGAGATTGTGCCAAAATGCAATTCATTGTAGAAACAGCTGTGCTAATTTAAGTGCTGGAAAAGGTCTAAAGCTGTATGAGCATGGCCTTTTGCCTGTACTAATACACCACTATGATGCAAGCCTCATCCACCCAGGCGAAATGCAGCAGTAGGTATGGTGATGTTCATTCCAATATCTGAGCCAGTTTATGTTTGACCAGTTAAATATACGTGTGATACCGTATTCTGCTCTATGCACTTACCCTTCTGGAACAAACATCCAGTAGGGAGTGTGTGAGCCACTTAGCCTGGTTATAGGCATTTTAAGCTTTTTTGGCCATTAGATTGACAAAGAAGATAAAAAATAGATGTAGCTACCTTTCAACATCCACATGATTACCAGGTCTGTAGAATGAAGTCATCAGTTCACTGGAGAAATAGCAGGAGCAGTTCTTTTTATTCTGAAGGGTGCTTGAAAGAAAGAAGAGTCCTTTCCTTCCTTCTTGGCTTGCTTTTGGCTTTCAAGAAGAGTATGCGTGAACAGCCCAGGGTTATATTTAATGAATGCAACAATAAACTTTTCTTCTGTGCAATCTCTACTGCTTAACAAGTACATCAGGACACAGAGAACATTCTGTTTTTCATCCATGTTTTGTTGCTTTTTTGTGTCTGTTTTTGCACTGTTTTGGACAGCTGTGATTACTGGAAGGACAAAATGCTGATCACAAGATGAAGGGAAGCTTAGAGACAGAAAAAGAGACAATGTTTCTGGGAGGAAAAAGAATATATGGATAAACAAGGAAAATGCCAAGATTCATTATTCTCAAAACAATGTATCTCATATCTTCTGTAATGACTAATATTGTGTGGATCCAGCACCATTGAGTTCTGCACTCCTCTAGTGTTCACTTTTGATAGGAGTTGATTACCTACTTTAGACCACTTATGAAAATCCCAGTATAATTCAGTTAGTAAAAGCCTGCTATGGAAAAAAACCGAAAAAACAACATTTTCTTGATAGGCTGCTTGTCAAGCAGCAAGAGGAGAGGAGTGAGAGTGTAGAAATATGAGGTCAAATGGTCTTGACCACCCTGGATTTACAGCAGTAGCGTTCAGAGCAGCACTTAGCTCCTGATCTCTAATGCCAGACACATAGTGAGATCTTGAGCAAGTCATAAATTTCTTGTGTGTATTTCTATAGATAGCTGTTCGATGGCCTGTGTAACCCTATGTTTCTTGGGGCCGTGGGGGCACCTGAGACATCTCAAAACCTCATCTAAGCCATAGAAGTCCTCCCGGCTGCCAGACAGTGTCCACTGAATCAGCTCTTCACTCGTCAGGTGACCAGTAACAGTCCTTATTGGGTGACCAGTGAAATCAGAAACACATTAGATGGATTCTCTTGTACTGGATGAATAGCCTAAGTCTGAGAATAGTACAAGGTACGCCTGGGCTATGGAGTAAATTTCATGCTTTGGGCTTTCCATCTTTTTATGTAATTTCTGATATTTTTTTTGTTATCCTAGCACTTTGGTTAGTTGTTTGTTATGTTATATTGTTAGCTAGAAAGAGTGCCTACAAAGTATAAAATGGTAATGAGTCCTCTAAGCAAGAAAATGGTAGTGTTCTGCTTGACCTGTCTCAAGCTGCAGCTTGTCTGGAATTATTTTCCCATATCCAAAATACAGCCAATTGAAAGGAGAAATATATGTGCTGATATATATGGAATATACCAGTAGCTTCCTACAAATAGGGATTTTTGAGAGGAAAGGACAGTGCGTTAGCCAAGAATGACATTCATTTTTTTAGACTTATCATGGGATTGCTTAATGCGCTCATTTGTCAATGCCTTTATATTTAGTATTGTCTGACATCAGAGACCTAGTGATAGAACCAAATCCTTCCACTGACTTGCCCATATTCTTCCACATAGTGCCTGGATTTTCCTGGGAAGCTCTGACCAGGAATTGCAATGGTATGGGGGGCTGCTCAGCTCATGCAGTTGAAAGTGGCATATTCAAATGTCAAGCACTGAGCGAACAACTGATTTCCACATGTCCGTAATTAAGTCCTTTCTCATGCATTTATAGCTCAGCACTGCAGCCTTTGTCTCATGTTGTGGTCCCAGGTGGGAGAAGCAGCTGGTTCGCTGATGTTGCATGGATGACCAGCTGTGCCTGGCACATATTCACGGAAGAGAAAATTGCAATGCAAAGGTGCACTGCTTAAGAGAACATACTGTGTCCACAGGTTAGTATCGCAGACTGCCCCATACAGCAACCAGATGAGCCTCTGCTTTCCACACGAATGAGATGTCAAACGTAGTAGTTCCACAGACTCCTCTACATGTCCCAGTGCAGAGATGGTGCGTACATCAGATAAGACCCATTGGGGAACTCCAGATGACATTGCATGCATAGACTGAGTTATCTACCTATTTTACCTATAGGTGTATACATACATTTTGTGTCTGAATCATGCAAGTGGAGATCTGTATATAAATGTTAAGAATCTGGTATTTGCAAATAGAAATTGTTTGACATGTAACGGGATGCTGCTCCAGAGTACACTGAGATAATAAAGGCTTAATGTGACAAGATTTAGATTTATCCTGAACAACTGGACTGTATTTAATCTTACAAATGTTAATACGATTTGAAAAGAAAAAAAAGCATTTCTGTCAATGTGGTTAATAGCCCATTTTTTTAACTTAAGATAACACATATTTCTTACCTTTTTAGGAAAAGGTACAATTATGGTAAATGCCAGATTCTGCATTTTTCATTATCCTTGGGTACAAATGCTGATATTAAGGTTGACTGATTCTTGTTGCACAAATATGATGCTTTACACTGTGGACCAAAACATGAAGTAAAGAGTTTCATGTGGCACACAAGAATGAGTAATCCTAGAGAAGCAGAGGCTTACCAGTAATACAACCTTCAGGCTATGCAGTTTTGTGTTTTCACTTTATTAGACATTCTCTAAAAGAAAAAAAATCCTTCTCAATGATTAATGCCTCAGTTGAACAGCAAGTGCATAGACTGGATAAGGAGGCAGGAAAGTGTACCTACTTCCAATATATCTCTCCATAATCCCAGTTTTCAGACTTACCTGCAGCATGTGTGTGCATAGCATTCGAACATCATTCCTCAATCACCTGCAACAAAAACAGCCTAAAATGTTATTTTTTGGTTTGTTTGTGATCTTGTTTCACAAGATTTCAGGAGTTTTAGCAGTGTTCTAATTTTAGAAAGGTCGAGAAAGATAATTTGAATGTGCAAGAGTCATAGTAGAGAATAATGGAGCAAAGGTGGTTTGTGATAGGTGGACAAAGAAACCTGAGCTACTAAAGGACAAACTGGGCAAAAATAAAGTTGGAAGTAATGGACACTGATAGATCATGGATTTACAAGGTACTGAGCAGAAAGACGTGGAGAAGAGTAATGATTCTGAAGGAGACCAAATGCATCCAGTGAGACATAGAAAAAGAAAGCAGACTGATGACAAGTTTGAGCAAGTGGTAAATGGATGAGTTGATCCATGACTGAAATTCAGTCTGGGAGATGGTGCTAAGGAGTCAAAGGGGATGTCATTGCAGCTGCACCAGTTACCCAGTATGAAAAAAAGAGGCTTAAGTAGACGAAGAGCTCAGTCAGCATTATTTTTGTCTTTGTTTTCCTCACTCTGCGTAAGCTGTGGAATATTACATGTACCCTATTTATATTACACTTTTTTGGGGTATGAACTTTGGCAATATCCATAATGTAACGGATAGAGTTGAGGAATTGTTCAATTCATAACTCTTTTTGTTGCTTTGACTGTTTACATATATGAACTTAGATTTATATAGATAGATATATCTTTAAGGAGATTGAAGCCAGTAGGGTAAGTTGGTAAACTGCCTGCAGTTTTCTTTGCTTGTATTAAACATGAACATGCTGAATGCTAAAGCCGTCATTATCACACAATCAAGGTTGAGGCACCATTGTGGAGCTGTAAGCTCAGGAGCTAATCTTTTCAAGGGCTTAAAGAAATTAGATGAATAAATCTCATCCTGGAAGAAAGTACTTTTTTTATGTGGATGGATGGGATTTATTCATTGTAGGCAGCCTTCTTCCCATATGATGAATATAGAGGCAAGGTTGATTTGGCTTCTGATTTTAAAGAAAATGTCCTTGTCTGAAACATGGGGGAAATCATGTTAACAAGGTTTGTCCACGTGTGTCTTCTGGCTACAGGAAAAGACAAACTGACTCGAAAGGGTCTCTCTCCCGGGACTCTACTTCAGAGACTGTCTTTGGAGATGGCTGTAAAGGTGAACTGGCACCTTTTGCAGAGTTTCCATAGTCCTTGCTACTCTCCTCTAGTGTTTTCCCATCTTTTCTCTTTTTCTACATTCCTAGATTATAGAGGGAGGATATAATTTGAACAATTTAATTTCCAGTGGGCAATTAGCATACCAGTGTAACTGGCTCTATGGTTGTCTCCCAGACAGAGACAGAAAGGAGCACTTGACTTATTAGTTCTTTATGAAGTCCATAGTTAGTATCCTAAAAATGCACTTGAGGGAAGCATCTCCGAAACTGCTTCTGCTCCCCACTCTCCTGTGCCACAGCTGTGACTGACCTCCACAAAGTTTCCTCACATATTCGTGTGAATTCTTAACTGCATTTAATTTTATAGGAAGGAAAAAGAAAGAGATTCAATGAAGCAAGTTACTAATGGCAAAATTTTAAAATACACAGCAGTTTATCCTGCAATGAAAGCCCGTGCCTGACAAACAAAATTACAGCAGCAATAAAAGAAAAGTGTCCCAGCCTACAAAGCTAATGATATCTTTGGTAAATAAGATACAAAACTAATGTAAGCGCTGCAGTTTCCAATGTATAGCAGAACTGGTGGAGTGCTTTTGTGTGTTCTATTTTCTTTCTGAGTGAACAGATAATAGGTTTATGGTTTAAGTTGAGAATAAACTGTATTACAACATTAAATCGCTAATTACTTGACCATTTGGAGTACAATTAAATACCTCTAAAAAGTGGTTGTTAGTTTAGTTAGCATTCCTGAGTTTTGCATGAAGAACTGAATGATATTTCAAATCTAATTTACTTAAACAGCCAAAACAAATCTTGCTGTGAGCACTTCCAAAGTTAATCTCCACTTGTGCTTTTTATAAATTGGGAAAACCAGCTGGTTTCAATCTCCCTTTTAAACCTGGGTTTCTTTCAGCGACAGCGAACAGACATCTTGTTGAATAGGTATTATCTAGAACTATAGTAATTTTTATTCAAAAGCGTGCTTGCTGTCATATGATTAAAAAAAAATATGTAAAAAATTACCTAAAGCTTTGAGATAACAGAAGATATGGCAGTAATCTTATATTTCGATTGTCTTTTCTGCAAATAGTTGTGCAGACTTTTCAGCTGGAAATTTGAATGATCAGTAGTCTCTTTCAATTAATTAACTCTCGTATTTAAAGAGTGAGGCCATCTTTTTTCATCCAGTTTCTACTTATTCTGCATTGCCCATCTGGAGTCGTAAAAGGAAGAGTAACAAAATGTTCTGAAATGTGTTCATGGGCATGTATTTGTGATTGTGTATATTTTTGGCATAATAGCCCATTTTGCCGTTACCTGATTATAGGAGAGGTATCCATCAGCATCTATCTGTAATTTGATTTTATGCTGATTCTGTTTCATACTGGGTTATATTTCAAACTGTGTATGCAGCAAAGCTGTCTGGCAGCAAAGTCCATGGAGCCAAGTAGGGATTTGCTACTAGATAATTTGATCCTTTACCTTCTGCACTTTTTTTGAACTCTTCTTATCCTACTTTTTTATCATTTACACCCCACAGGCCTCACTTTTTATAATGTATTTTTTACGTTAGTAAAAAATAAAACTTGTCTGATGATTGAGGGATATACTGGAGCTATAGGAATACATACCTTATTTTATTTTTAAAGAGCATTGTACTGAAGAACTCCTGAAAATTGAGGGGGCATATTTTTTATATGTATAATGCTGACCACTTTCCTAGCTGATGGCTGAATTTATTTGTATACAGAAGCAAGACAATATAATAATAATGTATTTCTTTTAGACTAAATTGACCATATCTGTAATATAACTCCACCCAAGATAATTGAAATGTGTCAACAAAGAATTTGACCCTACTACATACAAAGTTCAACATTTAAATAGCTTCTGACTTTGAGTACAGAGACCTTAGTCAATTTAATCCCATGCCAAAGCTATACAGGTTAAAAGGAAAAATAACAATTTGAAATTGAAATTAGCATGCATAAGCAAAATAAATTCATGCAAAAATTATGAAAGTATCTTTTTCAGGCTGAAGACATTGGTTAGAATTGCCTTTTTACCTACTCACAAATACAAATCAGAATAGAATAGTCCTGTCACTGAATTTTGAGTGGACAAGTGTGAATAAGGGCTATTTTTCCAAATTTGTCAAAGCAAACCGTAGTAGAAAGAGCAGAACATATTCTCAGTATAAAAGGCTATGACAGCCACAAACAGGCACTCTAATATGGCACCCACAGTAGTAGTCAACAACTACTGCAATCTGTCCTCCACAACCACCTCTCTTTATTTTTGATTATTTCACGGCTTGAGACACCATCAGGCAAGTTGCTTTCCTTCTCTGCAGGAGCTGCCGCAGCCTGTTTTGCCAGCACTGTGAAGTGTAGTGAGGCTCAGGATCGTTGGGAAATTGAGAGAGAGATGGGTAAAGAGAGGGAAAATAAGAAGGGTAGTCAGGAGGACAGAAGGGAAAACAGAGCAAAATCTCATGCGTGTCGGATAGGATTTTGTTGGTGCCCTGGTACAAATCAGAAATCCTTGTGGCTGTGCTTGGCTAGATGTCCTCGTGATCAGGGCTCACTAGCAAAGGGCAGAGTTTCTAGACCACAGCAGAGACTCTCTGGCCTTTGCCAAAAGATTAGTCCAGGAATCTTTAAGTCTTTCTTTTGAAAGAATATTTTTAAAAAAAAGTGGGCCAAAGAAGAGAGAGACTGGAATTTATTTCATTCATCCTAAAGCCTCGTTTCTGATATCCTTCTTTCAGTGTGTAGTTTTCTGATGTTGTTTATTCTACTTCGTTGGTGAAGATCCTAACAGCCCTTGGATTTCATCTTCTGTCCTTTATGCCTGCATTGACCCACAGTTTTGTTGCCTTTCCATCCCCTTGCTATCAGAATTCCATCTTACCCATTAGCGTAACACATTATGAACTTGCTAGAGATGAGATTGCAATTGAGATAGATCTATAGGCCCCGGGTTACAACAACAAGATAGGGGCACAGTGGATACTGAGAAGCTTTCCTGTACAGCTTGGTGACTGTCCATCACTTTCACATCAGTTACTCTCACACAATTCTACTTTGGGGATTTTTCTGGCCAGATATTACCTGTTATGTCTATTTGAAATAGACACAAAATGATACCCTGTGGATCGCCAGTGATTGGTTTTAGTGCTTGACCTGAGAAATGCTGAGAAAAGCTTTGTTCGTTTATGACCTGTTGGTGGAAAATTTGCCATTGTCTTAAATGAGCAGAGGAGTGAGCTATGTGGTTACGTGCTGTGTACCTCAAAGATAGCTTTAGTACCTGAAAATGTCCTATTCAGGCAAGTGGAGTAAGGACACTTCTTGTGTGCCTGGTTACCCATATGCTAAAGTTACCCTCTTTAGAGATACTCCCACAAGGGTGGCCCTGACAGTGGGTTTAGACACGCCTTGTATCAGCCAGTTCTAAGTTCATTTGAACTTCACATCTCCTTTCTTGAGTTTATGTGGGCAAGAACAGTAATTCTGCAGATGTAAGAGGACAAATAAGAAATTTGACATTTAAACTCTCTTTTTACTTGGAAGAGTCTTTTTTGACTTTGTGTGTGAAAAGACTGAAAAATGCTTCTCCCCATTAGGATAAATATATTTCACCCATGCCTTTAGGTTTCTTTGCCTTCTGGTAAATTTTTTCTTTTACTATTGATTAAGTTGACATAACTGCTACATACAGGGGTAAATAATGCCATTCTTTGTAGGACTCCTAGATCAGACTACTTCTGGAGCTGTGGTCTTATTGTCACTTTTGCATTTCCATTTGTGCCCTGACATTTGCCTGGAGCTCTATTCTTTTGTGTTACAGCCTTTACCTGTAGAGTGCAAAGGAAGGTGAAAAGGCCTGTTTCAGAAGTATTTACTGTATCCTCATCGTTTTAATTGTGATGATCAATTAAAGCTTTAAGTTGAATGGCTCAAAGTTTCTGCAAGCATAGCATAGCATTTTCTTGGTAGTATCATTTGCATGGGACACAAGAATCACAGATGCCCATTGCTCGTGCATGGCTGTGTCTTTGTGTTCCCTCTAAAAACTTTTGAACTTGGTGTATTTTAACTCAATGTGACAGAAGTAGAGGACTCTAATTAATTAAATAATTTGATTTCCACAGATTTATAAATATTTCAGTTGGACATCAAGGTCAATCAGTCACAAGACACTTCTATAAGAAATCATATTTTATTAGTTCCAGTGATGTCAGAGCTTACTGTTGACTTTCATGAATCATTCAATTACTTTGGTGCTAAAGAATATATAAACACACACAATAGATTTAGATGGGTCCAGGATTTTCAAATCTGTTTAAAAGCAATTGCGATGGTCTTTAAGCACCCAGTAAAATGCAAATATCTAACAGGGTTTCATGTCTGAAAAACTTGGGTGTTAAGTGGCTAAGCATTTTTAAAACTCTGTGTGTTTCTGTGTGTCTCTGCAAGCCCATGTATATTTTGGAAGCAGCATGAGCAAACATTGTTGTGCTTTTGTAAGTATGAGCATCAAAGATGCCTTTTCGGTCTCAGTGATGTCGCCATTTTGAGGACACGCTGAAGCTCTGAGCACCAAATTTCTCTCTGATTCCCTGCAAATAAGCATATGGACAAATAAATAAAAAATAAATAAACAAAGCTTCAGATTTCTCAGTCAACTATCTGGAGACATCTTTCTTTCCTGAGGTGCATTAGAAATACTTCACAAATAAGGTGCAATAATCAACTAAGCATATAAATCTGAGATAATTGCCTAGGCTTTTCTAACAGTCGGCAGAAGCAGTGCTGCCAGAGGCTAATTCATCTAGCCTAAGATAAGTATTAAAGGTAAGTGGAATATGTTGCCCTGTGGAAATTGCTGTCTCTTTTTGTAAGGCAGTCTAGGTGATTAGCTTGGATTTGACATCTAGCATTTCTGTCACTAAAATTAGACAAAATGAGTCCCTCATCTATTCTGCAAATTGACATATCAATTTCTGTTGGATTCCATGTGAAGTGTTCCTTGATGCAAAACAGGCAAGATCTACCCCTTAATATTCCTTTAAATAGTATGAAATTCATCAGTATAGTTTTGTCCTCACATTTAAAACTTAAAAAAATGAGGGCCAGTGTTCAAAAATGAGTACTTAAGTATAAGTTCTGAATCCTTATCTCTTCAGAGCCTAAAGCAACTTCGAATCTTCCTCAATCTACTTTGGAGCCCAGAGATTGATCTTGATCTTGCAAGTATTTTCTGTACTGATTTCCCATTGTTTGCAGTGGAAGTTACATTAATTGAGAGCTATTTCCCTTACCAGTCTATTATCATATGCATCATATCTCAGAGTCTCTGAACTATTTATCTTTGTCATTGATAGATAAACAGTGCCAGATCTGTGTGAAAGTTGAGGAAAAAATCTTTGCAATGCACTACTTAAGGAATGCTAAGGATTGAAATTTATCTATGTCTTCTGTAAATTTATTCTGAAATTCTGCTAGGTACTAAGAATTCAGTCCTCTATCTAATTAATCAGTGATTTTGCTTGTGAGGAGTTTGTGTTGTTCCCCTAATCCACAACAAAGCAATGTGCCCTCTACTGGGAAGTGTGCAGTTCAGTGTCTCTGTTCATAAAGTACTGTCAGGATAGAGAATGTGGAAGAAAATTACTTATTAAAAAAAAACCAAACCAAAAAATATTAACTTTCCTTTTAAAATCTCTCAGTAGCAATAAGCCTGCAAGCAGCGTACATGCTGCTTCTAAATAAAGCTTTTCTTCCAGGCTCTCTTTTTTCTCACCTTACACACACGGGCACACAAGGGACTCCCTCTTGGCAGTTTCTGCCACTTTGTCTCTAAAACCAGACAATAGTCTGTCATCTTCATTGTAGGCTCTTGATGTCCTATTACACCAATGACAATTCAGGCAAAGAGAGCTTCCAAGCTTGGCGAAGGCTACAGTCTCCTCTCCTTCTTCCTATTCATTCTCCAGAAGTCTGTTAGAAGCATGAGAAAGGAGGGATGCAGCTCATCTAGAAATGCGAGCTGCATTCGTAGCCACCACCATGCTGCATGGCAGCAGATTTGGCCACACCACACTAGCCACACTTGAAGGGACAGAGCTATAACCTTCTCAGGTGTCCCCTTTTCTCACTTGTACCATTAATCTTTTGCTCATTATCAGGGAATTTCCAAGGGCTAACAAAACCAATTTCCTTCCAAGATTGATATGTCTGGATGACAGGACAGGAAGGGCCACCTTCAGATTCTGAAAGACAGGGGTTTTGCTAAACAGGCGGTGGTTTTGCTTTGGTCTTAGAGGTCATTGCAGTGTCTTGCAAACCATCAAAAATAGAAATGGGTCCAATATGTCACTGGAAATCTACTTTTCTGAAAAAGAATAAAGAAAAACTTATTTACCCAATATTTTATTTCTTTTTTACTATAATGTGTAAGAATAGAAGTAAATGCATTCTGTTCTTGAAGTGTAAATCTATTATGAAAGCATTTTTGTAACTAATGCTAATTCATGTTGGCTGAATTTAGTACGGAAAACAATGTTCATTTTGGAGGGGGTTTTTTTGGCGTTTCTAAAAGCTATTCCAAGACTTACAGAGACATTACAGATGTGAGAAAGGAGGCTGGACCCTGTTCCCTTTTTGTGCAACAACTAGACCATAAGCCAGTGAAGCCTCAGTCAATCCAGCAAAGGATTGCACACATGTGGGAAGAAGAATGGGTACAGTCACTGCTCACTGGGATCAGTGGAAATCCTGAGCACATTTGCTCTGAACACCATGGAGAATCAGAGTAGCACTTGGTGCCCAAATCAACACCCCAGACAGATGAAGACATGCCATGGTGCACTGCTCCCTGCAGAGCTGCATCTCTCCTGCTGACACATACTGTTACTGCCCATCAATCCCAACAATTTACCTTCTCCTAATAGCATACATCACATTTTAAACAGAGCTGAAGGAAGACTATCAGTGGTATCTAGAAATATAGCATGCAGGCGTTTTAAGACCAGACAAGTTGCAAACACCAGTGCATATTCAGTCTACTGACTCTGCAATCAGGCATGCCATTTCATTTCATGATGCAGTATTGTTGAGAAATCAGCTGCAAATAAACATTACTTTGGAAAAGATGGAGAAGGAGGACATTATCACATTCATTTAAATAAAAAGAAGCAAGCACAACTGCCAAGGTTATTTTTTTTTCTTCACTGCTTGATGTGGTATAATAAATCATCCTCGATGTTTCCCCCATTTTATTATCAGTATCTGTGAACAAGCTAGAAGTAAGTTGATTCTTTATGAGCTATGACATTCATCTGAAAAACAAGACTAAAAATTCAGTCTCCAGAGGAAAAAATTAAAATCATTAGGGAAATATGGAACAGAATGTCTAATCAAATGATTATATTGGATGAAGGAAAACCATGATTTGGCAATGAGGCATTTTGCTTTGTAGTTAGAATTAACTTGGTAATTATAATGAGTTATGAATTTTGCAATTATTATTTTTCAGAAATACATAACTGTCCTAGAGAGTGGATTTCAAAACAACAGTGTTTTCAACACCAGAAAAAAATGTACTAAACTCCAAATTGCTATATAGAATTAAGGTATAAATACACCCAAAATGTAACTGTAACTCTGCAAGTAAGCTTAATATGCAGTGAAAGCACAGGACTTACAGGTGAAAGCAGGGACATGTGACCTGGGAGGAATATAGAGACACTATCCAAACATGCAGAAACAGGGTTAGAAATGTCAAAGCCTACCTGGAGTTGAATCTGGTGAGGGACATGAAGGGCAACAAGAAGGCTTCTACAGGCACATCAGTACCAAAAACAAAATTAGGGAAAAAGTGTTCTTGGTGCTGAATGGTGCAGTGTGCCTGGTGATGAAGGATGTGGAAAGGGTGAGGTACTCAGTGCCTTTTTTGCCTTGGTCTTTACTGGTAAGACTGGTCTTCAGCAATTTCAGGTTCGTGAAACCAGTAGGAAAGTCTGGAGAAAAGAAGACTTCCACTCAGTGAAGGAGGATCAGGTAAGGGAACACTTAGGATAGGATGGACACAGATAGGATGGAATAGGACATACAAAAGTCCATGGGACCTGATGGGATACACGCGTAAGTGCTGAGGGAGCTGGCCAGTCACTGTGAGGCCACTCCTTGTTATATTTTAAAGGTCATGGCTGTCAGGAAAACTTCCTGAGGACTGCAAGAAAGCCAATGTTATTCCTATCTCTAAGAAGGGCAAGGAGGACGATCCAGGGAACTGCAGGCTGGTCAGCATCACCTCCGTCCTTGGCAAGGTGATGGAGCGAATAATCTTGGAAGCCATTACTAAACAGATTAAGGACAAGAAGGTGATTTGGAATAGACAGCACGGATTTATGAAGTTGAAATCATGCCTAATCATGCCTTTGCACAATGAAATAACTAGCTTGGTGGATGAGAGGAGAGCAGATGATTACGTTTATCTTGACTTTAACAAGGCTTTCAACACTCTCCCATAATATCCTCACAGACTAACTGGTGAAGTATGGGCTAGATAAATGAACAGCAAGATGGATTGAAAGGTGGTTGAACTACTGCCTCAAAGGGTTGTGATAAGGTGCTCAAAGTCCAGCCTTTGAGTTAAATCTATAACGTGCAGGGCAATAATGAAGGAACAAAAGCATCTTGCTTAGCAGGATGCTGTGAAATTTATAGACTTGTATAGACATGCTGGCGCAATACAGAATAGACTTATTTTTCAGGTAGGTTAAGCAATTAGATTTAAGTTTAGGGTAGTCAGAACTTAAGAAGTGCCTATACCTTTGTGCTTGCATGGGGATTGTGTGACTTGTGAGCAAGTCTGGGAAGCGGATCTGCCCCAGAATCATTCCTGTGAAAGTAGCTTGGTCAGCTTTGGGCCAGATCAGCATCTTGAACTGGCATAATTAATGAAGGAAAAGAGAGAGGATGAAGCCATGGCAAATTTGCTCAGTATTGACATAAACTGCTGTTATGTCTCTCAATGTGAGACTTTAGGTATAAATCAAAGGACAAGATTTCAGGAACAAGGCAGGTAAGTGAGCACAACTATACAGCTACAAAGATTTTTTTTTTTTCCTGCTGCAAATATATGCTCAATTACCTTTCATTTATTTACAGAGTGATTAACTTTCACTGTATAAATCACTTGACACCATACAATAATGTTGAAAGGAATAGCAGTTTAGACAAAGTCATACTTCTCACATGGAAAGAGGACTTCTTTGAAATGTTCCCATTAGATTGACTTTATGCATATCTGTTGTAAATTTTACTGAGATGAGAAATATTCTCTTTCAAATAGAGTAGCTAGATCTATATTGTGTTACAAATGAGGTTAGAAATATTTCATTATTGATTGTGTGATTAATTAGAATCGTAGCTAGAAGGAAAACCTTTATTAATGTTCAAGTGAAGCTGGTTTGTTTTTCTTTTGTTGGATAAAGTACTAAGGATATTAAGGAAAATTGCTTTGGAATGCATCAGATGACTTAAAAGGGTTAACTGCAATTCTGGGAGAGCGAATCTATTTATTTCCTTATCTGTCTTGTACCAGAGAAAAGTAAGTCACATGGAAAATATTTTATAACTGTAGCTAAGCTGCTAATTAGAGCACTTCTCAGAAACAATGGATTATGTGAATAAAATGAAACAAATCTTTGATGGAGGAGAGCAATTCAAAGCAGTTAGGTATTACTTTTGCTCAAAGTTATTCAAATATTATAATTTAGAAGTTTCAGGCTTTTAAATATGTATTTTTTAAATTTCTAGATGTGTGTTACAAATATGTATTTTTAATTTTATATATATTTTAGAAAAATACATACACTTTAAGTATAGGAATAAAACTGTAACAGCACAAATTTTATTTTTTTTCTTTTTCCACTTAAATGTGTACTTACCTGGCACAAGGCAGTGTTAAGGCAGTGGTAGTAATAGGCTTAGCTACTGGTTAATTTTTTGTAAGGAATAGTATGTTTCCTGCAAAATGCAGTTTAGGTGTTAAACTCCAGGAGAACTCTGCTTTAACCTCTGAGTTGAATTATGGAGACGGAAGGGAAGTATCTCCTTTCAAGCTTTTTGAAATTAAATGTTGCAGCTTTTTTATTCCAAAGTAGCACATTTAAGAAACTTTTGTATAAAACTGAGATTTTTAAGTGGTTAAATGCACTGGAGAAAAAATATTTTGTTTCAGAGGGGACCTCGGGCATTATGTGAAAGTTACATGGCTGTAAAGAAACATAGAGCTGGATTAATTATTCACGCTAATGCAGAAACAGACTTCCAGAATTCAGCTGCCTTTGCCATTGTTGTGTAGTACATTCTGTATGAAAGCTAAGATTGGAGTGCAGTCATTTCTACCTGAAGTATTCCTCCTAAATTTAAGTAGCAGGGTAGTGTTATGCATTTATTTTGTATTCTGGAAATTGGTCTTTCTCGGAGTTATGTGGCTGGAATTATTCCAATAAAAAAATTAAAAAATTTTAATCCCTTAAAAAATTAGAAGCCTAAAATATGAATACAGTCACCATGTTTTAATGTACTGTTATTGCTGTAATGCTTTTTCTTTAAAGAATGTTAATGTCTGTAAATATTGTCCATTTATTTTCTAGTAAACTTTCCTTACAGGGGCAATTTCTACAGTTGCCAACAAAGATATTAGAGCAAAAATTAAATCTGAATTCCTTCATCTCAATTATTGCTCTTAAAATAAAATCATGCAAGATAATTCATAGGCATTGTCATCCATGTGAGTTGGTAATATGAGTAGAGTGTGAACTTTATAGAATTGGCATGGAAGCTGAGGTGCCCTTCCACTTACATCAACTGGTCATCTCCTACCAGATAGGAGCCAGTCTGGGGGAATCTTTGTGAGGAACCATGGAAAATCTGTTGGGTTTTACTCACTTTGTGGAGGTATGAATATTTGCAAAATCGAAAAGAGCAGTGAATGCTTAATTTTGTTCTGTAAAACAGTTAAGTCTATATTTTCAAACCAAGTTGAACATCCAAAGTTCCAGGTAAGGTCAGTGGAAAGTGTCACACCTCAACACTTCAAAAATCAGCTAAAGAGACCTTGGTGAGGTAGTAAGTGAGAGAGTCTTATTAGTAGACCTTCTGATTTTAAAAAACTAAAGCAAAACTAAAACCCAACCAAAAAAAACCCAAAAAACCAACCAATAAACAAAAACCTAGAACCAAAATACCTGTCTACTTCCTCCAATGAACCAGAAGTCCAAAGTAACACATACAGTCTGGGAATTAAATATAATCAGACAGTTTTTAAAACACTTTATGAAAAAATATTGGAAATTATATGTGAATTGCTGCAAAGAATAAGTGCAAAAAACTTACACAAAAGAGATATAGTTTTGTTGTGTAAAATATGATAAAGGAGAACTTAAAAGATCAACAGCTTAGTTGTCTCACTAATATTTACACATTTCTCCATTTAAGTATATAATTATTTTAAATTTTACATTGACTAGAAAAGAAATTTTTATTTTTTCATATTACAGAACAGGGACTTGTTGCAAAGCTAAACATAAATAAGGCACCTGGTCCATATGGGTTTATTCACTAACACCCAGTACTAGTTGCTGGCTGGCTACTCGCCATGAAAACTAGGGTCTGCCAAAAGAAAAAATTAGAAAACCCTTTTTTTTTTTGTGAAAAAGAAATGTTTTACAAATATTGAGACTAAATTCGTGCCATGTTGTTTGTACACCACATGTATGCATCTAACATCTCTAACCTCTCTTTTGCTGCATACACTGAAAATAACAAACCTTTTATACACAGGGTGAGAAAGAAAGCAAAACTGGATCTTCAGACTGAATAAAATAGCTGAAGAAAATGATGCAGAAAGAGGCAAGCGTTGGGCATGAGTGTTAATTCTATTATATATGTGACTTTGGTAGAGTTTAGCTAGAGAAATAAACTGCCTCTGGAGATGCCTGAAGAGAGAAAATCAAGCATTTCTCTTTATTCAGAAGTAACTCTATATTACATATCATGCCGGTCTTGAAGCACCAAACCTTTCAGTAAATTGATTTTATTAAAGAAAAAATGCGTGTCCGTGGTGTACACATCTGTTTTCATACGACTATTGATGGCATTATCAGATCGTCATTAATTAAAATACATGCTGGGTTTTTCTTTGTGTATCCATCAATGTGCTCAACAAATTATGACTATGGGCTGTGGCAGTGTGAAGGGAATTTGCCTTAAAACTGGGTTGATCTCAAAATCTGTAAAACCACTTTACATGGGGGAACTGCCTTTGGAACCAGTGTTACGCTACTTCCCAACCGGTGTATTTTAGCCATCAAGTGAGAACTGGGCTTTTTTTGCCTTTGCTTCTACTGTCCTGCCAGCACGGTGACAGGAGATGAAGAACATATTCAAACTTACATGACCATCAAAAGTGTGATTTTGGTACTCTCAGTTGATGACTGGAATACAGTGATTCTTTAATTTTTCTTAGTTTTAGCATCTTCTCAAACATAGGCTGCTACATTCAATTTTACATCATCATTTCCTACTGACTGTAATGGGTCCTGAAGGTGCCTGACTTAAAATGGTATCTTGTGTACTTAAGCACTTAAATAGGTAATTGATCGTTCACTCCTTGTTGCAATGGGTGGGTAACAGAGCGCCTCAAAGGTTGTCTTCCTGTGGCATTTTCCTGCCCAGTTATGGACGTATTTTTGAAAATCACATTCCCAACATTAATGGCATTGGCTTTTCCCTCATCATGGGCACTGCAAGTCCTCTACTGATGTATTCAGAAATGTGACACTTTATATTGCTTTCATAATCTTCCTTTCTATCAGATAAACTATTAAATGAAGGAATTTACTATATGGTAACTGTAGCAACTTATTCAGTCACTGAATACTCATCAGCCAGTAGTATCATACTGATATCAAACCTGAACTGCTAGTTCACCTTACCTCCCAAACTATGATTAGTTGGTCATTCTTACCAGTACTTGTATTTGTTAACATACTCCGCATCACCTATTCAGCTCTGGGTTTACAGAAATAAACACATTGATTTCTGCTTCTGCTTTAGTCTCCTGCCTTCAAATGAAAACGAAATGCAGCACTCTTGTCCTTTCTGACCTTTTCTCAAGTTTGGCATGTTCACTTTCGCTGAAGTAATTTTCTACGAATGAGCAAACTTTTTTCAAATAGCTAGTTTCTTCCTTCCATTCTAAATGCTTTGTTTTGCTCTTCAGGAAACTGATGTGTTTGTGTTAAATTTTACAAGGTAGTTTGTCAGCACTTGAAATAAGAAAAACTGTACAACAAATTGTCCATACTGGAGTAATGCAGTTACAGCATAATTAATGCAGCTTTCAGGGCTATCCTGCCTTCGTTAGTGTGTAAGAATAGTTTCCATTCATAATTCTCTCCATGACAACTCATAAAATGAACAGTTTGTGCTCATTTTGTGCTAGTACTCATTTTGTTTCTCAGTCATCCAAGACCATCTGCACGTTCCTTTGACTCTAAAGATATATATTTCCATTTCAAATCAACTCACGGTTTGCTGAATATAGTAACCCAAATACTGTGCTTGAAGACCTCTTTAGATAAACTCAAATACTTTTATTTCTTCTAAAATTCCTGTGGACTAGGTACTTCTTCTAATAGTATGCATATCTCTTGAGTATGTATAGACTTATCTAAATTTGTCTAGAATTCAGGAAACCCACAATGATTTGCAGTTCTCTATCTTAAGTTGAATGTGGTTTAAAACTCAGATAGTGTGTTTCAATTTGCAGGATGTTATTTATTCTAAATAATCTTTCTCCAAAATCCAGCAGAAGTCGGGAAAAATGAACTCAGAGCTGGCTTTCTAAAAGACTAACACTTGGCAAGTTGTTATTATGACAAAACCAATTTTCAAAATTGTCGGCCTTTTTTCTTAGAAAAACCATCTCCTCCTGAGTCTGCCACATGTCCTTTCATCTGACAGCAGAAAGCGGCAATAGTGAGAACGCATCTTTTGCTCTGTTCCCCCCAACACATTTTGCTGTAGTTTTTATCTCTGCTTTCAAGACTACGGTACTTCTGTACTCTCTGTTTAGGAAAAACTTACAGGATGAAGCATTTTTAGATAGCTTTCATAAAAATAAGAATTGTTTGCTACTTAAATGTTGTACATTTTCATAGAAACATAGAATCATAGAATCTTGCTGATTTATTTTTCATTTTGACCAGAACTTTCTCACCTGACCTTTGTCTATATTATGTCTGATGATGTTTTTTTTCAATTTTTACTTTTTTTTTGGCTACAATTATAAAGGTAACTGCAATGATTTAGGGGTGGCCAGGAGCAGGCATGTAAAATCGCGTACAAAGAAGCTAAACATTTCAGTCATAAATAAAGGGGGGGAAAAAATCAAGTAGCAGTTATAAATTACACTGTTCCATAACATCCATAGCATTACAACTTAACTAATACGTATTTCAATCTTCCACGTTCAGGGACTCAGCACATTCTTTCACAAAGAACCAGCAACTCGGCACACTCCTTCCCCAGCCGGGCTCTCTGCTCATCATTAAGAAACCCCTGCAAGGAGCCTGCAGCTGGGAAACATTAGCCCTGTACATGTTCTTTCAAAAGTAGAGATCTGTAAAACATCTGCCTTCTTTTTTTGTACTTAGCGGTGTAACCCACAGAGACTGATGGTATTTAGATTTGAGAAAAACTAATAATCCATCTCTCCTAGTATCTTAGTAACTCCAGCATCCAATGATGGGAATGATGGGAATCATTATTACCCTTCCACTGTTGTGATGTGGTCAAGACCAGAAAAAAAATACTTCCCTTTGCCGAATTGCAGCAGCATCTCAGCTTTCAAAATCTGCAATAACTGTAGCCACCTAAATCAACTTCAAGTCTGGTATATAAATCTTTTTGCTCTTATATTTTAGCATCCACAAAACCTCACCAAAATGAAATTACAGTTTATGGAAAGTAGTCCAACAAATGAACTGAAATATATAGAAGTTACCTACAGATCTATAAATTTCCCTCTGTAGCCTGTTTCACAAGCTAACCACCAGTGTCTTGACCTGTCAAATTCAAACTGTGGGAAATGAGGGAATACAAAATTAACCTTAGCTCTGCCCTTGCTTATCAGTGGCCTGCCATATATATTTTGCATTCTGTTTTTGAAGGTAATATAAAAGAATCATGGAAAAAGTCCTTCACTTACTCCACAGAAACACCATTTATTAATTTTTTTTCCCCACTTTACTCACTCTATCTTTCTACCACTCTGCCCTGTCACGCACTGCTTTTGGAGATGGACTGTCATAGATATTCCCAGTGGCTTTTGCAGAGGTAGAATTGGAGTGAGTTAGACTAAGATGTCATGTCCTGTTATTCTTTATTTTATGCTTTTCAGAAGGCTTAATTTTTCTGAAGTGATGCTGTGTAAGAGATACTAGTGAGAGTATTAAATGTGCCTTTTTTATGAGTGAATGTGATTTCTTAATATAGGAGGATATAGATTTATATCTGATTTCTGCATTGCAGGGATATTGTCTGTAAGAGTGAAAACCAAACTAAAACGCAGAACCCTGCCCCAACAGCAATAACAACAAAAGAACAAATACAACCCCCCCCAAAAAACCCCAAAAACTCAAACCCACAAAATAATTCAAGCTAAAACAAACAGAAAAAGAGAAAGACTAAAACCGAATTGGAACTTTTGGGTGAGACAAAGGCACCATGCATACAGATATCTCACAATGTGAAGAAGGCAAGAAGGACAATTTAGAAAGGTGCTGCGGATGCACCTAAGTCTTCAGCGGGACTATCTCCAGAGAAGAATATGTATAACAGTGTTTTGAAATATATAAAAGGTTTCATGTTAAACGGTAAAATAATTTGCTGAACTATTTTGTCCTGATGATAATGCAAATGTCATAATTAAAGCTATCATTTTGGCACAGAAACAAGGAGCCAATCATGGTTTGTGTCTGTGCCACACAGTGATAAGCAGTGTAATTTGTAACAGTATGAACAATGAACTTTTAGATTTCGGTGCATAACCTTGACTATCTTCCAGACAAATATCAGAAAAATGTCCTAAGGCTGCAGATTATTACATTTGGTATGATGAGTGTTGGATTCTCGACACAATTACAAAGTTGTCCCATTTTATCTCAGTTTTGCTTTTTCTAATTATGTGTAATTTACTATAGAATAATGGGGAAAAAGTGCCTTCTTCTTTACACCTGCAATCGGCAGATTTCATGTCTTTTCATCTTATTCAAAGAACTGTTGATACAGATGTTATGCTCATAAAAATTCACATGCACATAATATTTCCTACAATGATCCCGTGTACTTTATGAGCATAATTAAGCCCTGCAGCACAGTTAAATGGCACTCTGCTTTCATAAACAGGTAAACTGAGGCATTGCAGTCATGACTTGCTCAAAATTACACCAATTTAATGGCAACATTAGTGGTGGAAGCCGGGGGGTCTGACTACCAGTTGTTTGGTCTGAATCGTAAGAACATACGGCCTCCATTAACCCAAACCAACTTCAACTACAGCCACGTTTCTTTATGACTTTGTATTACAAATGTTTTGCTTGCATTAAGCTATAATGGTTGTTGACATTTATATTTCATCAGCTACCTCAGTTCCAAGTGCCTCTTTCACAGGGTTCAGCTTTCCAAAGCCACATCATAAATCCCTTTTTATACACTCACATTTTCCCCTTATTTTTTTGCATTGAGTTGCTACCCTGCTCTGCAAAACCTCGTCACTATGACCCTGCAGTGCACTAACCACACTTTAAAATTCTTTTTCCTTTCCTGATGATTTGTTTCATTAGTGACATTCTTCAAATCAAATGTACCTAATCCATGGTTCAGTCTACTAACAGGAAATCGGTTCAGTGAACAGGGATTTATATAACAAAAGAAGTGCTCACTTAGGGAGTACTTTTAATACTTAGGTCATTGAAAAAAATGCTAACCTTCAGATTTTTCTGACTTTAATGCTCTGGTGTTTCAGTTTGGATTTAACTGTAAATGAAAGCCTTCGAAAGCCATATAATCCATCAATCTCGTATTTGCTGAAGCACAAGTTTCATGGTACATGGACGTTTTTTATTTCTTTGATTTTTTTTTCCCCCTCCTGTAATTATGTCAGCTATGTTACTTCCAGGCATGCTTTAATTCTGTTTTCCCTTCTGTTGTACAACTCTTAACAAAGGTCCAAAGTCTGGTTTTTTGGGGTTTTTTTTAATTTGTTTGATTGGGGATAGTGATTGCAATCCCAACATCTGCATTTATTTTTTTGGGGGGGAACATTCCTCTTTTTTATGCTATCAGTACTTCAGCTATTGGGGTGTTGAGGCTTAAGGGTTCTGCTTTGAGACATGGATATCTAAGATACAGTCTATCTTACTTGATAAATTTATATTTTTTTGTATGCACAGATTTTTAAGTATTTCCTGAGACAGGCATTTCCTGTATTTCTGACAGGAATATTTTATTTCTCTTAGCTTTCTAGAGGGAGTATTGATATGAGAAACTATACTAGACTGCAGATCCTTTGATTATCTCATCACCTCTCAAATTAATTTAATTAACTGCATAGTTCAGTGTTCTCAGGGAAAGACCAAAATCTACTATCACCACCACCAGTGTTATCTTGGCTGGCTTTCAGAACTGTTAATCCGTTGGTAATACCCCGGAAAGAGAGAAAGTTGGACTTTAGGGTCAGCAAGTGAAAACAAGAAAGAGCAATTATGCCAAATGAACTGTGTCTGGAAATTGTGACAGTCTTAGGGATATTTGTGCCCATTTAATATTAACTTCTTTTTTTTTGTCTCACAGAAGAATGATTCCACAGTGTTACTGATTAGAATATATAGGTCCTAAAGTAGCAAGGCCTTTTTCTGAGTCATGTAACGCTTCTTTTATTCTTTCATTTTTATATTCAGTAAAATAACCTCTGCTCCCCAACACAAATGACCTTGTGCAGCTCAACTATGGTTGAATTATTAGTATCAATACATTTTACAATAGAAGTATGCATGGTGACCAGATTTGAATGAAAAGAGGGTTCTGAAGAAGGGAAGTGAAAAGAACCCATCAAGAATGTGAACAAGAATTATATAACATGATTTTATACTCTTAGTAGATAGTTGAGGAGTTTTTCTCTTATGATTTGTCTCATGGATTTTCCATTGCAATTCAGTGGGATATAGGTGTTCTTTTAGAATTGTAGCCACAGAATCATGAGACAGGCCATATTTTGTATATGCAGATCCATAGTTTTCAAAGAGGAGTCATTGTGCTACTTTCAGTCAGTACTCCTCAAAGCGATGTTCCAGCTCATCGCTCATCTCTGGTGATTCTTTTTCTTCCCTCTGGGATACTTATCTCATGAAATGAGTCACTTAGATGACAGTTTTAACCATACCCTAAGTAGGAAAGAAGTTCCTCCCAATATATCCTGCTTGACCTTCTGAAAGAGTACAGAAGCAATCCAGCCATTCATTATCTAGTTTTCAATTCAAAATACACTTTATCTGACTGTAGCCTGGTTTGAAAGAAATGAGTTCTCCACATTTCAATCACCTGCTTTTCCTGTTGTGATGAAATGCCAATAATATTCAATAGGCTACACTACTGGCAATAAGATCATTGTATTGATTGAGCAACTCTTCCTTATCTAAGACTATCTGTAAAATAGAATATTTTACTATGACATGAAAAAATTGACTAGCAGAAAAAGAATGCCAAAAGCTCAATGTAGCATCTACGGTACATGCAGTACGGATGAATTACTATTGTTCTTTATTCACAGTTAAAAATACCCTTAATATTCTAGAAATGAAAACTGCTGCATGTACCATCACTGGAATAAGATTAGACTTATTTGCAAGACAAAAATCCACAACTCCCCTTATGAATTCTTTAGGGTTTCATGAGATGAGCATGAACATGAGACCATGAGACCAGCAGCCAAGTTCTATAATCTAGACAAGGTTTCAGCTCTCGTTTAGGGGTAGCTATAGATAAGTTACTCTCTTCTACTCTTTTTTACAATGAAAATTCCTTCTGTATCATATTTTAATGGAGTAGCAAGCCAGAAAGATTTGCAATACAATATTCTGCTTGTATTTTGTGGTTGCTAGGCTATAAAGAGTTTTTAGCAACAACACTCAAAAGTTAGTGCTCAAAAATGATTTTATCAAATTTCATATCAGAAAGTAAATTAGCATTCAGTACTGGAAGGGTTGAATGAATATGCACTGAATTTTGGTATATGTAACCTTTGTTCACAAGAATTTTTCTTTTCAGTGGAGAACAGGTGCAGTGAGGTAAACTGCGATATTAGAAATCTTGACAGTTATGTCAAAAATGGGTTTCTCTTCATGTGCGAAGGTGTTCCACAGAATAAAGAAAAATACAGTAGAAGAAAAAACAAGATTAGGCTCTTGGTGCTGTGTCTGACAACTGGATAAAGGCCTGACACTGGAAAATCAGCAGCTGCAGCTACCTCCCTTCTGAGGAGACTGGAAGCTGTGTGCTTGGGATGCCAACTCAAGATTGGGTTTTTGTGTCTGAATCTTCCGAAGCGCATTGCATGGGTGTTTTGTTTGTTGTGAAGAAAGAGAGGCTACTTCTGATTCTTATTCTGATGGGGAGGCCATCATTGAGGATGCACTTTGAATTGCATGTAGCAGAGTAAACCTACAAAAGCCACAGTATTAAAAGAGAGATGTGAAATACATTTTCAGAACTCTCCCAGCTTTCAAAGAGAAAGAATGCTTCCATGGTGCCAAATCCACAAAACTATTTTCTTATGAATCTTGTGGTTGAGCTCCAGAATGAGCTCTTTATTCAGCCTTTCCTTATTTCCCCTACCACTTTGTATCTTCAGAAAACTTGTAAAAGCTTGATAGCTTGAAGATGTCAATTGCACTATAAAATCATTTGAAATTGGCCATTGTGCTCAAGCTTGGTAGGGGAGACTGAAGGATGCACAGACAAATGGGTATATGGGTGTATATCATACCCACATCCTCCTCTCTTTCCTTACTGCTTCCCTCTTGTAATGCCATCACAGAAACCTAATTTTCCTTAAGAAACCAAAATAAAAAATTCCCTGAGGTACACCAATGAATCTGTACTGACTTTTGGGAATCATTCTTGATTTATATCTGTCTGAGAGTTAATTAAACTCTGAGCCTTAATGAGATCATTTAGGTACAGACCCTGCAAAGACATATCATGTGGCTTTGTACAGGTGAGCAGTCCCAGTGAACAGACTGGGATCGTTCAACCTTGTAACTTTTTGCAGAATCAGGGTTTTAGTTATCATTTCAAACTTTAACTGGTCTTTAAAGCTTTGAAGAGAATCTTAATCATTCAAATGTGTTTAATACATGAAAGAAGATTAGGAACTACAACTCTATTGTTATGGCTGTAGTGAATTAGTTTATATGACTGCAATCACAATAAGTTCTGACTCAGAGTTGTTATAAAGTAAGTCTTGTAACGGTACACAGTATAAAAGAATGCAGTATATCTGACCAGATATATGTTAAAACAACACAACTGTAATGCTTGATAGAATATTTCTATTACATTTCCCATGATATCGTCAGCATTAAATATAAGACAACATTACCAAAAAAAAAATAAAATAAAAATGAAGGGAGTTTGACAAACGAAAGGGAGAACATTTTGTTTCACACAAATGGGAAAGTCGCTGCAGCAGTAAATGCCTCTGTAAAAGAAAAAGACAATTTGAGGGCGAGGAAAGGAAAGATGGAGCAGTCATCAGAGACATCCGGAAGAAGAGAGGAGGATAATTTATGTACAATGAAGGCGCAAAGTGACGCTCGTTCCTGTAGCCCGAGGGCCGCTGGCAGCCGAGCGGCGGGGCTGCGCCGGGCGCTGTTGCTCTCCAAGGTCCTGAACGGCGGAAAACCCTCAGCTTAAAGAGAGGAGTCCTTTAAATAGGAAACCTGAAGTGAATGAGACCAAAATTGCTGAAGAAAATTAAATATTAGCTTAAATTGTTCGCAGGAAGTAAGAACATACAACAATTTGATTGGTTGGTTTGTTGGTTGATTGATTGATTGATTGATTGATTGATTGATTCATTGCAGTTGGGACTGTGTTTTGTATACCTTGCGCTGTATCACTGTGGTTCTTATAGGGAATATGTATATATGTGTCTTTGCATGCTCGGGCACAATATTTAGAAAAGAGTTTGATGCGTTCTGCTGACACAAGCTTCCCATTGTTGCATTCCTTGTGCATTAAATCTAATCAGTGATATGCTTCCATTCTTCTTTTCATACTGAGTTAATTCCCTCTTCCAGTGGGCAAGCACACCGCAGAGTGTTTCATTTACTTGTCATGGTGAGATCAGGAAATCTATTGTTAATTATTATGGTTTCAATTCCCAACTCAGCTGCCTATGTCAGATGTGCCATTGTGTGTATGTTTGACTATTAGTGACTAGATGGAATATTACTATGTACAATATGAATAGAAGGCTTTTTTCTTTTAAGCAAACTTTTCTAGAAAGAAAAAATGAAAATGGTACCAGAAAAGTCTGACAGTCTTACACAACTATCCAATAATTGATTTAAATACAAAATTAAAATTATCAGTTTTATGTGTGCATATAAGAAATAAGTTATTTATTTTTTCAGACTCCTTTAAACCATAAATAATATGCAATGAGATTGCTTTTAACACATATGAAATACATTTCATACATAGGAAATATATTTAATACATTCATACATATGAATACAAAGATAGATACTATTAATAATAATACTATTAACTGGAAAATGTTACCACATATAGCTAAAATGCTGAAAATACAAGAAGGTGAAGTAAAGTAATTAAAATAGTATCTGATCCATCAGGTGTCTATCATACCACATATTTACAAATAGACAAAAAAATCTTTTTAATATTATGAGTAATCTCGTGGCTTTCTGTTAGTAGGAGCTACTGAGTCAAACAAAGAAAAAATCCAGAATTTCAGTTTAAAACCCTAGCCTGTAGAGGTCCTGATGAGTTCCCCACATTTGGATTTTGAGTTGAATAGCAATAGTATGGAAAAAGGTTGCCTCCTCTTCCCGTAAGACATGGGGGGAAAAAAAAGAAAGAAAGAATGTGTCATAATTTCCAATTATTGGGCCTCTCCACAGCAATCACATTTGAAATTTAAAATCAACCACTTCTCACTAAATGTTTGTTGGCTTCAGTGGAAAATTAAACTCTTTGGTAAGTACCTGTAAGAGTTGTAGGGAATGTAACATTCTGTACCTAACAAACTGTGGAGTTGCCCTATTTATGCAAACAGTATACGACATTTTCTTTTGCAAAGATACTATAGCATCCCCATATAAATATAATTCATTTTAAAAAGGTACATTAGTAAAGTATGTACAAATTGAATACCAAAATGGATTTTGCATTCTTTTATAAGTTCCTTTACTTTATTATGACATTAAACACGTAAATAAATAGCATTTTTATAACGATGAATACAAATATAATAAATGCTTAACAATTTGAATTTTTATTTTGTTATTAGCATGTTATTAATCCAAACCTTGTAATTAAAATTTTGAGGACTTTTTTAAATGGCGTTTGCATCGTATATTGTGAGCACTTGTGAGTGCTGAGCAAACATGCAAATGAGCAAATATATAATAACTTGGAAGCACAATGCAGTAATACTAGTGTAAGAAGGCTCAGTCAAGAGCCTTGTTATTTTATAATATTACATCTATCCCTCCTGCAAATTTAAATTCCCTTATTCTTTCTATTTCATTCCTACTAATGGTAGAATCAGTATTGCACACAGGGTTAAGGAATGTTTGCTAACATGTACTTTAGCTCTTCTTAAATCAGGGTGAAATAATATTGGAGTAAAAACACAGTTGTGTCTTAATGTTGATACAACCACAGTGTTTTTCAAATTTACAACTTAGTTGTCCTTTACAGGTCAGGAAATTTTTCTCCATGAAAAAGTTTTACAAATCAAAACTTGTTATTCTTCTTTATTTAACACAGGGAAGAACAGACATACAATAATATTAATTTTAATTTACAGTTATATTTCATCAAAATATCATTTGTGTAAAAGGAGAATTGGCAAATTCTTTGGCCAGTTTTCATGGATATAGTTAATTTGTTTTGCAATATACTAAGTGCTTTTAACAAAAGCATTTGGTATCTTGATGGTTTCAGATCTTAAATCAGATAAAAGAGGCCTAGGAAGCAGTCAGGAAGACAGTTTAAGGGATTTTTTTAATTGAATTGTTTCACATTCCTTAAACAGTTGAAATCTGGGGAAACTCTTTCCAAACTATTCTATCTATTTTCTCACATGAATAAACAAAAATAGATGTGTTTTCCCCCTTGGACAAAGGATGGCTTTGCATAATTCATAAAATAGTATCTTTTCCCAGTTCTAGGGAGGGAGAAAATCAAGACATGGACAGAGTCACAGATGCAGAAGAACATTCCAGAACTAGCTTTAGATAAAGTAGGTCACATGCTGTAAACTCACACCAGGTACAGCTTTAATTTTTGCAGGCAGTGCCACAAGAGTTGTGTCATTATGCTGTTGTTTAATAAAGAGTATGGCATCTTTGTACAATACTTATTCTCTGGGAAGAAGGGGAAGAGGTTCTGTAATAAGAGAAGTGTGCAGAGTGAGTCAATCAAGTGCCATTGGAAGAAGAGGTCCACACTGTGAATATACCAGTAATTGACATCTTGTGGCTACCCCCATTGTAATCCAATTAAACTTTATTGAATTCCAACAGGGGAAAACGGTAGGGGCACAGATCCTCACTGCCATACTACCATAGGCCACACTCCTTACAGGCACTGGAAACCAATTAAAAACTTACTTATCCAAAATAGCACGCTTAATGAACACACTACACTGTCTGGAGAGGACTATAATTATCTTCTTCTCATCATGGGCCTGTACAGGCATTAGTACAATCTCAGGGAGAAACAGTTGAACTATCCCAAGAAAATTAAATTAATATCCCCAAAAACTAGCCAGACATTTTATGGGATTTTTTTTTTCCGTCACTACGCACCTGTTTCTACCAAAGTTGTTAATACTTAGCAGTTTGATGAAGACATTCATAAAGACATTGTCTTCTCTGAAAAACACGCCTCATAAATGGTTGGCAAATGAGCTGGCAAGAATTTTTGTAAAAGTTTGGCTGAAAGTTACACATTCCATCTCCCAAATCCTCCACAAGTTGAATGGTATTGAATTGAATTGAACCCTCTACAAATTTTGTACAAGGGAACAACTCTGCCATTTCATAGATGGAATGTGAGGTGTATGCAGAGATTAACAGCAGCACTGAAGACAGTTTAGATACAAAAGTCAGTGATTTATATATCTTTTTCTTTAAGTGTATTGTATTACTCTGAGGAATATGTCCTATTTTCCTTTTTTGAGACTGACAGGAATTACCCAGAGCAATGATCACGCAAATGCATACACACAGGTGTACACTTGTGTCTATATGGCAAAGTGAAGAATAAAGCCTGGGTCAGCAAAACATTTATCTTGCCTCAAGACTCTAGCCAGGATATTGGTATTGAATTCCTGCTTCACAAAAAGAGCTATGAGATATTTCAGTGGCTCCATGCAGTCCAAACCCTCATTTTTATATTGTTAAGAGGTTTCGTAGAATCATGGAATGTTAGGGGTTGGAAGGGACCTCTGGACATCATCTAATCCAACCCCCCTACCAGAGCAGGTCCACCTACAGCAGGTTGTACAGTTTCCTGTAGCACAGTCTTCTCCAGCAGCAAGTAAGGGTCTACTGTTGACATCAGTGTTGAATAGGATCTATCCATTCAATTTCCATTTTGGTCAAGCAGTTTCTTTAGTAGTGTCCAACAGCTAATGTCACTCCTGCATCAATCCCATAAGGAAAAAACAGCCTGGACATTCTTGCAAGCTGGATGGTGAATTTCCTCCTCAGTGTCAAAGGAATTTTGTTTCTTCTATTTGTATCTTTCATCTGGTTTTTGAAGAAAGGAAAGTTTCCATAATCTCTTCTTGTGGCTTCCCATAATTTGACAAGAAAATTCCAGGGTCTCCAAAGGATATTTGTATTAACCTTGCTCATCATCTCTCAGTTCTTTATGTCTGTTTTAAAGTCAAATATAATGACTAATTCATTCCATAGAGAGGCCTGCATTAGATGCTATCTCTAGCACAGGTCACAGCCCACACATGTCAAATGGCTTATTTATAATGTCACTGGAATAGGACCACACCTCTAACTTCCTTCTTTCTCTTTCCTCCTGGCAATCTTTCTCCTGTGAGCACAAAGGACTGTAGGCGCATCCAAAAACGAAACCAAATCCAGCCAAATTTGTTAATTTTAGAGATTATAATTTACTGTATTTCTGAAGGTAAAAGATACTTACACTATTGTCAATGCTAATTTTGTAGTGGTTTTCTCCATTGTATAAATTACATGTGAAACTTATATGCACTTGGATATTTTCACTCATCAATGATATTGATGTAAAGGATCTGAAATTAATATTGTTAATATTGTTTAATCTCCTCTAACATAACTTTTGAAACACTTGCAAATTCTGCATCTGAAGAGTAATGGAAAAGGAAAGTGTTCATGCCTGTTTGCCGCACAAATTTAAAAAGACTTCATAAATACACTTTCATGACATATCCTTTTTCCTACTGATTGGACATAGTTTCATTTTTAAGCATATACCTTTTTGACTAATGAACTGTAAAAAAAATGCAGCAGAATTCCATGGCTTCTTTTAGCAACAAATCCGGCCTTAAGGCTGTTATGTATTACAAATAAAATAGGGGGGGTTATTGTTACTTGATGTTGATGTATGCATGTTTTTACTGTTTTAAAATTAACATTGCAAATATTGAGACTATTTCTATAACAAAGTAGACCATTAATTTATTTTCGTCATGCCTTGATAATTTGATTATGTATGTGTTGTTGTTCAAATTAAAGCTCTGATTTTTAAAAGAACATAACTTAAAAATAGTGATTCTGCCAGGAAACTTTCAAAGTCCTCTCAAAGGTTTACAGGTGATGAACTCTATGATTAAAAAATATGTATTTTTTTCTTGAGTAAAGTACCAGTTTGTGCACATTTTTATTTTCGTAAGTATTACTGCACACAGTTTGCAAAATAGTGGTTATCCGCATGGTCGAGACAGGTTTTGGTCCGTATTTATTCTATGTTTTTGGTTAGTTATGTACACATGTCTGTATACATACATGTGTACATAATATATACATACATATATACCTATATGTATATATACATATATATATACACACACATATATATCTATGTATCTATGTATATGTATACCCCTTAGATGGAAGATGATAATCTAGCTTCTTCCAGTGGATTAAGCCTGTACTTATTACTGCATCAGCACATAAATTCAGAAAGTCTCATTCCTGACAATTTGTATGGCAGCTCAGGCATTTTAAGAGACTTTATGGGAAGTCTAAAATCATTGCTTTGTTTCTTAGAAATTAAATGACTGTCTTTTGAGAATCATAAACCCTACTTAGCACTAGATGGGTGACCACAGCATTTCAGTGTTGAAAATCTGTGTACTCTGTGTGGGTACTCCGCTTTGCTAAAGTGAACATTTTTGGTGGCTCCAATAAGTATGAGTAAGATGTGATCTTCTTGCTCATCAAGAAACTTATCACATTCACTGGGAGTCCTGTGCACAGAGTGACACAACTGTATGCTAGTTAGGTTGGAAATTTTGTTGAGTAGCCCTGTGATTTACACAATATTTTAACTACTATAAGTGGCTGGCTGGATAATGGTGTCTACTTGCCTTTTCAGCAATGATATGTTTCTTTACTAAAAACAAGTCTTATGTTGTTTTTATAGCAATAGAAGACTGTTGCTGATATCCAAGTTAGAAAACACCAATATGTATGCAATTCCATGTTATGAGTTCTGAAGTAGAGTTAAGACGCACGTTTTGGCTGTCCCTGCTAGCCTCTTCAGAATCTTGGCTGATTCTCTTCTATTTGACTCATTCTAGCCAATATATGTCATTACCCTTCTTTCACTATTGTTGCTTCAGGAGGATGAAGGGAAAAAGACTATTAATACTGTAACTACATGTGGATATACAGAGTCCCAAAAAACTGAAGAATTACACTTACATCCAGAAACTTAGATGATCAAGGTGAAATTGTCTGATGATTCTGGCTTCTGTTGGCTCCCATGGCCTTCATTGGTGGGATCATCATAAAGGTGTTAAGTGTTAAAAAACGTTAATGTGTTTAAAAGACATTAATGTCAGTGTCGTCATAAAAGTGTTAACAGTGCAAAGCATTAAATGTTTTTCTACAAGGTTATGCTTACCTTGGCACGTCAAGAGTCCCACTTCTGAAACTTTTTCAACATGTAATTAAATGCAATCTAGCGCAAGCAAAAGTCCAGGGGTTTTTTGGTTTTTGGTTTTGGTTGTTTGTTTTTTTTCCCCTGGGAAGACCTGCTTGAAAGAACTTCATATATTATAGTAATGGCAATTTCACCAGCCCCTTAGAGTCAGTGTTGGCTTCTGCCAAAAGCTCATAGACTATGGCAGAAATTTTGTCTATGATAGGCATCATGTTAAGCACTCCTACTGCAGCATCACTAACATGGGTGTGTCAGAGTCAAAAACCTTGTCTCTGAAAGTCGGGGCAAGAGACTTGGTAGTATGGATCTCACAGAGATCCCCTAGTAGTATGGTGCAGATAATCCATGATATCTCATATAGCTTTTGCCTTGGTAACCTAAAACAAATTCAGGTTACTCCTTTGTGCCCTTCTCAAAAGAATTACCTTGCCTCATAAGAGTGAGAAAGCAAAAAGGGGAAATTTGTGTTCTGTGTGTAGTGCCAGAGGGACTGAAGAGTGGGACTGAAGAGTGGTCTGTGAACAGATCTGCAGTCAATATGAGATGGGTAAATGGTCATTTATGATATAGTTGGAAACATTGGGAAGCATTAGAAGTGCCTGTGCAGGATGATGGATGGATGGATGGATGGATGGATGGATGGATGGATGGATGGATGGATGGATGGATGGATGGATGAGTAGGGTTTCTGGCTTCAACCTGAGTCTTTAAGAATATGGTCATAGGAGGGTGGACTTAGATTTGGTCTGAAATAGGTGATATATTACAGCCACACATTTAAAGTTTTTCAGAAATTCTGATTTAATATGAAGACCTACTTTACCCTTTGTGCCTAGTTTTGCAAATGTTTCCTGTTTGCTAACATTTTAAAATGAATGCAAAGGAGATACGCTGAGTGAAATTCTGGTCTCATTAAACCCGATACAAATTTTTTCATGACAATTGGGGTTAAAAATTTGTTATTTTATCAAGACTTACAGTCTTTGTTTCTTTAGAGGTTTGCTTGCAACATATTGTTTGCAAGTAAATCTAAGTTTTGCAAAAATATTTGGGTATTTCTGAAAACTTGGCAGTAACTAGGACTCTGACAGAATCTGGGGCTACAGTTTCATTCTTTCAGTCTTTTAGAGTCTAAGCTCCAAAGCCCTGCACAGTATGGTAGCTTTAATCAGAGTAATCCCAGGGAACGGGGCCATTGGATAAGCTACAATTCAGAAAGTCAGGTTTACATGTAATAGCCCTTATGTCAAAGATAATTTGAATTACAATGTAGCACCGTGAATAAAGAACTAATAATTGTTTTCACTTGTGTACGGTCCATTTGCTGTTGAGATATTAAATATGGCTTCAGCATAAATATTTAAAGATTGTATTGTGACAAAATGCAACTGGGAAGAAGCTGTAAAGGGACTTACAGAGCCGGCATAGACTGTGAAAATATGAAAAATAATTATGTTTATTTAGGAATAAGCCCTTACTTTTAAATATTTAGGAGTGTCATGGCATACGAACTGTGTGTGATTATTACGGCGGAAAAGTTTAATTACATCTCTTTCCACCGTGCCTGCTTTTGTGGCTTCCCGGAGGAGGACTGGGAAGCTGAAGAACGCCTAATGATCTCCTCGGAGCTGTATTTTCCTCCCTGCTTTGTAATGTAAATGGCTAGTTTGAAAGCCACCACGGCTTCACTCTCTCCATCCCCGAGCATCCTCTCTGGTTCGAAGGGGAAGATCACCTGACCGCCCCCTAAAGCTGCCCCTTTCGCTGGAAAACCTGGGAAGGCGCCGGCCGGGGCCGGGGTAGGTGGTGGCTGCCGGGGGCTGGGGGGCGGCGGAGCCGAGCGCTCCGGCGGCCGCCGGGGGTGGGAGGGGAGCGGGAGCGCCGGGAGCGCCGCCGCTCCAGCCCCGGAGAGGAGGGAAAACAAAAGAGCTCGGCTGCAGTTTTGTCTTGCTGCGTGTCTGGTTTAAGCAGAAGATTCTAGACATTCGTGCCGAAAAAATCAAAGCACGGCTGAGGCTACATCTACCGGGAGGATCTTTTCTGCCCCCAGAATGGGCTGGATCAGTACAGGTGGTTCGCAGACCATGCGGAGACAGACGGGCTGAGAGCCATGGAAAGGTGGGATAAGACTCTGCCTCTCTTTCTTTCCTCTTTTTTTTTTTTTTTTTTTTTTTTTTTTTTTTTTTTATTCCTCTCTCTCTCGATTTGTAAAGCGGTATGGCTGGGACCTGTGATGGGGTCAGTTAAAGAGCTTAGAGGGGTTTTAATCCTACAAAAGAAAATCAAAATTAGAGGCGCTGCCGTGTTCAGCCAGATGTTGAATCCAAACTTGGGCTGAGTCGGACTTGCTTTGCGCGATTCGTGTGTTGCTTGTGATGTTGTCTTTGTTTAGAACAGTTGCCGTACGAAACACCATGCCCTAAGACCAACTGCATGCTTCTCTCACAAATTGTCAGGCGACTGTGCCGATGCTGTTAGGATTTTGCCAGGGGAAGTGCAAATGAAGGCTTTGATTATGATGTTTATGGAAATAAAAAGAGCTGTTGACTTTGAATTTCTTGTGATGCGGGCATGGTTCGAAGTTGAGCTGTGATTGTTGTACATTGTCTGGCTTGTAACAATGGGCAGTTCAAGTAGAGCAAGTTTGAATGGTGTTTCTTTAGCAATTCCAAATGCATTTCACTCTTATGATCTTTGACTTTCCACTGATGGCAAGGAATGTGATTTTTTTTTTTTCTTTTTTGATGAAAAAGCCAACAGAATTTTTAAAAAGATGAAAGAGAGAAGCAAATTAACGTTTGTATTTGAATGGTTGCTGTTAACACTAGCATGCCTAAAAATCTAAACGAAACCCCAGCAATTTCTCATTTCGCTTGCTGGGCAGATGCATTTCTTTTGTTCCTGAAAATTTTTCCCTGCCTTTTTAGAACAAAAGGCATGTGCTTTCTGCTTTTTGCTTTTATTTTTTTTTTTTAATGGCAGCAAGAGAGTTATATACAAATTAGCAATTTTGTACAGGTTAATGCTCTGCTTCATTGTGAAGTAAACTGCCTTAAGGTATTAGGAGGAAAGGGGGTGGGCAAACAGGGGGGAGGCTTGACCGATGTGTGAGAAATATTGAATTCAGATGGATTTAAATCATATAGAGAAGCATACACTTATCTGTAGCTGAATTTCAGCTCCATGTCATGCAAAATCTGCAGACCATAGCAAGGAGATTCTTAGCAACCAATAAATCAGATTTGTAATGGGCCTTTAAAATTTGTCTGTGAGGGGTGACTGCCTGGGTCCCCTTTGGCCAAATTAAGATGCAATCTGACAGTACAGTAGCATCTGTGTGCTGACATTTTCTCATGAACCTAGTGAAAAATGGCTCCATATCTCTTCTTCAGTCCCCAAAAGACGGTTTCTGAATAGCCAGGCATTTTCCCCCTGTATTGTTGTTTGTTCTAATCACCATTCTCCCTGATAATGTCTGACTGGCTTGTTTTGCTTTGCTGGCTTTGACTGTTTGACTAACTGAGGGGCTGTAGTGGGCAGTGATTGTTTTACCTGAATTCAGAACCTCATGCCAATACTACTGCTTATAAACAAAACAAAACAAAAAAATATTTGTTGCGAGTGAGTTGTATAAATACCGCTAATAAAGCAGCTTCTGCCTGTACTGCTGGAATTAGGTAAGTGGGTTGAAAAACATGTGGCTCAGATAATGTGCCACCCACGATACAGGTGAAAAAGAAATGCCAGCCAGTAGTGAGTGCAACTGACAGGTAAAACTGAAAATCCGAAAAAAAGGCAGGAGAATAAATTCCTTAAAGGCCAGAGATACACCTCTCTGTACGGGTGTTTGTTTATCTGAGGGAGAAGTTCACGTTCAGGTACTACGAGACCGAGTGGGGGAGGAGGAGGAGGGAGGAAGGCACTCCTTTAATTGTACTCTAAGTGTGCTTATTGGAAAGAGCCTGGGATGGAATGGCCATTCAGTCTGACACCGCAGCTCTGCTTTAGCGTTCCTCAGAACTTCCAGCTCAGCGGTGGGAGAAGCCTCCATCTGTGCATGGGTAGGGTGAGCGAGGAAGGGGCCCCTGGTTCTCCCTCCTGACCTGTGCCAGGTGACTCGTGGGGTGGCAGGGAAGTTTGCTCCGGTGGAAACTGCTTCTTTAAATGTTCCCTGAGATAAGGTGGCTCCGTAGCACAAAAGTAGGGCAAGTGGGAGGCAGAAGGATGGCTGTGAGAAGTTATGAGTAGTATGGATCCTCTCCAGAAAATGTGACCGGTGTTATTTTTGTGGCTGCTTAATAATGCCTACGGATTGAAAAACGGTGTTTACTGAACTCCTGTACTTTCTCTCCAATTTAAGGTAATAGTTTCTCTGTTATTACAAATACGATTTTCAGCAAGAAAAGAAAAACTTTAAAAGCTTCCCTCATAGGAAACAAATGGTATAAATATTATGCCATTTACCCACTGTAGGAAGCATTACATTTTAGTCAGTGCTTGGAAAGCATGTTGCGTGTAATGCTTATGAAAAACCCAAGCGTTGCTTGCCAGACTTGTTACAATCTTTATAGATTAATTTTCATAGACCTAAATGCTTGGAGTTATGGTATAAAATTCCACTACTGCTAGAGAGGAGCGAAAATGGAACTTTAACACCACATGCAGATCCCATTACTGCCTTTGTACAGGTAGATAATTTGACAGTAGTAAACAGTTTGCTTCATGGAAAGTGACACAATTGCACTGTGGGAATGTGAAAAAGAAAACAAACATCTTGCAAACCATCAGACAAGCAGAAATGTCAACGAGGGATATTCGAAATACATAAAGTGGTTTGAGTGACAGAAAGATTCCAGATGCCTAATTCACCTTGACCCTACTTATAAAACAAGGGAATGCAGCTGTAGTTTTAGAAATTAAACCAAATCAGGCTGATTTCCAGATGTGTATGTACATAATCAGAAAGCATAGGAGTCTAGTACTGAACAGGAACAAATTAGATTTCGAAACTTAACTGGACACATTTAGAGAAACTGGATTGAAGATTCACAGGCAGAAAAGTTTCTAGAAGAAACAAAATGAGCAAACAACCTAAACAAAGCACACACATCCAAGTCGTAGCATTGTCCATCAATTATGTGATTATTAAGTACAACAGTGCTTAAAGTGGGCTTTAACTGTGAAAATCTGATTTAAGAAATGAAGCAAGACTTTTGGCATTTATTCTCAATATGAAATGAAAACTGCCCAGGGACATTGCTTGCAAATGCACATTTTCCCAGGGCACAGCACTGACACATTGGACCTCTGTAAAGGGGGAGGGGAAAACACAGAAATAAAATGGTGGCGCTTTGAAAATTTCTCACCATCACTTTCTGCAAGCTGTGTGAATACATCCCATGATTAAATATAAAGGACAGGATTATTTTCTTGTTGTGATGAAAATAAAATATAAGAAGAATGAAGTAGATTAATGTATACTAACATTAAAGAAGAATCAGACCCAGGGTATTGAAGTCTGAGAAAATTATATTTACATTGAAGCAGTCCAAGTAGCGATTGTCAGTGTTCCAGCTGACAGACTCAGCAAACAGCCCACCTATTTCCCATTTCAGCAGCAAATGCCTGTATAGAAACCATCATGCTCTCACTGCAAAATAAGCTTAAGAACATTAAAGGCCATATAGTATTCCCAGTTGCCCTAATGCAACCAGTTTAAATCAAGTGTGTTGTAAACCAAGTTTGTTGTAGATGATATCGCTATGACAGAGCTGATTGTAGCCCACAGAGTCAAGAAACGAGTACGGTCAGCAGAATTAACTTTTTTTTTTTTTTTAAATAAGTACATCCCAGCTGCTCTCGTCATTTCTTCCACATTTATATAGGACATTCCAGACCCATGTGTCTTTGTTTTTACCCTCATATAAAAATTTCAGAGACAAATCTATCTCATGTAGCTGTTGTGACAGTCTTCTCCTGACTATATTATACTGTAGGATAAAGAGGAAGCTGATTCTTGTGGTGGTCTTCAGTGTTTATATACAAAGCATACCCAAGTATTAGTAACTGTCCATTATTTTGTAGAAAATGAAGCATCAACTGTAAGGTTAGCCGAAAACCGTACTGTCTGGGGTTGTGCTTTTTCTGAGCATGGAAGGTTAGGTTGACTTTTTCAGCTGAAGAAAGAAAACCACTCTCATCTGGAGAGAAGCAAGGTTTTTCTAACCTGACCTTACCATCTTTTCCTTGTCACGCTTCCAATTTCTTTGTTTTCTTCCTCTCATACTTTTTTCCTGACTTTTCACAAACTACTTTATTTATGGAAATCTTCTTTGATTTGACCTTGCCAACCATCTATGATTTTCCTCTTCTACCTCAGATCCTTTTTCTGGGACAGTGAGATATGCTTTCTGGCTCCTAGTGTTTCTTTGGTCCAAGTGAAGTCAGAATTTGATGCTGGGGAAGTGAGTTGTACAGAATCGCGTATCCAGGTGCCTATAGAGCAAGATACTCTCAATCTCATCAGTCTGCCTACTACAAAAAGGAAATAATTTTTTATCCCAACATTAGTCAAATGTACTGTAAAGAACTTAGTCAATATTCCCATGGTTAAAACTGCTGAAGGAAGCAGTGAGAGCTGACAACTTTCTCAGGACACTTTGATCGTCTGAATCTATGTCCTGAATACCTATATCATCATATAAATGGTCCTGAAGGAGAGTGGGTTTGTTAGGTTTCAGGGCTCAGCTCTGCCTCTGATGAAATCGGTGCAAAGATTCACTCTAGAGTAGAGACAAGAGAACATTTAGTAGAGAAAAGAAATACGATCTTGCAGAGGGGCTCAAGTTAAATATATTTTAGTGCCTTCTTGGCAAAGAAAACAAGCAAATAGGATTGACAGTGGGTGATCACTGAACCTCTAAACCCCCTAACTGTTACGCCGTATAAAAACTTATAAAAAAAGTGCCTGGGAAAAAATCTTTAATCTGAAGGTATTAGGAGTTAAGTCTTTACAGCCATGACAATCCCTATTGACAGAAATGCTCATAACCCAGAGGTGATGGAATACAAATGGGCATGGATGTGGGAAGCATTGCAATAGAGAGCACATCACAATAAAAGCTCTCTTTCTCAGTTATCCTTTCCTTTCCAGTCAAATAAATAAATTGCAGTGATGTACAGTGTGAAAAATTATTGCAGCTAGAGTGCTTTTCTGATGACAGAGACGACATAAATTATAAAAGCCTGTCCTAGATAATAGAATGTAGAGATTGTTGGAAGTTAGTAGAGATTTAGGAACTCTTGGGGTCTGGATTCATTCAAGCATACTAAGTGGGTACGGATTGCTTCACTCCCGGCTTGGTCATCTGCTGAGAAACCTGCACCGATGGGAGCACAGAGCTATGGCACGCCTGTGTTCTTTATCTGACTCTGCTCCCAGGGCCCTGGCTTAAATCTTCAGGAACGCTCATGAGGTTGGCCAAAGTTGTTGGAGTGATTGTACCCATCTCTGTGACCCATGACGACAGAAGCTGTGATGAGTCCAGAAGGTGGCAGTGATTGTAGTGAAATGTTGGTGAGCAGACCCTCTCCAGGACAGGCCCTTCAGGGCAGTTTCCTTTCATCTAAGAATTTTTCACCTTCATAGTCAGCCTTCTGACAGGAATTCCAAAAGGTAACTTAGCATCACCTTGTGATGCTGTGCAGTCGGATACAATCCAGCGTTATGTATTTTAACAATGCTGTAATCTTGCATGTAACCTGAAGAGGAGTGAGGAACAGTGCCTTTCTTGCTAATTAAGGTTCCCCATCACATGGTTGGGATCAAGTGTATCTAAAAGCAAAGCTTAAATACGACACCAACTTTCTGGAGTGCTCTGCAAATCTAGAACATCTGAGGAGATTTGCAGAAGGCTCTGTAAAGGAGCTTGAACAGTTCATTGTTCACTGTCTGTTACTGGGGTAACTGGAAGCATGTGTGCCTCTGTCTTCAGAGCTCTGCAGCTCCTGAATGACAGAAGATGACACTCTTGTCTTGGTGTTTCTTGTTCAGAAGCTGCATTAGAAAGCAGTTCTGGGAAACAGGAGTGACGAGTGTGTGGAAGTGTGGGTATCTTTGCATCATTTACTTTTATGAAAAGTAAATGAAACCCCTGAAATCCAGAACTCTTTATGAGAAGGGGGGTAGCTATCCCTTAGATAGCAGTAAGAGGACTGTACTGCACAAAAGGAAGAGGTAACTCAAAATTTTCCTAGCTTTTGCATTGCTGGATTTTAAAACCTGGAATAACTATGGGGAGAGCCTGTTCCTGTCACCTTCTATTCTGTCCTTACAACCATTAAATACCAGTGTCAAACCAGCTGCAGTGACTTAACCATCCTGAAACACCTGCCTGTATGCCTGTTGGAAAGTCCTTCTGAAAAAGGAGGAGTGTGCCGACAGGGAGCTCTTTATTGTGGTTTTTTCCTTCTGCAGATTCAGCAGGTGCTATATATTATCCTTTACAACCTTCAGCCATTGGGAGCTAGGACATTGTAATTATGTTCCCCGTCTGTGGAAGTTACTGCCTATTACTGTGTGAAATATGCGCTCTGCTCAGGATTCAAAAGTAAACTGAAGAAGCACGTTTGCTCCTGCTTTCATACAAACAAAATAATAGTGGTGTTAATTTCCAGTAGTCAATGCTCTCTCCCCCTTGTATGGTGGAACCTGTATAAAAATACCTTGTTGGTGATATGTGAGGTCAGACTCTAAGTGGTGACAGTTCGCTTCCACAAATATTTTACATTTTTGTAGTTTCTTTTACTAAAAATCATAAGGGTTTACACTCATTCATAAGTGTAAAAATAAACTGTGAGGATGAGACATAGAAAGTACGTGACCATTTTTATATAGAGGTAACTTTAAGTCAGGATCTCAGAGCCCTTCCTAACAAGTTGTCTTAATTGCTCATTGCTCTTGAATTTTTATGAGGTTTGACATATAAGTACCTGGACTCAGTTCCCACAATGACTCAGTAGCACATGAGAAAACAAAAGTTGGGTTTTCTAGCTCCTGCAGCTCCTACTTTTGTGGCCTCATCCACGCCAGCATTGCCTTCTGTGAGGTTTCATGACTTTCTGAGTAGAAAAACGTGGCCTAGTTTTATCTCACTCTGTTCTTTCTCTCCTGGAGTTATTCAGAGGAAATGAGATATGGTGGGTGCCTCACGCACTATTCCGTTAGGATAAAGAATGTATGATGTCTTATTGTGTTTAGAAGAATGTTCCAAAGAAAACTCTCTACGGCATAGTTGTGATAACAAGCAGGAAAGAAATAAATAAAAAGAGAGACAACATAAGAAAATGTAGCTGCTTTGGTGTAATCTGCTAGTTCAGCATTACAGTACTTGATACTAGCATGCCTCCTTTGCCAAGACTCTTGGCGATTGCCACAGCAGTCCACAGCATAAGACACTGTGTTTCCTATAGCTGCCCTAAAAGCAAACAGAAAGTTTTTATTGCTACGTACCTCCAGCAGATAGTGTGCAGACCATCCTTGGCAGGGGCACAGCGCACAGCGACAAGCTCTTGAGCATTTTCTTCTCATGGGACTGACCATGGCTTTTAAGTACTGAGGTGCTCAGTTTGTCTCTGGCCTGGTTAAGTGAGTGAGACTGTGAGTGAGTATTGCTAGAAATGTTGGTACACCAAACACACCAGCTCAGGCATGGTAGCTCATGAAGGTGGAAGATGCCTTCTTACTCACCTACCAGACATTAATTTGCACTTCTGTGTATAAAGCTTAGTATATTTGAATTCTCCACTGTGATAGGAATATATGATCACACAGCTCAGACTCCACCTGAACAGGAAATACAAGAGTTATTGTCAAAATATCTTAGATTTATCTTATGAAATTTGCTTTCCCAGCTGGAGTAACAACAGGGTATTTGGCCCAACATCCTGCTTTTCATGTTGGCCAGTAGTGGATACACTGGTAAAAGTAGATGAGCCAGGGCAGTATAGGGTAATAATTTTCTTTTATACCTTCCAGTTTCCAATATAAGTTGCCAAGATGCTATGAAGTTTTCCAAGTAATATGACATTTTTCTTTTAAAGCATGAATTGATGTTTATGTGGCCACACAATGCAGAAGAAATGTCATTTCTAGTGTTGGTTCTATGGATACGTGCTCACTGGTGTGTGTGTAACCAGACCTCTGCACCTCAGTACAGGGTGACCAAGTCATGGAGGAAAACTGGTTTGTTATGCCTTCACCTGAGCTTACTGCTGCCTTGGTGATGAGCCTCCTATCTTCAAGCACATCAGACCTTTCTGTCATCATTAGAAATACTTTAAAACTTTAAAAGTCAAAAGCTTTATGTTTTGGCTACCTCAGCATATAAATCTGACAATGTGTTTCATTTGTGATAAGCACATTTTTGTGCGTATGAGTCATGCCAGACAAAGGCAAAGTACTGTAGTCCAAAAAAAAGCAGGAAAAAAAAAAAAAGAATCAGAGGAAACCCTTTTTTTGGGAAGTTATTAAAAAAATCTGCTAAAGTATTTGACATAGAGTGTACCTCCTAACTGGGATCATAATAGTGCTTCTACCAATCACCTTTTCTGTTACAAGAAAATTTTTGCAGGCACACCTTTCAAATACCAGTTCACCTTATCAGTGTGAATATGATTTTGCTTTGCCTATGTGCTCATCCTTGTTAGGGTTCTCCCACCCTTCCCCAAAGGTGTGAGGGGAGATTGGATCAAAATAGATGCTGATGAACAAATGCTTTTTTGTCTTTGGGTGAAGTGCTGTTGTCTCTTAAGAGACAGCTTCTGTTTTTCCTTAGAGTTGCTGACCCTCTCTGAAAATGGCTATCCTTGAGTCTTGGCTTCAACCTTTCACACTGAAAGAGAGAATTGGCCATTGTCTACAAAGGGTTGTGACCAGCTATCGCTGCACCAGAGAGGTCAATGGGAGAGAGTGTGTTTAACAAGCTGTGAGTGAGAGATACGGAGGGGACCTGAGAGCAGAGAGCTTGGAGTAAAGCTCCAAGAAGGAAAACAAATCCAAGAATTTATAGAGAAACCGAGAGGACAACAAAAAAACAAAATTAAGAGAACTAAAAAAGAAAAATGAAAATGAGCGAAAGCAGAAACAGGAATCCTCATGTGCATCCTCAAGCTGTCATGGTAAAGAATATAAGCCCTACAGCTTTTCCTTCACTTCTCCATGGAAATAAAACAATTATCATGAAACTATTCTATTTTATTCTTCAGCGAAATAATTTAAAAGCAGTTCCCCATTGTGGGAAGACTTGACATAAGGAACAGTTAGTGTCTCTCACAAGCCCTTCTTTATGGTTATTGTTTAACTCAGTGCCAGAAAGCTGACACCCACATGCCACCATGCTACCTGAACAGAAATGGATAGTTTTGCCTTATGGGAGCTGAGGGGTAGGGAGAAAAATGTCTTCAAAAGGAAAAAAAAATTTCATGCTGGATTGTATCCCTTTGGTCTGCACATGTTAAACCAGTGTTAAAGTTCCTTCCTGAGGTGGGAGAGGCTTCCAGGGCAGTGGGACCCTTCCCTTCCACCCCAGGCACTACTCCTTGCTCATGGTGCTCATGCCATTCCCCTCTCATGCTCAAACAACTATGTCCCACGTCCGTGACTTTTCCTGGGGCTGGCATGTTGTAGTGGGCTCCTCTCCATCAGGGCTGTTTTGGGAGGGGTTGATGCCAGGCCGCTTGCTGTGACAAAAGGTCATCTTCAGGTTTTCAGCATCCTGGTGAGCCATGGACTGTCAAGGGAGGGAAGGGTGGGAGGGTGAAGATGGGAAGACCCAACCTTCGTGGCCTCCACGTGGCATCCCTACTTGTGAGAAAAGGCAGAGAGGAAACTGTGAGAGAAATGGTCCATAATCCCTGCTGCTTCCTGGCATATTATTATATGAGAGTAAGAGATAACAGTGTGCTCTTTGATAGAAAGTCACCTTCTAGCACTTTGTCATTCAGATTCTTTGAAACTCAGCCTGAATGGAACCTGCCTGAATAAAGCTCTAAAACGTGTGCTTTATCTTAAACTCCCTGAAGAAGTGTCTTCACTCCTGAAACACATCGAAGCTTTATTACCAGCCAGATTCTGATCTTGAGTCCAGTGGTGTAAATCTGCTATTATGCACTCAAAATCAGTGTTATTATCCTAGCAGTGGAAGAGAGCAGGTTCCCCCCTTCCTCCCAAGCAGAGGAATGAATTATTTCCACATTGTTGGCATTGTAAACTTCTCCTGACATGGTGCTGGCACTTACTTGCAGCCAGATGATTAGAATTAAGCACCGCCTTTCCTTTGCAATTTTACTAAATTAAGTTAAATCATTACATGTTCAACCTTCTGTTACACTGTAGAAAACTTACTTTAGATAAAACTCACCCTTTTATTTTACTTCAAAATTCTGCGCTCAGGAGTGGCTCCCAAAACATAAAAATGCATATTAAAAACACTCAGAGCTACTTGTCTCTGTAATGGCGGTACCAGTTTTTCTCAGTTTTCGCAGTCAGAGAGAGATGCAGTAACTTTAAGGATGGTGGAAGGTTTTTTGTTGGTTCAGAATAATGATGAAATTGCTGGGTTTCTCAGAGGAGAGGTGGTGGTTAATGAAGAGTCAGTGTTAGAGTTTATATTAAAGTGAACGTTTAGGATAGCAAGAGGTAAGATTTTAGGGCAAGGAGGAGCCTGTGTGTGAGAAGGCTGATAGAGCAGCACTCAGAAACTGCTTCAGCCAGCACCTTGCAGAGGTGCCGACCTGACCACATCTCACAGATGCAGGTGGCCTTGCAAGAGGCTAAGAGTGAATACGCACAAGAGAGGTGAATAATTTTATTTGCTTAGACACTGCCCTTCTGCATCCCAGGTGGTGGTGTCAAACTGAGAGGATATGCCAGGAAATTATCACAAGAGTTCAATTCTAGGACCATTAGTCCTAATCCTCTCATCATCCTTATTTTTTTACAGTAATATCATGCGCTATTTATAATGGAAGTTGCTCCCTCTTTGCTAGTCCTTCCCAGATAGTTCCTTTTTGCACTCATTAAGATTATTAACTTCTTATTTATTATCTATAATGCAATAGGTCCAATAGATCTTGATCATTTGTACACATTTATAAAGAGAAATCCAATGTCCACCTTAAAAGTGTTGTGAACATGTAATTCTGCATTTGACATATTCTATAACTGTACACATGGTTTCTCCTGTTCCAGGCATTCAGGATTCTTAACATAAAAGCAGATTGTTCAAGGGTTATTTTTTTAGAAGTATAAATTATGTGGTAGTAAAGCATTTAAAAGAACTTATCCACCCATAATGGGAAGAGACACTCAGAGAGATTTCATATACAAAACTGTAGTTTTCTGCTTATTTTTGCATAAAACAGGCCAAACCTGAAGACTTGTTGCATACTAGGGACAAAAAAGTAAATTATTTGACAATTTTGTGTTAATGAGAAACAAAATAGTGACCACCCATCAGAATGACAAGAGCCCTAACACTGTATCACAGATTACATCTCTTCTTTTTAATTAAAATATCTGTACCATTTTTCAGAAGTGTAGAACTGGAAGACATCCCTGGACTATTGAATTCAGTCCCCCTACAATCACAGGCAATTATATCATGTAATTTCTTGCCTAAGCATATCAGTTTTGCTACTCTAAATGTTTGGAGCACCAACTATGTCCTCATCTGTTATCAGTGTTTTTCATTGATCTCAGTGCTGTGCTGTGCTCTATTCACCAATTAATCAGCATATCACCTTCACTGACCTGAATACAGACACTTTGCAGAATAATCTCTCATCCAGCAGCCACATTTGCTGCTTTATACTCTTCCACCTGTCTAGCTGCATCGTGATCATATTTTTCCTCTACGGAATTCTTTTTTATTTGTTTTTTTAAAGTCATAGTAACTATATATTAAGTAATGAGTAAGTTTTAGATGGATCAGTCAATACAGGAGAGAATTGTTTCTAATTTATGTTTAAAAAGTAAACTTAGTTTAGCAATAATGTTCACAATAGAGGCTGGCTTAACTTTGATTGCGCAAGTACACACCCAGTTTGTATCAACCAAATCTAACTGGATAATGCAAACAAGCAACATCCTTGGTGCTTGAATCAAGGCACTTACCACAGAAGTGAGCAGGTTATTAAGCTGTTACAAATGCTTGATGATGAGACTTCCATTATGCCAAATACTATTTTGAACTCTTGCTTCTGTCTGTGGCGTTGATGGATCAGTACAACAACCCTTATGTATAAACACGATTGCTGTATTTACTGGATGTATGACATTTCTTTAGGTTTAGCCCTTTTAACTGTGGTGTTTGCTGTGTTCTTCATTAAGTAACACATGAGTTTAACTTAAAAGGAATTATGTCACAACCGTTTCGTCATATTACATTTTTTAGTTTTTGTGCTTCTACATTTCAACATTATCTTAAACTAATCTTCCTGTGACCTTGTTTGAGCGAGACTTTCATTAAAGTATTTTCTTATGAAATTAATACAGGTCATTCCTTCTACACCGTTTTGTTGTAGGGATCTCAAAAAGTCTGTAGTTGACAACTAAAATGAATGTTTCTTGAGACTATTAGAATAGTCTCTTGAGCATTAAAAAACAGCAATGAAGAGAGATTTTTTGTTTACAGAGCACCCAACTCTTCGTATAAACAATCATCCTTTGATCTCCTCCTGGAGCTGACAAGATAGGAAGCAAACTGGTAATTTTGGGGTTTTCTATAAAAAAAGAAAAAGGGAAAGAGATTAATTGCAAAAGCATGTTTTACATCAATGTGGTGCTTGCCCAGTTAAAGATCCAGGCAGAAAACAAAAGCTGTATTTCTAAGAGCAGTTTAGGTACATGTGCTAACACAATCCTAGGGCAAAAAAATAACATTTGCTGTTCTTAAAATTGCAGTTTGTGTCATAAATTGCATCACATAAGAAAAGTATGCCTTGTAGGTGAGGTAGCTTTTGTTTCTTGAATATTTGTTTTATCTTGTTCTTTAAAATTGTGTTACTTTGGCCATTAAGAGCTGGTGTGACTCTGGGCTGTTACTTCTCTAGACCCTTCTGTCAAGGAGAATTCAAACCACTTGCCAGTTTACCGACAGCATCACCTGCAGAGAAATTAGAAGCTGAACTCAGTAGTGAAGTGGTAACTTTTAGCTATATTCACAAGTGTCTCTCAGCTCTGAGATGCCACTTGAGAAAAAGCCACACTCCCAAATGCTCTGAGATGCTGCTTTTGAAGTGACGGGGGGAGAGTGACAGAAGGGAGAGCGGGCTAAAATCAGGGACAAGAGAAGCAAGAAATGGCCATGTATGGACAACTGGATGCTCTAGCCTTTGATGAAAGACGTGAGTGATTTAGAATGTGTATATAAAAGCTGCTGCCAAGCTTTTATGGCCACAGCACTGAAGAAAACCTAAGTGAAAATCCATTTATTCCAAATTTGGGTGGAGAAAATGTTTAGCTTCCTGAAACACTCTTTTTTTTCCTTCTCCCCCACCCCGCCCCAAAGTATTGTACGACCTATGAAGAGATGACTGAGGGATATAAGTAGTACCACATTGACCGATGAATTCTTAATGAGGAATACATTTTCACACAGAATTTGGAAACAGAATGTATCTGGATAATCTCTGCAAAAGCTGCCATTTTGGTAAACTCCCACAAGAAATTCCTGGGAGATTTCTATATCTGACATTAGAGATGTAAATTAAAAAAGACGTTCAAATACTCTTCATACAAGTAACATGATGTAGGAGTATGTGCCATGCTTTTCATCCCATGTAGCTCAGTGTCCAGCAGCAGACCAGCATTTTGACATCTCAAAGAGATCGACACCTCTGCCCTGATCACGTAAAATAGGTTGTGCCCAGCCCTGCACAGTTCTGCCAACAGCACATTGCACCCCCCGGGTTCAGCTGAATTATCTTATACCAGCCAAGGTGGGTGTTAAGGGGGCCCTGTGTGTGTCAATGTTCACAATGTTGACGTCCCAGGAATGAATTAGTTACTAATTTTGGTTCAGAAGAAGTCACAGTAAAGTAATGTGATGAAATGACAAGAAACCAAAAGACAAGCATCCAACTGTTGTACACCTATATTTATGAGTGCTGATTCAAAATTAACAGAAATGAAAGAGGTAGCAAATCACTCCAAGAAAAGTGTTAGGACCTGTGACACAGCTTGTGGTAAATGGAAAAATAATGAAGAAAAATGCTGTGCATTTGTTTAGAAAATAACAAAGGGATTGACATAGTAGGAAGCCGTGTAATCGCTAAAGGAAGGATATTATTATTTTTTCCCATTAACCTGATGATGGTGTTAGTACAGAAACCAAATCTGAAAAGAAAATGTTATTGTAAAAACAAAATCTATAAAGGTCAATAATCAACTGGAGGAACAAGTAGAAATTGCTCCTGCTGTTGACAGGCATTTCTAAACAAGCTGAAATCACAAAAATCCTTAAAGATTAAATCAGTAATTTAGAAATTACAAGGGAGGGATATGGTGGCTAGTGCTTTACACCATGCTAACTTTTTGTAATTCCCAAGCCCTTAATGGGGAAGTATATTTGGGTTGCTTAACTGTAAGACCATATCAACTGAAACAAGGCTCGATCCAAAAAGAGGGTGGAAAGTAACGGGAGTCACTGGGATGGCTCAGCTCATTCTTATTGTTGTTTTACATAGTGATTCCGCTCTCATTAAGATTCATATAGTTAATGAAAAAAGGCATACTTGGGAGTTTGAGAATGACACTTTTATTTTAACTGTAATCTACATTTATGTAAAGCTTTCTGTGTTTACACTGTGAAAGTGCTGACACAAACTGAGCCACTCATAAAGTTTATTTTTCAAATGCATCAAGTACAGAATGCACAAAAGAGCTTACAAAAGAGGGAAGCATATCTCAGACAGACAGAAAAAGATTTCAAAATACATTTTATCAGCCAAAAAAAAGATGCTGGTTTTCATATAAATCTTGGGTTTTTTCCTTAAAGACTTACCCATAGCATGTGACAGAAATTGTAAAACTCTAGAGATACATCTTTTTCAGATTTATTGGGAAACGTCCAATATTCCTGCTCGAACCTTTCATATAACCTTAGCCAGAGGTTTTACTTAAGGCTAAAGCCTCTCATGAAGTATTAAGGCTGTCCCAGCTTTTCCCATTTCATTTCTTCAGCCATGCGGTTGAAGAAATGAAAGTACTAATCCTTCTCAGCATGGCTTTTAGTTCCAGGCAGAGCAGGAGTTGAGGGAGCAGTGGGGCTATCAGATTGCATCATGCCTGGAAACCGCATCCCGCGTTGCCATGGCAATGACATACAACAGCTTCTCTGAGGTGTCAACGGAACAGCAGCTCCCAATAGGTGATATGCACAGGTTGAGCAGCGCATCCGATTTTTGAGTTTTCAAACCCCCCTTTGCTAGAGATGGGTTGTGGACTCTGTGTGTGTGTGTGTCCTGTGTAGTTATATCAGTAAAAATCTGAGTTAGCATGGGTTTACGTAGGCTCTGTATAGCAATAAAACTCACCAGCTTTCCATATAAATAACTTACACTGTCCTAAGCACATCTAAACCTGGGAATTATACTGAACCCAGATATACCAAATCAGACACAGAGATTAATGTTTGTGGCAATGGTGGGGTTTTTTGGGGAGAAGTCCTTCGTATTGTCTCCCTGAGAGACGTGCGTTGGCTGTGCTCTGTTGGGCTGAGCAAGCTGTGACTTGGCTTTTTAGGGGCAAAGACTGCACTGGAGGTTGGGCTGGAATTGAGACAAGTTCTGGGTTTGTCTGGGTTTGGTTTTGATAGTGGTCTAGTCTATGATCCTACCGAAGTCTCTAATGCCTTTGATCTTCTGCCCATGAAATACATACGTTGATAATTATTCCAGTCCTTCTATGCAACATGCTTAGTAATTAGAGATGAAACATACAAATATGCGTTTTTCCAAAGTAACCAGATTTTTGCTAGCAGTAATAAGAATTATGGCTTCTCATCAGTAAGATTTGTTGGCTATCTTACATAAATACTGACTAGCTCATGTTTAAGGGCTTGTTACTGAATATTCTAGTCACATCTTATTTCTGTCTACAGTTTTCATGCGAATGCTGCCATTTCTATCAGGTGCATAGCAAGTTCCATAAATACTCACTTTTGGGTGTGCAAGGGTAGGGAGAAGAGAGCTTACTTATAACAAGATTGCACTCAGATTCTGCATATGTTAACTTTTTCTGCATTATTGGAAAAGATGTGAAAAATGGAAGAAAAGGATTACACTTCTCAAATATGCTCATCTTACAAGACTTGCTCTCCATTCATTTTTACTCAGGGTCTCTGACTCATGCGAACTTGATGACAGAAATCATTGCTCTATAGAGAAAAAAAGCTTCAGCAGTGTAACTCTAAAACTGATGAAAGGTTTGTTTAAACACTGGGAGAATAATCAACTCACCTTAAAATCATCTCTCTTGTTGAGATGAGCACAGTATTATCTTAGTTTGGGGGAATGAATGGTGCTGATGTGTCTAGTACTTTATATAACTGCAGATACTGCGTATTTAAAAAGCAACACATCAAAGTGATTTAATGCATTAATTGGATAAAAGAAAAAAACAAGTAAGTCTCTAAATGAAGGAAACTTAATAAAGCTGGCAGATCTTTTTCAAACAGAGAAGTATTCTCTTTGTATTTTACAGGATTTTTCTGAAAGGGATTTCTTTCCTTTGATTTAGCCTTGATTAAGTGTTTCAGGGGTAAAAATCCAATTATACCTAAACTCAATGTGTTGAAAATACCCAGAAGAGAACTTAAATCTAATTGATGTATCTGAATTCACATTCAAAGCAAGGAATTACCTGACATATGTTTGTAAAGCATTGTACCAAGGTGTTAATTTCCTTGCAGCATCTTTCTTCTTTCAAGATATTGCCCTCAAAAATTTAAATCAAAATAACCAAATTCAGTATCTCAAATGTACTGATTGCTTTTCAAGCTGTCTAAAAAGTTCAAAACATGCTGGATTAGCGGATCAGAATTCTGTAGCGCTCTTTCCTTGACTCCAATTAACTTGTTTTGTGACTTTGGAGAAAGCCGTTGCATATCTTTGTCTATATATCAGTAACACTGTGTGTAATGACAGTCATTTAGGGTTTGGGGTTTCTTTAAATGTATGTACGCCTATATAAAGAAATGTGAAGTACTACTCCTACTAGCTGTCCAATCTCTTTAAACCCAAAGTCTCCAACTTAGTGTTACTCTTTATGTTGCATATGAATATTCTGTTTTCTCTGTGATTATTGGGGTGTTGTTAACGTAGCTGCACCTTATCAAGGGCAAATGTATCATTTTATGTTTCAATGGCCTAAGAGTACAGACACTAACAGTAAGAAACCAGTGAGACAGTAATAAGTTTGTGATTTTTCACTTTAAGGGAAGCACATATTTTGGGCCTCTCATATGAGAAAAGAGTTATTTTTCCATTTCCTTATGAGCTGGAAGATGAACTGCTCTCAAAGCTGAGGAGGATTTAGGACTACACCAGATAAACTGGCATATTTTACTGGCAGTACTCATTTGCTTTCTTCATGCTGTGCAAGCTGACACGAATAGGTTGTAAAAAGAGGCAATAATACAATGAGAGATAGTTACAAAGAAAATTGGGGGAAATGTAACCATTTTATTTTCCTCTAAAATGTAATTTAGTTTTTCCAAACAGCAATAAAGCACAGGTTTTTAGGATGGTAAGTCTAGGAGGTATGTCTATGACCCAACTGGACATTTAACTTGACTGTATATTAACCAGCTGGACTGACATTGTAATGATACTGATATCTGTTGAAAAATTTCAGCCAAGACCAATTATATGCAGTATGCTAAAATAGTTGGAAAACAGTACTTCTTGCCAGTTTTTTTCAAAGCCCTGGGAGCAGCACTCAGGGACTCTGGAGTGCAGGTAGTTTTTCTCATCAATCCTCCCGGTCAAAGGGAAGGGGGTTGACAGGGCAAATAGAATCTGGCAAATCAACAAATGGTTACAGGATGGATGCCACAGCCGGGGGTTTGGCAACTTAGATCATGGGACTTGCTTTGAGAAACAAAGTCTACTGGGAGCTGATGGGGTCCACTTGTCAGAGAAGGGGAAGAGCATCTTCAGTCAGAGGCCTGCCAAGCTTGTGAAGAGGGCTTTAAATTAGAGTTAACAGGGGAGGGGAACCTCAATCCAGCCTACTCCTACCAGTATGATGTCAATACCAGTAACAGATGTGCAGAGCCTGGAGACGGGTTGCAGGTCAACAGGAGAGCACCTGGAGCGCAGCACAAAGGAATACCAGACACTCCAGCTAGCAAGTCAGCTTCTTTGGGGACCCAACTTGAATTCCTCTCTGCAAACACACGTAGCATGGGGAATAAATAGTTAGACGTGTGTGCACATCTGCAATAGAATCTTATTGGCATCATGGAGATATCGTGGGATGGCTCCTATGACTGGAGTGTTGGAATAGAAGGATACAGGCTCTGTTGGAATGGAAAGACAGGCAGAGGAGATAGGAGCAGCCTCATGTTCACAAGACCTGGTCCTCACGGTGAACTTCAACCACCCCAATATCTGTTGGAGGGGCAACACAGTAGGGCATAAGCAATCCATGTGGTTCCTGGAATGCGTCGATGATAACTTCCTTCTCCAGGTGATAGAGGAGGCAATGAGGAGAGGTGTCATGCTGGACCTTATTCTCACCATCAAGGAGGGGCTGGTCAGGAATGTGAAGCTCAAAGGCAGCCTTAGCTGCAGTGACTGTGAGATGGTGGAGTTCAAGATCCTTAAGGCAGCAAGGAGGGCACACAGTAAGCTCACTACCCTGGACTTCTGGCAAGCAGACTTCGGCCTCTTCGGGGATCTGCTTGGTAGAGTACTGGGAATAAAGCCCTGGAGGGAAGAGGGGCCCAAGAAAGCTGCCTAATGTTCAAGGACCACCTCCTCCAAGCTCAGGAAAGATGCATCCCAACAAAGAGGAAGTCACACAAAAAACACCAGGAGGCCTGCACGGATGAACAAGGAGCCCCTAGAGAAATTCAGACTTAAAAAGGAAGCCTACAAAGTGTGGAAGCAAGGACAGTTAGCCTGGGAGGAACACAGAGAAATTGTCCAATCAGCCAGGGATCAGGTTAGGAAAGCTAAAGCTCTGATAGAATTAAATCTGCCCAGGGATGTCAAGGGTAACAAGGAAAGCTTCTATAGGTATGTCGATGATAAAAGGAAGACTAGGGAAAATGTGGGCCTTCTCCAGAAGGAAACAGTAGACCTAGTCAGCCAGGACACGGAGAAGGCTGAGATACTCAATAACTTTTTTTGCCTCGGTCTTCACTGGCAAATGCTCTGTCCACACTGCCCAAGATGTAGAAGGCAAAGGCAGGAGCTGGGAAAATGAGGAACTGCCTGCTGTAGGAGAAGTCCGGGTCTGAGACCATCTAAGGAATCTGAAGGTGTGCAAGTCCATGGGACCTGATGAGATTCATCCACAGGTCCTGAGGGAACTGGCGGATGAAGTTGCTAAGCTGCTATCCATCATATTTGAGAAGTCATGGCAGTGCGGTCAAATTCCCACTGACTGGAAAAGGGGAAACATAACTCCCATTTCTAAAAAGAGAAAAAAGGAAGACCTGGGGAACTACAGGCTTGTCAGTCTCACCTCTGTGCACAGCAAGATCATGGAGCAGAGCCTCCTGGGCAATCCCAAGCACAAACACAGGCTGGGCAGAGAGTGGACTGAGAGCAGCCCTGCGGAGAAGGACTTGGGGTTGTTGATGGGTGAGAAGCTCAACATGAGCTGGCAATGCATGCTCAAGCCCAGAAGGCCAACAGTATCCTGTGCTGCATCAAAAGCTGTGTTGCCAGCCGGTCAAGGGGGGTGACTCTATCCCTCTACTCTGCTCTCGTGAGACCCCACCTGGAGTACTGGATCCAGCTCTGGAGTCCCCAACATAAGAAGGACATGGACCTGTTGAAGCAGGTCCAGAGGAGGGTCACAAAGATGATCAGAGGGCTGGAGCACCTCTGCTATGAAGACAGGCTGAGAGAGTTGGGATTGTTCACCCTGGAGAGGAGAAGGCCCTGGGAGATCTTATAGTAGCCTTCCAGTACCTAAAAGGGCCTACAGGAAAGCTGGAGAGGGACTCTTTTATCAGGGAGTGTAGCAATAGGATGGTGGGCAACAGTTTTAAACTGAAGAGGCTAGAATTAGATTAGATATTAGGAAGAAATTCTTTATTCTGAGGGTGGTGAGACACAGGAACAGGTTGTCCAGAGCAGTTGTGGATGCTCCATCCGTGGAGGTCAGGTTGGACGGGGCTTTGAGCAACCAGGTCTAGTGGGAGGTGTCCCTGCCCATGGCAGAGGGTTGGAACTAGATGATATTTACGGTCCCTTCCAACTCTAACCTTTCTATGATTCTGTAAGCCATTGTGTATGGTTTTTCACCTCCCTCCCAGTCTCAGGCATAACATACATTCAGCAGACACAAATGTCATGTTACTCCTCAGCCTCAATTGATACTACCAGTACGCTATATATTTACAGTGATCTTGTAAATATAGGCAGTTCAAAGGCAGTGTGCAAAGGATATAGCAAAGGCTCTGGGCACCTTTCCTTTGACGTTCTGAGTTGTGGATGAATCCTTCTCTGCTAAAAAATCGTTTTTTTATGTGAGGTCTATTCAGCTCTCACTTTAGCACTGAAAAATGCAAATATGCTATTTTTTGACTTGGTGTTGGTATCAGTTTTTACACAAAGCTGTAAAGTGAATAAGCTTACGAATAATTTGAACAGTTATTTCTAGTGTGCTTAATTAGAACTGGGTTAAGTGAGGACAAATCCAGACTGTTAGACTTCAGAGTGATTGCTCCACTTAACCACAGATCACTAGTCCATGATCCTTATTTCTATTAATATAACGGCTTCTCTTGATCCTGGGGTCATATTGCTAGGATGTCAGATATGAAAGATCTACACTAGTGCTTACTCTGCTTACCTCTTGGTTTATCAATGCATTTAAAAGTGCATAAAAGAGGATACATGTGTACGAGCAATGCATAGCAGCTCCCTGTTTATCTCATTGCTTTACATTCTGATGAATACTTCCTCAATATCTCAGATAAGGGTCAAATAAAGAAGCATAAGCAGACTTAAAAATTACATAATTAAATATATTTTTGAGGATTAACTTTATTTGCACCACTGATAACTTCAGCCATTCAGCTGTTGTTCTTGAATGATTTAAGTGAACTTTTCAGATCTTAGAGGCCCTTTCACCAGCTTTGCCAGTGACATGCATGTGCTTCTCAAAAAAAAATAAATGAATTTTAGTTTGTGGCTTACTCAACACTCCAGAGAATAAAAGGAAAGTGTAGAAATTGTGAAATGCGTTACACAGAGTGACTGTTAATTCCCTAACTGATATAATTGGAGTTTAGTTGAAGGAAATGCTACATGGATGGTAAAAGTTTTTGAAGTGTGGCTGTGATTAAAAGTAACTAAGTATTGAAATGTTTAAAAATATCTACAAACCGTGATTCAATAGCATATTTAAATATTGTTCTCAGATGTGGTACGTATTTCCTTAGTACCTGATGACTTCACTGACTTCAAGTCTTGTACCAACATTAAAATGACACCAGGTGGTTCAGTTATAGACCAGGTTATGTCATCTTTATGTGCAGTAGTTTGTCAGTGTAAACTGTATGAAAATGTGTTTCAGGTACTTTAAAGGAACAGCACTGCATGAGTTAGAGCATACCCCTCTTCTGAAGGTCTTTGCCAATGCACTGTACGAGGGTGAACTGATGAACTGTTGACTTAATTTTCACTTTCCCTGTAACCTCTGGTAGCTATTGCATCGTCTTAGACAGCAGGTGAATGAGATTGTTGTGTACTTTGTAAAACAGATCACAAGTCAGAAAATACAATTCTGTCCCCCTGGAAATCAGTGGTAAAACTCCAGCTGATTTCTGTAGCATTGGCTCTTACATATTCCTACACGTGCAAAACAGGACCAGCAGAAGCAGGACCATCAGTTAACTTTAGCAATACCCAGAAGAAGTCATGCTTTGCACTTACCGCCTATGGTCCATAGAATCACACTGGCTTTTCCCATTAGGAACCGGGCATGGCTTCACCTCTGTGAGGTACCTAGGTATTAGTGTTCAGCTACGTGCATGGGGATAAACTGAGGCATAGAAATATTCAGAAATACTGAGCAGGCAGGTCAGGGACATGGCTGCACTACAGTCCCAGATGTCTGTCCTCACCAGTGAACATGAACTCTTTTTTTAGTTTCTGTACTGCTCAAGAACTGCAACAGAAACCAGGAAAAACGCTGCCTGTTCCCACTGATTTTCAAGCTCGCTGCTAATTGAGACATAACACTAACTCTGTAATGCTGCTGTATGTGACAACTCACACCCATTTACTGTCTATTAGTGTTATTCTTCTGGCTTTAGAAACTAAATCTGGCATTGCATTTTACAGCTTGGGAAAAGATCCTATGAGAAACAAAGCACTAGGATGCAGTCAGAAGTGTCTAGTCATTAATACCAGCCACTATCTCAGTTCTCAAAAGTGCCTGGATTAGTGTTTGATAGGAGCCTATTTGTTAAGAGAAGCAAAAGGTCTGTTTTAAAAGAGAATAACTTGGTAGGATGCCTATTAAAATAACAATTACAGCCTGTGTAAACAGCAGGTCTAGAGAAACCCTGGAAATGTTTTGTTTGTCTTCTACCCATCCTATGCAAAAAACTTGTGTAGATAATGATGCCTTGAGTTTATTAAGGGGACTCTTGCAAGGCTGACAGACCAGAAATCTGAACTTTCCAAAAAACAAGCAAGCCAACCCTACAATTTTTTTCCCATATAAAAATACTGCAGTGATAGCCAACATTTCAAAGAGTAGGCATTTTAAAATTGCAGCAAGCCGGGGATCACTCAAAGCGTTGTTCATGAGCCAGAGTGTCCATTTCTAGGGATGCAGCTTCAAGTAGGGTAGTAATTTAGAATACCTCCGTAGTGCAGAGATAAGTCAGCGCATCACTTCAGTGTTGCCACTAACCAAACATGCACAAAACTCCCCAGTCTGTGTGTGCTGGCACGTGAAGCCTGCCCTTTGTGGTCCATCAACAGAGCAATGCTGCTGGGGTGAGATCACGTCTTGCTACAGAGGGCTGAGCGCGGACAAGCAAGTGCTCAGCCTTCCCTCCTTGGTGCTCCCGAAACCTCTCAAGCTGACTTTGGGGTCTCTAGTTGCTTATTCCTGTGTTCTGGTATGGAAATTTCCTTCAACTTTCATACATAGTCAATAATTTTCGGCCCAGCTCTGTTCTTCTAACATTTGTATACAACTTCTAGACAACATTTCCCTCCTGCAGCCAGCTGTCTGCAAGGCAGCTCCAATCCGCTGGTCTGGTTTTGGTGATTAGGGTACTTCTTTCCTCTCCATAAAATCTGCTAAGTCTGATAGTCCCACACTCAGGGATCCACATGAGGCTCTGCCACAGCTTGCTGCTATCTGAAATTAACATTCAAGCCTGACAACATATTTGAGGAGCTGTGGTGTAGGATTAGGAAGACTCAGGCTCCAGAGCCAAAACCAAAACTTTCCAGGCATTTTCTCTCCAAAGCTACCTGGAAAAAAAACCACAAAAATTTTCTGTATTAACCACCAACTTTGGAAAAGAGAAAATCCACAATACCGAATGCTGCACTTCTCCTACAATGTATGTTTTTTATAGGAAGCTGAACCTTTGCCGGAAGCTCCTGTGCCTGACTCAGAGAAGCTGCGTCTGGAGTAGGCAGTAACACTCACCACCTCAACCCACCTGTAAAAAGCTGCTTAGGGAGGAAGAAACAACAAAGATTAGGAAAAAAAAGTAGAGAAAGGGGAAAAGACATGTTTCTCAAAGGCAGGACAGTATGAGAGCATAGAAAGGTCAACAGTGCCTGTTTTGGGACAGTCTCTTAATTCCATGCACTAAGGGATGCTTCATGCTGGAGGGGAGGCTTTTCATGCAGTGTCAGTTTACATTCAGCCGAGGGAAGAAGGATTACCACCTCCTTTCCAGCAATGTGAAAAGCAGGCCACCATCCCACTCATCTGCAGGCATGTGGAAACAGTGGGGGAAATTAAACTCGCAAACAGCTCATGCTGTTTCATGTGTGCAAATCAGAGATTATAACCAAAGCAAATGCTAGCTCCAACACATTGGCTGCGGTGGCTCCAGCAGACTGCCCCGAGTCTCAAATGGGCACTGAAAGATAGTGTTTTTACAGGTATTTAAGCGTTCAAAAGGGACAAATGTCTCAGGAAATAGGTCTTTGGCCCTTGCAAAATCTTTCAGCAATGTTTGTGGAAGACTTTGGGAGTTGACCTTGTGCAGACTGGCCAGATATGTCTGCAAAAGCACACTTTTTGGCCCACGTCGATGGGCCATCAGCACGCTTCCCTCGTGTGCCTCAAATCTAACCTACCTATCTAGCAGCTCCAAGCTAGTTTCTGAGGACAGCAAGCTCTACGCTGCCCACCCTTGCTGCTTGCTGGTACAGTCTGTCCACAGGATCTGTCCAACGGGCTTCGCACCATCTTCATCCCAGGATCCATTCTTCACACTCTGCTTCATGGCCTCTTGCACAGGGCACTCCCACAGCTGATGTAGCTATCTTGTGGCTGCACAAAAGCCTCCACTCTCCAGATTGTCTATTGATCATCATTTGCGAGTCCTGCAGTTCCCACTGCCGCTCTCCCATGAATCGTTCCAAGCTAATCTGAGAAATTTGCTGCTTTTTCTGCTCTCCCCATAAGTCACCACCTCCTTCTCATGAGCTGGCAGATGATTGAAACTGATATGAGATTTTCAAAGCATTGAAATAATATTTAGCACTCTAATTATGTTTTTGTAGGTGCTAGTAATAATAATGTAATATTGATTCATCAGATCTCAGGCTGGAAAACTCAGCAAGTCAGCAAGATTGGGAAATGCAAAATTATTTTAAAAGGTACCCTGTTCTTCTAACCTGTAATAAAATACTAACTCAAAAATTGCGATAGTGGAGCAATAGTGAATATTACACTCTACCCTAAATGAAAACTTTAAATAGCAAGATATAGATCTGTATATGGCAGAATTATGCTACAGCAATGTTCCAGCAAGGGGGGGGGGAAGAAAAAAAAAAGAAGAAGGAAAAGGATTCATACTGAGTTAGAATAAAAGGAGAGCTGAGCGAAGTCCTGTCCCTTCCAGCCATATGTGGGACAGTGGGATAAACTCAGGGGTGAGCATGCAGTGCTGGAGAACAGAAGAATGAGGTCTGAATTGCTGCCTTGTTGGCCGTATATCTTTCTTTGGAGTCCTTGCTAGTGTTTAAATTAATTTGTTTTCCTGTGGCTGTTCCTGTGGAATACATCAGCTATTCATAGGCACTGAGATCTATCAGGCAGTCAGAATGCTGGGCTAGAGGAAATTTGCATTAGCCAGTGTGGTTGAGGGTTCGTGTAAGCGCTGCAGCTGAGAATATGACTCTATTTAGTGAGGGACAAATTCCTGAGACTGCAAAACCTCAGAAATTGGTTAGTATCCTTTCCATCGTGCACACATCTAGTCCCTCTCTGCTGGAGATACTGAGGTAGTCCTTCCACTGAACGTCAGGTGACAACACAAGAGGTGCTTTGGAGGAATCATGGACAGCTTAGCTTTGGGTTTCAGACATGCTCAAGGGGAAGAGGAGGTAGGGGACAAGATGGCCAAAAGGTCACAGAAGGGCCATTGCATCCCTGTTTTAACAGCTGTCAGCTGCTTGGGCATGATGAAGAGACGCCAGCAGTCTGGAGGTCCATGGGAAGCAGCACACGGGGCATGGGGAGCTGAAGGAGCGCTCCTCACCTGAGGCAGCTCCGTAATTGCCATTGCCATCCCGTGGCTGAACCGGTCTGGCTGCCTGTGGAGTTAGTATTCCCTGGGCTTGCATGGTTCTCTTCCTTAATGCTTTCTAATGGATAAATGCCAACACAATGCAGTAGATAAATATGTGCTACCAGTACTATTGACACTGCATCAACAGTGCAGAAGATCAGGCATTCATACTCAAGGCTTATTTTCCTCATTTGCTTACTTGCTCAACTAGAGAAAGAAAAGGGAAAAGGTGCAAGAGGCAAAGTGCTCTTTTTGTCGCAATAGCAGAAATAATAAATCAGCCTAGTTATTGAGCTGTTCAAAGCTGTCAGAAGCTGATCATTTTCTGTTGTTTTTGATGGCAAATAGGGAAAGCAGTCTATTCCCCCTTCTAGTCCCTTGTTCTTGAGAGAGGTGATCCTTTCAGCAGAGAATTTGAGTGATACAGCTCATACAGACTTCAAAAAGATAAGATGCCAATGCTGGTGGCATCATAGAGATGACATCCTGAAGCTGGGGTGGGCATTGTGTCTATTTAACAGAAAATCATGCCGCCATCTGATGAACTATAAAGAGTCACCTCAATTGCCTTTTCCTAGAAGAGGGGCCACAGTACCTAAAATCCAAGAGGTGTTCAGTGGGTTCATCAGGGATCTAACAAGCAATTTGCAGAAAGCATGAGCTTACAGGGCTGATTTTTAAACAGATTTATGGTTTATTTGTTTTTTCAAGTTCTAGTTACTGCAGGAAACCATTGCTCGGCTTTCTTCATGACAGCCAAGTGCAGGCACATAAGCAGTTTTCCTCCCTCGCTGCCCTGTGCTTTTGTTACTGCAGGCAGACAGCAAAGCGGGATATGCAAAATTCCTACTGTCTTGTTCTGTGAAGTACTCACAAAGGCAGAATGCTTATAGATTCCACCTCACCACTATAATAAGAAAACAGAGCAGACAAATATGGCTGGGAAAAGCATGATGTGTACATAAACCCCAGTCTAAAACATAACTGCTAGGTCAGATCTTTTGAGAGCAGTGACTTCAGCTCAGTATCTCTGGTAACAGCATTCATTTCTGCGCACAACTTCTAGCCTGTAGATGAGAACGAGTTTGGAGGAATAAGTCAGCGTTTGTCTCTTTTGTACCAGGTATACAAGAACAAGTTTGAATTGAATAATTATAGAGCAAACTCTGCAGCCCAGTAGTCTAACATGAAATAGTATCGCTTCAGAAATCCTACATCTTGTTGGAAAAATTTCAGAATTTGGCTTCTCTCATTAGATAAAATACTGCAAATGTCAGCCTGGATGTGAGGCAGCACCAACAGAAGTTTGGAGGCCTTCAACTTCGGAGTTTTATTTCTGGTGCATACGGAACTAAGAAACTTGCTGAAATTGTGGTCTGAGTTTAAAGGGGGGAGGGACACAGATGGCTCCTGTAAAGTTGGTTGTTCTCCAGAAGTTTTGTTTCTATGCTAACTTTGCAAACGTAGATAGGATTTTATAAATAGGTATCATATGAAATGCAACATGGCCTGTGAAATTTAAGCAGCTCTTGGCCTAACCTCCAAGAGACTGATTTGGTTTAGCTAAACCCTGCCAAGTCAAGAGTTGATTTGAAGGCAATTACCAAGCCATATGTTGTCCTCTTCTTAACACAAACAGAAACCTTTTTTTCTAACACAGCTTCTGCACTATCACGTGCTCCTTCCCAGGAAGACGGCCCAGTCTCACGCCGGTGGTTGTTTCCCCTTTGGCTGTGCCTGCCTCTGCCTGCAGACCCCAGTGTGCTGGCCGGGTCCCCCGCTCTCCTTTCAAAGCTGTTTTGAGGCTTGGCAGGGACGGCAGCCTCCGCACGCGTCCAGCTCGCTGGGCAAGGTGCCACGTGAGCCGTTGCCCATAGCACAGGGAAGGGAAGGCAGGAAGGTGCCATCATCAAAGGCAGCGACTGCTGCATGTGTGCATACATCGTGAGGTCCCAGGATGCAGCTCACATGTGAAGTATAAAAAAGTTATGGTGATGGTTAAGGAGGAAGGCACTACAGACTGGAGTACCCCAACAGATGAGAATGGTTTTGCTTCCGCTGTGCGCTGAGCTTTAGCCACCATGTGTCACCAGCAGAAGCTAATAAGAGAAAAGTCGTAATAGTTTTGTTAATACTTTGTGTGCAGGGAGTTCAGTAAACCATGGACAAGTCTCAGGAAACAAGCGCAGAGTGCATGTCTCACGCGAAGAAAATTTTTTTATAGGGAAACTATTTTGACCAGCTACCTGTAGCCCAGGAATCTCAGATGGAGAATTACTTTTCAGAAGTGCTTTTGACAACTGTTTTCTCCCCGGTGCAAAAAAAAACATGCTGAAAATGGTGGCATATGTCATTTATGCCTTCGGGGATTCATTACGACTCAGCTAACACTTCCTGTCGTAGATTCCTTCGGTGGTAAGCCAGTTGCTGAGAGAGGCTGTAGTAGGAACTCACAGGGCTTACAGGCATTTGCAAACCTATAGAAATTAGAGAAAGAAAGAAACAAAAAGCATGTAGTCTTTCCCTGGGGAGAAAAGCAGTATTGTTCCTCTCCACTGCTTTGTACAGCTGAGATTTTATTGTTCATTCATTTGCAGAGACACATGTACTTTCCCATGAGGCCAGAAAAAATCCACAAAGCCCCTCAATACCTACACCTTTCAAAAAAGCCCATGCTAGTACACTACCACGAGACCTCAGCAGAGGTTCTTCTGAAGTCTCATGCAAAATTCAAAATTATATTTAGCATACAAGATTGTTCAACTACAATGTACTTCTAGAAATCACCCTGTTGATGGTAAGGATGCGGGTGTAGAACTTGGAGGGCTTCACTCAGTCTTCAGCATTGCCCAGATTTTCTGCCTGACCAGGAATAAGTTCCAATCTTAAGCTTTTTAATTTTAAAATTTGGCCTGCTGAATGTCCTGCAAGTGCTCTGCAACCATGTTACAGGAATGGGCACTATTTGGGAACTTCTCTTACTGATTCCGTTCCTATCCCATCGCATAACACCTTATCATATTGTACATTATCTGGTCCTACCCCATCCTAATTGCAAGGCTGTCCTTCCTTTTCAGATGACCGAATGTGTCAATGCACAGTTCCCTTTCAGTAAGCGTTACACGGTCTTCAGCACTGCGGAAGGTACAATTGCTTTTAAACTTATGGTATAAATCCCTTGGGAAGCCCGTGCCATGACTGCCAAAATGGGACTTGCAGTGAAGGTGTCATTCGGCTGCCCTAGCCCAGAGCCTGGATGTGAGTGGAGGTTTGCTCCACACCCGCTGTGTAAGTACACTTCTGGTTGCAAAGGGGGAGGAGATGAAGGCAGGATGTGATGGTGGGCACATCACTCCTTCGAAGTACCTCTAACTCCCTGCAAAATTCAGGGAATATTAAGTCACATATTACAGAAAATACAAGAATACGCACTGATATATGTTAACATGTAAATAACTTATAATGCCAGCTAAATTATTTATTCTAAATGTTGTTCTATAGCTACAGTGTGTTTTTATATTTCTTCTCTCGGAGAACTTTAAACAAACAGTCTCCAATATCGATTGTCCTACTGATTTTAAAACCAGATGCTTTCCCATATATGCATTATTTTTCAAAGAATCTAAATAATTTCTGTTTGTGAAGTTTTACCAATGAATCTTAAGTTAGGAAAATACATTATTTGGTCAATATACTCTAGACAGATGGTGAGAGATAGCTGCATAGATATTTAAAGCTAGGAAGGACCATTCTGATCAAGCAGTCCAACTTTATGCATATCTGTAAGCACAGAATTTCACCTGATAATCCCTAAAGCAAAGGGAATTATTTTTCCTTACTATATTAGCAAACATTAGGCTTAAGAACCTCTGGTAGAATTTCTGCATATCTTTACGAAAGACTTTGCATCTCAATTTAAAGACGATTTAAAGATGAGGCTTGCCTCCCTGGTGCCAGCTCATCACACTGCCCCAGGCGAGCAGGCAGCAGCGCAGTGCACACGGTAGGATAATTAGCAGAAAATGTGATGGTGCTTTCTCTTAGGCGCCACATCTTTAACTGGAGGAGCCTCTTCTGGAAGCTCAAAACCAGGCAGAAATATGCCCTCTTTTCTTTGTCTCTCTTGCCTGCTTCTTCTCTCTAAAATGCCATTGATATGAAAATGCAATTTTTCTTTGTTCGCTGCACTTGAAATGCCTGTTGTATCACAGCCCTCTTGTCACTCTGTGCACTTCACTCAAAGCCCTCCATCGTTGCTCCAGCACGGCTTCCCACCGCCCCTGTAAACCTGCGGCAACAGGGGAAATGCACTCAGGTAATGGCAGGGTCCCCTGCCGGGCTGCGGCCCCACTGCTCTGCAGGGGACTGGACACAGAAGCATTTTTCTGCGCTGCTGATGCTGATGTTGGGCCACATCTGGAGCGCCAGCGGGAGCACGCGGCCCCCAGGGCAGGGCTGGGGGCACCTCGCATGCCAAGGCTTGCTTCGTGGCAGATGATGAGCTAACCAAGCTTCAGCGACACTAAATTAGACTTTGGGGCATTTAAAGTAAGGAAGTAAGGTGACACACAGTCATGCTCGGGGGAAGAGAGGAAAAGAAAATGATTAAATGATTCCAGATTAGCAAAAGAAATTGGTGAATTAAAAGTGTGGCTTTAAAATGCCACTTTGTACGCCGCATGCAGGAAGCTGCATCCTGCTCTCCCATCCATCTCATAGTACAGTAATCCCATTGACTTCGCTGTAGTTTTTCCTGATTTACACTCATCCAAGATAAACACAAAGCCCAGTGTCTTTCCAAGTCATCCATCTTTGTTTGTGGAGAACTACTTGTGAGAGAAACAACTAGTAAGAGAAGCAGCTCAGCCATGCGTAAGGGGAAGTCATAATCCGGCTGTAAGATCTGCAATGGCACGTTGCATTATTAGCTCCTGCGTAGCCTGTTTTATAGCACAAATGAACTGAAATGTGCCTTCTTTTTTCCCCCAGCCTTAGAGAAACTAGTTTTTAAAGTGTAGCAAATGATATCAATACCCTAGGATACTAGTTTTTCTATTTTGCTCTTATTTTCACTGTGCATGAAAACTTGTGCTGTCCTGGTATATTTTCTGCAGTAAATCCAAGCTATGCCTATTGAAATAGGAAATACATTCCAAAAATGTGAAAGACATTTTTCCCAGAGACCTTGGTTTTATTCCCTCCCCAAGGACCTGAAGTAGGTTACAGCCTTCACTACCTGCATGATCTCCTATACAAGTTGTGAGCTCTTTAAGACAGGATCTGGTTTTAGTGAATCACATTTTGTCCCTTGATGTGTTTCTTTTGCTTCCATTTGCAAACATGGAAGGAATGTAAAATTATATATCTTGTGTATGTGTTATTCTAAATTGATGCTGTCTTAGGATGCACTCAAGAATAATGCTTTTCCTGCTGTACAGAGTCAGTGTACAAAGCTGCACCAAAGGAAAAAAAAAAACATATTACAATGACTGAGGCTTCTTCTTTATTATGCTGGTGTACTTTGGGTTGTGAGTAATGAACTGAAAAAGATATTATGTATTATTTTATTTTAATTTAAATGAGTTTTCATACATTCACCCTCAGAAACATAGAAGAATATAGAAGTCCTCAAGCCTCACCTAAGTGGCCTATGAAAAGCTTTAGATTTTCTTTTTCTTCACTTGGAGATTTCTGCTTAAAGGGGATGGTCTGCATATTGTACACCGCAATTGCACAGCCGTTTCTAATTCCTGGGATCAGGAATTTCTCAGGTTGCTCCATTCTTGCTGCACAGAGCAAACTGAAAACAGTATTGACCACATACTTTTTTGCGTGCTTTCTGCTGGAGCTCTGAGCTGTGTGATGTATCCTTTCCAACTTTTTCTCCTTGCCACTGACATGGCGTTGCTTCCCCTTGCTGCAGACACCAGGTCCAGGAGTTTCCAACTTGCGTGTTGAATGTCTGTGGTTTCCCATGAGTAATAGTAACTTCCCAGTTTTTTCCTCTACACTTTGTCCTGTTCCTCACTCTGTACTCACTCGGGGTTCATAACTGGCAGTACTCCAAGGCGGTGACTTCTTGGCTGTCTTATCCATGCTTTGGTACCTTACTTCCAGGTTGTCATCATCGTATGCATGATGAAATATATAGAGCTGTGTAGAAATTTCATGAGAGAATAACTTTAGACTTTGTACAGTTAATTTATCCTTCTACATTAATTTTGCATTTCAGTCTCTGAAGGTAATTTCATTCCATTGCATGTAGCAGTTTCATTGGAAAACTCTACTAATAGTAGTAGTATCCGTCTTTTGACCAATCGATCCGTAGTATGGATTTAAAGATTACAACACCACAATGTGAACCCAGTTTTCACAAAGTTATTCCTTTCGTCAGGAACCTTTGGGAATATATTTAAGTTTTGGATTTTGCTCTGTAATTCTTTTCAGTTAGAAAATATAAGTCAAGCTATATAGAGAGCCTGAGCAAAGTTAAGCCTCAGATTGATTGTATATCAGTAGATAACACTACTATGGGGTACAGCAGTGGGGTGCATCTCACCTGCCGTGGTTCTGGACTACTGCAGGTGCTCGTTTATACTGTATCACATTTTTCTTTTCAGAAATTTCATTTCTTTAAAAAAAACCTAAAGTCAAACATAGTGAAACATTCTGATTATTTAATAATAGATATTTTATATTAAATATCAGTAGTTCTTTCTGAATGACTCTCTGATTTTTACAGGTACTAAATTTCTTTAGATTCTGGAGTTAGAAAATGCTCAGAATTTTAGAAATATAGAAACACACTAAGGTGCCTTCCTTTAAGTGCTTACTTTTGAAAAATGTGGCCATAAACATAAATATTGGTCATAGGTACGGTACAGAAAATGTACCCTTATCATTCTGTTTCCTTTACTGCCTTTAGATCAGGCCTTACATTTCTCTTCGTATGCAGCCTGACAGGGAGTTGTAATGGTAAGACTAATTATAATAATAGATGCAATAGTGGCTTTTCAGCACTGGATGGATTTTTCAGTAACTTATTGAGGTCACTAATTCCTTTCATGCAGGCTATGAATAGAAGTGATTTTCCAACACTAACCTAGAAGAAAAAAAAGTCTGTGACCCGTTATCAATTCATAAATCTACGTCTCCCAGTTCTTGCAAAGTGACTGATAGTCTATTTTAAAAAAAAAAAAAAATTAAAAGTGATGTATTGCATGCAGAATCAAAGGTGTAGATTATATTTATACTTCATAATGGTACTTTCTGTGCACTAAAAGTAGTACTAATGATTCCCCTATTATAATTTCCAGCTATGGAAATTGCAAAGGTATGTGTTTTGTTTTAAACGTATTATGCACACAAGAAGACTATAATCAGAGTGCATTAGCCTTTTAAAAATCAAAATTAGTGGTACTACAGAGTTCTGCAATACTCGATTCTCCTGCCAGCTTCTCCACTGGTACCGTGTCAGCGTGTAGTTTATTAGTGTTTTGCTGGAGCTGGAGCTGACTGTGTCTACTTGAGTGAGGCCATGCTAGAGGATAGAAGTATGTAGGTATGATTTTGGTATGTGTGCAACAGTCAGTCTGGGAAGCATTTGGTTGCCTGAAGGGACCAGAAGTCAGACATGAGGACTGCATGTAAGAATGTCTGTCCCTCGTGGCCGGCGGGACTATTCCTGGAAGCACAATGCAAAGACTTAGGAGAAGCGACTGGCGGGGTGCCAGCCTGACTCCTGCATCCTGCCATACATTGGTCAGGTTTTCTGTGCTCTGCAATCTTCAAAAAAGGAATCTTAAGATGTATTTTATCTGCATTGATGGTGATGACAGACAGGGCAGGACATTCTAAATTGAAGAGACTCATGGATAAGAAAAAGGATTTTTGTAAGATTTCTTGTAAATCTAGGCAAGTGTCTCCGTAGGTATTTGATTTCAGAGATTTCACTGGAAGCTAGCTTAGCCATAACAGAAAAAAAGTGAGACAAGAAAGAAAGGCATTAGCAAGCATATTTATCACAGTAGAATTCATATCTGTAATCTTTCTCCACAGGATTCTCTAGAGTCTGTTAAAGGTAAGATTTTATCTGGGGGAAAGGAAGTTCCCCCTCCTCCGCTGTCTGGTGACCATCGCTCTTAGGTCACTGCTATCTATGGCTAAAGGCAGGAATAAAGAGTAGTATAGTAATATTAGTACATTTTTATAGCAGTAAGGACTATATAAAGATTATGGAGGGAAATGTAGGCTGTTAGCATGTGAGTAGCAGCCAGCAGGTCTAAACTGCTTTTTGAAGGGCATCTTCAGACTGTAGTTAAGACTAGTTGTGCCGTCCATGCAGATAGCCAGGCAGGCCCTTGATGCAGGTACAGGTTCTCCTTAGAGGAAAAGGTGCTTGGGCATTGCCAGCAGGAAAATGTGGCATCAGGACACTGTTTAGGTGCCTTAGTGTGCTGCCAGAGCAGTGCCATACGCAGGCAGAGCAGTAAATGACATTACAATCCTCTTGTCCTTCTCTTCATACGCATTCTTGAAGGCACAAGTAGTAAAGTTGCAACTGAATCCTGCTTTAAATGCTATCTTTAAAAGGCAACTTGCAATTTTTTTTTAACATAAAGAAACCTACTGCAATTTATTTTTAATAAGAAGTAAATCTAAAATTCAAGCTTAACCTTTGCGATGCACATATTATTGTGCTGTGTTCTGAACACACTCGTACTTCCTTTTTAGTGAGACACTAAAAATAGCCATGGCTGTAATGTATGTCATGAGTCATAAATCAATAAGAATGTTCTGCAGGACAGTCTATTGATTTAGTGCAATTAAAATAAAACATCTATTTTAGACTTCTTGAGCGTGTGAAAAGTGTAGCGCTGTTGTCAATGGATTGTATTGTGGGAGTAGGATATGTTCAGTGATAGTCTGACTATATTAAAGAAAGATATTCTTTATTTTGCATGTTCGGCTATCTTAAGAAATAAGGAGATTGGGTTAAGAAGGAAAAGCAAGGCACTAAAGTGTTTACTCAGATACATTTTTTAATGAGGATGACTAATAAATTCTTCATTTAAAGTGCACACAGAACAATTTTTTAAAGTGCAAGGCATCAGTGATAAAAAGTATTATCAGTACTAGTGTTTACAGTCTCAATGTACCACTGAAATGTGACTTGATGTAGATGAGCTTGCAAATGTATTAATTTAACTTCTTGTTTTGAAAAAAGTGAGAGGAGCCACTGACACCATGTGGAAAACTTGGAAAGTGCCTTGTTAAAAAATAGTTTCCAACTTGATCGCTTGTTACATCCTTTTCTTTTTTGATTCATCCACTGTTAATAGGACAGGGTGAAAAGGGAAGGATATTCCACGAGATTGCAGTCTTTTACAGGTGGAAATGCTGTTCCTTGTGCTTAAGGCCACGTCTGACACGAAAGACCATGGAGCAGGAATGACGGTGTTGGATTGAAGGAATTCATGTCAACAAAGTCAGGCTGTCTGGTCCATGGAACTGATAGTCACGGGAGGCCATTACCAGCAGAGCAGATAGTGCTTTGAGGAAAAAAAGTGGACAGAGAGATACAGAGTGTATCTGCATGTATTACATGTCTGATCATAATACCTAATGTGTCTCTTTGTGGGCTGGGTCCCCAGCTGCATGGCCAAAACTCTGTAAATACAGAAAAAATACGTTCTTTTTCTTTTGGGGAGTGGGAAAAACCCACCGATACTATCTTCCTTCCTCAATACCTCTTTTTCTGTCTAATGATAATGTTTCTGAGAATAAATCTTCCTCCTCACCCAGTTTCATGGCAATATTTAGACCATCACATTATGTGGAACAGGATTTAGTATTACCTTCAAAAAGAGAATATTATCAGATGGCAAATGAACTGCAGGCAAGCTACAGGAGGGAAGGAGACTCCTCCAGAATTAAACCTATTTCCACTCAATATTCCTAGAGATAAAAATGTCCCCAGTAATGTACTAGATGAGGCAAGAAGCACAGATGCACAGAGAAAATGACTCATAGCCATTGTTGTCTGTAAGTAGAATGGTTTTCAAAACACGGAAACACTAACAGCTTCCTAATGGTACAGTGTCTCAAGAAAAATGTTCACCATAGCTGTAATAAATAAAACTTTTGTTCCTTCTCTTTCTGAAGGATATGTTTAACAGATTCATGATGTATCATTCCTTTTCATGACAAAAACATTTGAGTGGATTTTTGAAAGATTTGTTGAGACATTCAATTCAGCTGCGAAAGGAAAAGCTGCATTAAAAATTCTTTGACTTCATTCAACTTTTTCTTCAGTGAAGTGTTTCTGTTTTGCTCCAGTGTACGTGATATGTGCTTTAAAACTAGATTTTCTTTCACTTTCTACGTAATTATTTAAATTGTCTGCTTTCATTATTGAGCTTATTCATAATCAAACATGACCCATTAGGGTCTTCTACGGTGCTGTCATTAGCAAGTCTGAATTGTCTGATACCTTTAATGCAATTTTTGCTTATATTCCTATGGTGTGCTATGTTTTATTTAGAATAATTATGGTTAAGTTCCTTGAAGAAAGTGTGTGATTAATAAAATATATTATGAAACACCAAACATGCCCACAGATGTGTTGACTAATTCTCACAATTTCCAGTTAATTTTTCAATAACTTTAGTTCTTAAAGGAAAATCTATTTTTTACAACACAGCATTATTTAAACGAAAAGGCCACTTAATGAAGGAACCTGATAACTTTTATGAAGACAAACTGAAAAATAATTTGTCATTCAGGTCAACATTTCACAATTAGGCCAGCAGAAGCTAATGACGAAAAGTGGTTACATACTTATAATATGCAATCACACATTTAATAGTGCCACACAGATGTTCAGTATCTTATGTGAGATGAGTGAATAATCTCTGTGTAATCTTAAGGTCTAATCAATCCCAACTGATTTCAGCACTTATTTCTCTGCAATGTGTCTACTGCTTATTATTAGGAGTTCTACCAGCCTGTTAGTCCTCGGGTGCCTATAGCATAAAATCATCTGTAGTAGTCTCAATAAGCCTGTGATTGAAGGAGCCCTGTGATAAAATATCATCTTGGGTTTTAAAATGTATTTTTGTCTAACAGCAATGCAAGTTCTGATAGACGGATGTTACAATATTGTGAGATTCAAAATATTTTTAGTGATCCTGTTTTATTCCCATTTGGGCTGCAGTCCTCCAAATGATGGATGTTTGGAAGGACACCTACACCTAATCAATTCGTACTTAAAGACTTAAGAAGTCTTTGCAGGTCCAGAAGCCAGTCCATTTATGGGCAACTGCAGAACCAAGGGCTTGTTGAAAAAACCAAGGACTTAAACAAACAAGGTCTTTTTCGTATAAAATATTGTCTTCATATTAAGAAGCTGAGAATTTTAAAACTGCATACATTTGTGCCACTCAGACTTCAAGGGACTAAGGGGCAGATCATCTTTGTTATGCTGCACACAATTCTTATTTATAATTATTTTGGTATATTATCTACTCTACATTTCTTTTTTCTAGAATATTACCTATTGTTGACCTGACCTTCAAAACATGATCAACTTTTCATTTTTCTAGTTGCTTTTAACTTACATATTGTATTTATAGCTCTGTTAAAATACAAATTCAAGGTGAATTTGAAAATAATAACTGCAGCAGTTGTCGAGTCCTTGTGTCATAAGCACTTCAGTAATGCCAACATTTAAGGACTCAAGATTTTTATCAGTTATTGTCTGCCTAAGTTGGCCAGACAAGATCTACTTGGAGACCTACTACTTATGTCTCCTTATCACTGCTACGTAAGGAGCTACTTATTGGTCCTTGTGGGTTATTTAGGGAACTTGGTCTTTTATTATAGAAAGCAGCTAATGTGTGAGCAGGCAACCAAATCCTATAACTATACAGAGAATTCCATGTGGTATTATGAAAACATACAGGCTGGATTACACCAAGACCTTAACTTCCATACTGTAACTTTGTATTTAAGATATTCTGTATATTGGAGATACTTGTATATTGAAGAAAGTAATATAGCCTCAACTATTAAAAAAACCACAGCTTTTTCCTTTTCCTTCAGTTGAAACAGCAGGTTATGACACATTAAGTCACTTTAAAAAGCCTCAGGCAAAGGGTATGAAAGAGGTTCCACTTACCAATATTATTTCCATCTAAAAACATCTGATTAAGTGGTAGGCGGATAGGGCTTGGAGGACACTGACACTTTTCGTGTCAGTTGCATCGGTTAAAATTAAAGGAAGATTCACATAAGTTTGTGCAGAAGACAGGACGCTTCAAACCAACCAGTGACATGAAGTTTTCTGTGCCCTTTTACCAACTGCCCTTCAACTTTTCAGCAGAAAGTCTTTCCCATATCCCTATTACATGCTCCAAACTCCACCGTCCCCTCTTTCAGTTGTCTATAAAGTAAGACTTGATGTTTTCTTTCTTGCGTTAGCTGCCTGTGTTGGACTGAAAAGGAAGTTTAGTTCTTCCTTGTAGCCCACAGCTGCTTTCTCTTCAGCAGGTCTAATCATGACCTGTAGGAGTATGTCGCCCTCCATTTCGCCTTGGATTGGGCACACCAATTTTCCAGCCTCCTTTCTCCCATAGTGTGCTCTAAGAGATACACAAAAAGAGCAGGTACCTAATATTGCTAGAGCAGAGTGTATCAGCATACTGAGGAAGCCAAGGTAACGCACCCTGCCTCTAAATCCATTACAAACCTTGAATCTTCATCTGGAAACAACTGTGTGGTTGTTTAGGCAAGACCAAGATTTGACATTTGGTCCGGCTCTGGTCACCGAGTAAGTAGGCTGTTGTGTCTTGGTGGCACTTGCAGCTGTAGAGTTTGCGTTACACAGATTTCAGCCATCTAAGTTCCTCCAAAGCTTTCTGCATCTGTGTGGATGTGCAGAGTTAAGAAAAATTATATCCTTACCCAGGTTTTAGATAGACCCTAGCTTTAGGTGGTTCTGGGTTTTAATACGTTATTCTGTATGTCAGCGCTAATAGACCACTTCCAAAGATGAACAGATAGTTTCTGTAGCCCAAATAAGTTCTTGGAAGACTGGCATTAAATGTGAAAAACAGTGAGGAAGGAGATAACTCTTTGCCATGCTATTATTGGAGCTGGACATCAGTATCAAGTTGCTTTTCTTCATACTGTATCTAAAAAAGACATTTGCAAATAAAAGCAGGAAAATTGCAGTAGAAAAATAAGCTGAAAAGGTTTCTGCACATCTGCTTTCACTAATGACTGATTTCAATAATTAGCAGCAAACATACAGATCTATATTTGTGCCTACAGATATCATGTTTAACCAAGTATTAATTAATTAAAAATGAATGTGATTATTCATATTTACTTTCGGCAATATTCTCCTTAATGTACCAAGTGAGTAAAATCCGAAATGGGAATGGAAATTCTAAGACTTCTTTATTCTGACGAACTTCATTTTATTATTTTGAAACCAGTGATACCAAAATTTTGAGACATTGGAAGAACTGAGTTTGAATGGTGATAAACACACCTGAAATCAGGGCCCAATTTAATATTCATTCAATTAATATTATATACAGGCTGAGGTGGCTAAAAATGTAAATTTATGTTTCAATACAGCCAAATCTGTTTTAAACTGATAAGGCTTACAACCCCCATGTTTTGCCAATCATGTAGAATTGGCAACGATTTTTGAAAATGATGGCTTTAAGTAATTCTTGGAAAATCTTTTCTTTATGGGATCCTTTTAAGGCAGGCCATTGTATATGCAGTGAGAACTGGACCTGCTGGTACTTCGTGTCAGTAGCTCAGTGGAGACAAGTGGGATGGCTCAAGTGCACAGTTTAAGCTTCTCCAAGAGGGCTTTCAAAGAAGGATTGTTTGCTCCCTCCTGCCAGATTTGTGTGTTCCCAAGTCATCCAGCAGCTGATGTTTGATCCAGAGCAGGTACACAACTGCATTTCTGCTGACCTAGCAAGAGCAAGTGCTACTGAGGTTTTGCTGGTTCAAGACAGGTTAGACTTGCATAAAGATACCCAGGCAGCCAATGTCCCCCTCATCTGGGGATAAAAACCTTCCATTACAATTTAACCCATCAAAAACATTTTGACACATTTGAAATGACAACGTGTGTTAACGCAGGATCAGCTTTTTGTGTCATATGGTTGTGGCATTTTTGATCTGGTACTGGGAACCCTAAAGGTGGATTTTCTCTATCACTGAACCTCATCTGGGAGTCAGCAGAACCGTACACGTGGAAGTTTTCTATTTGAAAGCCCGGACAAAAACACTGTTACCTGTTTTTTTCACTTCTTGTGATACCACCAACTTTTATTTTCTGGTAGCGGATGTAAAGACATTTACACAGTAAGTAAAGAAATTTATAGAAGCTCTATTTATCTTATATTAAATTGAACTCCTATTTATCCAATAGACTAGAATTGTTGCAAATCATTCCAGTCCATTGGTTAAGTACATAATTACATATTTAAGAGAGAGACATATAGTAGAGGTATCAGTGAGGAAGATCTTTAGCTGCTGTAAATTGTTACAGATCCCTTTGGAATGCATTCATAGTAGCTTAAGTTTTAATCAATATTATGCATGTCTTTATGGTCTAGGCTGTTCTAATATTTACATTAAATGAACAATAATGCTATTAAGGCAAATACTAAAGAGGAAGTCTTCTTTAATTTTATTGTGTGAAGAGCAGCTCTTTACCTGTGCTTAATACTATTGATTTTAGGGAGGTTATGTACGAATTCAATTATTCTTTTCCTTAAATGTTCGTTAGAGCTGGGTTTTAGATGCAACCTGAAGGAAAACTTGTCTAGGCTGTGTGAAAAGCAATTTTTAATCTCAAATTTTTTTCCAATTCTGAAAATTTTGAGTTTCTACACTTAAGAATTAGCCTTCTTTCCTCCTCATGCATATTTATTATGCAAAAATAATGGGGTGCAACTAATCTTATTCATTCTCAATACAGTTAAGAGTTAAGAGTTAAAAGTTCTCAGTCTTGATTATGATACTCATTAAATATGAAATCCAACAAAGTTAAATAGACATTGTTGACCATAGGTGAGATACACCCATGAGCCATAGTCTTGCAAATTCTTGTTCTCCTTCTGGATTTTTTTTCTAGGATCTTGAGGCAGCTTGTGTTACCGACCATGACATGCAGTTGTTAGAATCTGAAATGAGATGAGTTAATGGCATTGCATTATCTCCTGATGACAAATCCATTAGCATATGTCACCACCCTCCCTTATAATTCAAGTCCCTGCTTGTTTGGTGCTTATTGCAAGGGAAAATCTGCAAGGTTTTATATTGCCATTTCTTTGCAAATGTTTTGTACAGCTTTATAAGGCTGAGCAATGCATTCAAATGAAGGACTAATTTGTGTGTTCTAATGGCTATACATAGATTTGTTGTCGTAAATTATTTAAAATCTTCTTTGTCAACCGCAATGACCTACAGTCTATAATTCATATTTGTTATATTAATTACGAATTGCATGGGTTTTTTTACTAACATGAAAAATTCAGATAACCGTTCTATACTTTTTCTGAATAATTTGCCTTACAGCAAGTGTATGCAGTATATAGAGGCAATTTTTCATTGTGTTTTACTCTGGGGGAAAGATTTGGGGCTGAAGAAAGAAGCCTTACTGACCCTTCTCTGATGTGAGGGTGAGGCCGGGTAGCACTGCAGAGCACGTGAACAGCATTGCATTCCTTAGGATGGGGTGAGTGGGATGAAGTTGGCCTTTCAGGGTGGTGTCGCCTCTGGAAATCCCGGCTCAAACACAGGGCAGCACTGAGCTGGGAAGTAGCACAGTGGTTGGCAGACACCTTAACCTGTCTAGCTGCTGGGGTTTAATTCTGTTCTTTACCTCCCAAAGTCAATGCAATACACATGAAAGATTTGTACTGAGAATTAGGAAATAGAGATCCATTTGACTTTGGTGAGGCGAGGGGCCAGCAGTGAGGGAGGGCAGGAAATGTGTTCAATGCATAATAGTTGGAAAAAAGCAAAGGGAAGGTAAAGTGGGAGAAATGAAGACAGAAATGGATGGATAATTGTCCTGGGTGGAAGCAATAATGAAACATTCATCTTTTGAAGTGAAGATCAGGAATTTGTAAGAAGCCATAGGTGGGGAAGAAGTTATTATGGTCAGAGAGTCAGTCAAAGAAGGGGACATAACTGTAACAACTTAAGAGCAGGGTATAATTGACTTGTCAGAATATCAGTCAGTGAAAATGACTATATAAAACTGCATTTAATTTATATTTTTTAAAAAAAGGTTGAATAGCAAACTTAACGAAGAATACCTTAAAATTAACAGTCTTTTCATAACGAGATATTTATTTTTTAACTTATCCTGCTTTGGAGTCTACAAATGAAATAGTATGGCCTCTATTCACCCTAGCTAACTTTAAGCATTTAACTGATGCAGTAAGTTAGATCAAATACCAAATTTAGGTAATTAATTGGTATTTAGTAAAGCAGTCATTTTCCAGGAGGTGTCTAAATGCCTTAAAAGTACCCAATAAATAAAAGCCTTATCAGGAGGAAGTCATCCTCCCAGCATATGTGCTTCATTTTATTATATTCATAGGTATTCATATTGTATAAACTTGTGTTTTCATTACATGAATTCTTACAGAGTGTTTCCTATTTTATAAGATTTATTGTTAAAGCTATGGCCCCGTCTTTGTTAAATATCTACCAGCATACAACATATTCAGCTAATTTAGCCATCATCAGCTGCCAAATTCCAATTTACACACTCCAAAATTTAACACATGCAATTCAAGTTCTTTCCCTCCCCAGTAAAGGCCTTCAGACAGAGAGAATACGGCACTGGTGACATTTCATTCATTATTATTCACCCATCATTCCTTGTGATATTCTTTTATGCTTTTCTTTTTCCCTCTAGTTCTCTTTCTCTCATTTCACAATAGGAACTGATGAGGACTCTCCGTTATAGGGAATCATGGCATAATTTTTTCAGGGCTGACCATGCAGTATTTAAATTAATTGGCAATTGTTAATGATCTGCCTTTTCTCAGTTGGGTTAAAGCAATCTGCACTGCTCAGGGTTATTATATAGGGCAAACACAGCATCATAATTGCAAGAGAAAATATAAAAAATGCAGGGTGGCTTTAGACTGCAGACATAAAGAAGGGCAGCTTTCTATGTCTCCACTCTGATATCTTCAAACATTTAAATCTCTCACTATTTTATTTTGAACTTTGCACCATAGGTGTTGTTTTTTAAACTTGTTCTTTGTGGGTTAAGTTTTCATTAAATTTACAGTTTTCTTCTTACAAGTTCAACATATTAGCTACTTAGGAAATAACTTTTTATTTAATATTCCACAGATAGAAAATGAGTAATTAGGCTTCCCCAGAAGTACTTAACAAAGGAAGAAAACCCTCACTGCCACCATTTTATGTACAGGGTGACCAAGGCAGAAAGGTGAATGATTTCCTGCTGCCTCCATATTTCCTCATACATGGGATCTAAGTAACATTTAACTGTCTTAAACTTTGAAAACTTTCTGTAGAAATCTGGTATTCCTCTAACTCCGTGTAAAATAGGTTTATGTACCCTCGGCCTTGCATGGTGCTGAGCAAACTTTTCATTCACTGACTTTGGTAGCTGAGAGCACTCAGCATTTATTAAATGAAATCCTTTCTAATTATAAATGGGGAATGAGTCAGGCTGTTCCAGTCATGATAAATGAACTTGATTAAGCATTTTGTGTCAAATATAGCACAGTGGAAAGGAAAGTTAAGAGTAAGTGGATTGAAGGGCTGCATAATTACCGGGAATGGTGCTCATTCACTTCAGGGAGGTAGCGCCATGCAGCAGCATCAATGCACTGAGGTTGGGAAGAGAATTACAAAAATGGTACCAGCTCTGTTCTCCACTCGAAACCAGCCTGCCAGCATGTGTATTTAGCTTTCTGGCCTCCAGATACCCCCTGAGCTTTGTGTGGTTTTGCTGTACGTGCCTCAGACTTTAAAGGCGAAGTGAGTGACTCCTGGTGACATGCTCAGACCTCAACTGGAAGGTTCATAATCTTCTGCTAGAATTGCCAACGAGGTGCTAATGCAGGCTTCTTAGCAAAAGCCAGTCAAGATGGATAAATAAAAAAAGCAAATTATTAATAATAGAAAGAATTTGAATCTATTCTCTATAATACCATATTTACAATATATTTTAATTTATTCTGAATCTTACATGTCTGATTTTATTATTGTGAATGGTTATTAAGGCAATTTTTGTAATATGATGTTCTACTTACATTTCTATCTCTGAATGGCTGTTTTGTAGCATTTCTCTGATTAAGAAAGTCACATTGTTTGCTTTTAAGCTTTCCAGGGAGTTCCGATATATACTGGCAAATAAGGGGAAAAGGGAAAGAAAGACAGTATGTTTTACTGTTTTTTAGAGATTTAAAAAAATATGAGATTTTTTTGTTGCATAGACTAAAATTTATAGAGCTGTTGGAAAATGTTTGCTACACAGGTCTGGAATTTTGATTCCTTGCTGGGATTGTTTGCTGTAAGATTTTTTGCCATAGCTACATTGCGAGTTTCAATGTGCAACATATTTTTAGTATGGCCACCAGGGGAAAACTGCAAAGCTGGCAATTAGCATCTCCCATGTTTCAGATGAAATATCAATAGCGCAAAAATCTGCAATCCCACAAGGACCCATCCATGAGCTTGACTCTGCATACACCATTAAAGTATTGAGGCTATGCAAAGGCTGCAGAATTAAGCATTTGTGTCAGGACCAGGCATGGGACAATGCAATGAATATGTGAGAGCCTTTGACATTTAGCCAGTCCTTAGCATTTTCTTGGCCTGACTGCTTGGGAAAGCAGTATAAATTGTGTTGCATGTTGAAGGAGAAAATGCGGTTCGTGCTGTGCCCCGTGATGGCATGCTTCTCGGTGGGGCTTGTTTTGGAGAGCAGGTCATGCTGCACCACTTGCAGTGCCGTCCTCTAGCTGTATCTACATCCGTGGCCCCACATCCCATCAGTAGGCTGGTGGGGTCTTGTAACAGGAGAGGGGCCATAGAACTGCACAGCAAGTCTGGGAGATGCCAAATGATGAGATGTGTCATAGATACCACGTGTGTTTTGACAGGACTGGAATATGAATACAGGAATAATGGTTTTCTTCGCTGATCGCTTCCCACCTTCCAACATGAGCTTCATGGTACATCTGAATGCATTGAGCCATAAATATTACCTGTGGCCATTAAAACATTCAGTCTTATTTCTAAGGTAGCCACAGTGCTTGTCTCTTCTCCATCATGGTCGCTCCAGGCATCAGTGTTCCAAAGCATGGATGCATTTCTCAGAACAAATTCAAACTTCTCATCAAAATTTTATCATGAAAAGTGGGATATGGCAAATCTCACTCTGGTTTTCAGTTTTTAAAAATATCTTAGTTTTTAGGTCTTTTGGTTTGCATGTGGAGTTCTTGTGGTGCTTGGTAAAAACATTTCTCTCGTGGTTTATTAAAATCCTTTCAAAATCAGTAAGCTGAGAACAAATAGGACTGAAAACATTAAGCATGGTTTGTACTGCAGGACTAATTCAGTCTTAATATTGATGAGAAGCAATGTGATACAAAGACATAGAATCTTTGATTCCTTTTTAAATTATTCCATTTCTACCTCCTGATCACATTTTAAGGACACATTTTTTTAATGATTTCCATTCCACTAAAGAATTTCAAAGACTTTGTGTACTCTGCAAATTTATCATATAACAGAAAAGAATATACTCTTAAAAGGATATAACTTGTACCAGATCAATTAAAGGTTGTTCAGTTTGCTATAGAAAGAAATAAAAAAAGCTTATTTTTTTTCTCCATCTCTAAGGTTACTACTTTAGAGGAAATTAAATAGTCCAGTTCCATACCTCTTTGGATATGCATGAATATTTTGAGTAAACAGTAATCAATAAAGCAAATCTGATATTCTGCTTTCTTCAGAGCTTTATGATTTCAACAGTGATCTTTTTTAAAGTTGTATTCACAAAACATCTTTGATGGACAGAACATCAGTATGCTGTGATGTAGACTTTTACACAAGAGGTACTGCCATCGCATCCTATTAAACTACTGAATGTGTTATTAAAAACTAATTATTTCTTCTTCATTAGTTTTTGAGGATTTTTTATTTGATTTAATGTAGATAAAGTCACCCAGAGGTTAAAAATTTAAAGATTGCATTTCTTTGTAAATGTAACTCAATCAAGACCTTTTCAGTTCCCTTTGCTATCTTATCATTGTTTATCTAAAACAATGAGAATGGTCTTCTATCTATTGCAGTCCAATGTAATTCAAGACCCTGATCGCCTTTGGCATATGTTTCTTCCATGAAAATGGCTAGGCAATACTGAGCTTTTCTTCCCCTGCACCACGTTGGTTTTGGCTCAGATTAATGCCTTCTTGAATTTACCTCCTAAATTCTCCAAAAAGTGAGAGTTAGTTAGTATCAGGTGTACAGGGCATAATCTTCAGAATTACCATGACCATAATGGTAAACTATGGTACCGTATGAAAACAAAAAAACAAACAAAAAACCCCCAAAGAAGAGTGCATGTTGTTACTAATGTTAAGTGACCATTGTTCAAAGACAGGTCAGCTTTCCAGTTTATTGACAGGAGCATATTAATGAAATCATGGTTAAGAATAACAGGGTCTAAAGGAGAAGACTGAGTGTGTTAGGGAAGAATGGTTTTATAAATAGCAGAGAACAGACCAGGGAGCTAGATGCAAAGTATAAAATACTATTCTGTAATCACCTGTGGCATAGGTTATCCAACACTAATGAGTATGTCCTTAAAGCAGAGGAAATACTTTACTTTTGCTCTAGTCAACATTGTTTTTTCAGGTAATTCCATTGGAACGCATCATGCTCTTTGAATTCTTGGCTCATCTTAAGGACTGAGCAGGAGTTGCTGCAGACACTTATGAAGAGTAAAATTTAGTCAGAGGATTAGAAGGATTAGAAGGATTTTTGTAATTATTCAAAGAATGAGGATCTGAAATAAACTTCCAATATAAGAGTCAAGAACTTGTTAGCTTCTATCTGAAGTCCTGATCAGTTGATGTTGAGGGTTATTTGGCATGATGAACTCCAGCAGAAGGCAACTGGATTTGAGGACCTAAGCAATTCCTCCTAGACTTCCTTCTCTTCTGATGGGAGTTGGTCTGCATGAAGAACCCTTTTCTCTTGAACTCTGGAGTCATTGCATCAGGGAAGATCCAGTAAAAAAACAACGCTCTCAGGATCCTTTTGCCTGTGGCTGCCTAAGAAAGCCTCCCTAGAGGTAGTTACACTGGTAACATAAAGCCTCAGGCTATAGGCACGTTTCATTATAAAGATCCTGCTTAGCTCCTGGAGTTATATTTCTATCACCAAATCAAGAAAAAGCTCTTAATGGCTATGGTTTATCTTGCTCTCAAGCAGGTAGCATAACTGATTTTGAACACCTCAGAATCTTTCCTGGGTTTCACAATGCTCTGTTGCGGTAGCAAGAATTTTGCTGTTTTACAGTGGAGGAAATAAGGCAAAGAGATTTTTTTGGTAGAATTTAATGCACTACCCTTTGTCCTGGTAAAAAAAGATGTTCACATGGACAGATTAACTCTGTCTCCAGGAACAGACAGACAAAGTACCAGAGCTCTCTGCTCTGTGCTAGCTACTACCACAGTAGCCGGTTTCAGAGCTCAGGTAGCTTTGCAGAGCAGTGCATTTTTTTGGTGGACGTACCTGGGAAGTCCACCCGATTCCTTGCCCACATGGGGGAAGACAACTGACACTGGCTTTTTTGAGTCCTCAAGTCACTGCCTCATTTCAGATTTGTACCTGTGCTTTGACTATATTGAGGCCACTTTGCAAACATACGCCCTGAAAGCGGTGGAGAAACTGCCAGTAATTACATGCCTTCCTTGGTTAGTGAAAAAACGGTGAAAAGTAACTGCGACTCTGATCAGCTGTGATTGTCAACACCTCCCTCAGTGTTGGCAATCTACTAGCAATGCTAAAACAGTCTATAATCTGGCCCTGGCTCAAGAAAATATCACTCTAAACTAGTAGTCTTGCCAACAGCTATCCGATTTGTAATCTTTTCTGCTTAAGTAAGGTAATTGCCTTACTTTTACACCAAACACCCAAGAACCTTTTGAATATGTTTGAGTTAGACTGATATATGTTCATGTAACAACTGAGGACAAATATGAACACTTTTAGGTCTATCTGCAGAATTCAACCTAATTCATCAAGAGATGTTAATATGCTTAAAGAATCTGGCAAACAAAGCTAAATTGAGATGATTCTGTTCTCTCTTCTCAAATGGATTCTACTAAAGTTGGGATGATTGGTTGTTCCCTCTTACCAGCCATTCTCATTTTAGTGTCCCTCCACTCAGTCCTGTTTGCTTGAAGTTTTTGTGGCATTGTTTTTCCCCTTAAAATACAAAGTGAACCATTACTCCTAGAGAAAGGTCTTTCTTCTTAAGCAGTGTTTACCTGAGACCTTGGAAACATGCTTATTCACCATTTTATATACAAATATCTGTATGAAAGTGTGTGTGTATTTGTTTGTGTGTTTTATGTGTGTGTGTCTGAACAATGGGGTATTTCTGTTTCTCTGTATCAGATGATGGACGTAAATTCTGATTGTTTTCCTCTTTTCTCCTTAGTTGTCATTCCCCTCCATCCTCATGTCCCAATTCCTAACTTATGTTTTCTGTCTCCTAAAAACATGAAATCCTGTTCTGTCATCGTAATTAAAATATCTCACCACTAAATGCTTTGGTTTTGTCTTCACTGATTGAAATACAATTATTTCTGCCCCATCTGTTCAAAATCGGTAACTTTCCTTCCTTCCTGGAATATCTCCATGGAAAAACGTGGGGAAGGATAGCTTCATTACCTCTTTTTCCCTGACATGCGCTGTCCTGCTGTTCTAATTTAAGTGTGAAGGCAACATAAAGATCTGTGAACATTCCTGATCATAAACAATTTAGGAACAATGAGATTTGAGCACATCCAAATGTGTTGGAATTTTATGGGAAATGTCAGCAAAGTCAGGAAACTTGCTATTTGGTGAAGAATGCTGAGGAAGTGAGGAAACTGAGCTCTGACAGGTTTTTTTTTTAAATTTAGCAGACATAAATTAAGATGTTACCATCCTTGCTTTCTTCCCACAACTTTGTTAAAGGTTATTATCCCAACAGCAATGGAAGCAAGAGAAATATTCCCATGCTGATTTCTCAGCCGCTGCTATTCACAGTCCTAAAGCACCTTTAGCACAGGTTTGCATTAATACCACCTTGGGAATGGCAGTGCCTGAGAAACTGGTATGTGTCTTACTTCTGATATGTCTATTTTGCTTTGAAAACCCCAAATGGACTGCAAGTATCGGTATCACCTCCACCAGTGTCTGCTGTATCCAAGACAGTCAGTCTCCAACTGCACCCTTTAAAAGTGAATAACAGAGTTAATGGGAAATTAGGAACCCTTCGGCTTGGCTTGAATATTTTAAGCTAGTTTTATTAGTCCCAGTAGGGACTAATGTGTTGTTCTCTGTAAAGGAGCTTTCAGTATATGTGGCCATGCTGCCTCCATACCATCAGAAAGATCGCGTCACATCTCCATGATGCACGGTATAAACATCTTCAAGATTGTTCCTGCAGCTTGCTTTATTATTATGACCACTAAGACATTTTATACATCGATTAAGTGGTTTAGATGCTGGGATTTTTCTTTTGTTCATATTCAAATTGTACCAATTGATTTTACCAGCCTGGTGTGTCACTGGCAGCATTCTCCTTCATTACCTTGCCTGGTAAATTTGAATCACGTGCTGAAGGTCTGGTGCCTTATTGTTGCGTATATGTGAACAGCTTTAAATAAATGCAAGTACTAAAAGATCTCACGTAGCTCCTGTTTCCAGAGAAACCATTTTCCTCTTGTCTGGGCATGTTCAAAGAGGGTAGGTCAATTGTAAACTAAGCATAAGCCTTGCTGTGGCTTCGCACTGAGAAAACAAACAAGAAAAAAACTGGTTATGATGGAAAAGCTGACTGTGATAACAAAGTACTAGAGCAAATTCTTTTAACACTTGGATTGGTGAATGGGTGAGAGGGTGTCTCCAGGGATAAAAGCAGAACCTGATGGGAATGCTCTCACTTTTCTGAGTTTCTTTGATTAATTCTCTCCCTTATTTTCTTCTTTTCTCCTCTACACAGCTATTTGAATTGGACAAAGGGAAGCAGGGTGGGGTGGGGTGAGATTCGTCTTGGGAACTTTAATATTTAGATATTGGTCCTTATTCTGTTATTTCAATATTGAAGAGGTAGCATTTTGAAAAACTTCTCTGGCCTGTGTCTTTTTCTCAGGGATTTAGATTTGCATTTGTCAACATTATCTCTTGTTATCCACCTATGAACTTACATAATCACTTAAAATCCTAGGATTTAGATCCCTAGTTACTGCCATTCTCCCCCTAAATAAACTGGACATTTCATCCTGTGTAATGATCCCATGATACCACATCCTAACGAGGACAATAGTGAGCAAGGCCATGTTTGGGTTGCACATTAAAAGAGGAGGACTGAATCTGCTCGACCTCTTCTATTACTCCAAATGTCTCAGCTCATCATGGTGCTTAAATGTACATGATCTGCAGCAAAGAGCTTCAGGGCTTAATGGCAGGATGTAAGGAAGAGGAAGCAAGTGTTAAGGAAATGAATGGTATCCAAAATCTCCCTTGTTCTTCAGCTGGTTCAATACAGCAGTCTACTCCAGTATTGGCTAACAGGACTGTTTTTAGGAGCTATCCTTCATTTTAAGGAATGTTTAGAAAATATTGGCTTCTTATGAGGAAAAAGCATGGATCAGTACATATCTATGCTGCCTAGGAGGTAAGAAGTAAACAAGTTGTTCCTCAGAGCAATAGAGTGTAAAAAGTCTGATTGGCTCTGGATGTGTATCATACATTCCCACTCTGTCTACCCCTAATGTAGACACCCCTGTCCCCCTTTTTCCATATTTACTCCTCCAATGTCAATAGTTCTTCCAGGCCCTGGATGTGACTCCCAGTACAGTCAGATATACAGATGAAGAATTCATGGTGCTGGGGCTGTTTGGGGACAGCTGTGCACCAGTCAGTAAATGGAGCTGATGGACCAGCAAGTGGGCCAAAGGGGTGGCAAATGTTGAGCTCTCACTTTAGCCCTACCTGTTTGGTCTGGCTGCCCAACTGCCAGTGTTCAAACACTGTTTTTTAACATCTAACTATCTCCATATAATTTTGGTAAAATTAGAAATTACTTTAAAAGCTATTGTTGGGTGAGGAGGGCACAGCAGGCGGATGGCACAAGCCTCACTTCCTTAGGACACCAGGCTAAGCACCTTGCATTCACAGATAGCAGCCCCACAGCAGAAGGACACAGAGCAGAATGTTTGCCTGTAGGTTATTTTGCCTTTGGAAGTGAAAAGCACTTATTTTAACTTGTGAGTCAACATCACTGGCTCGAATAGTGAACTCAAGAAAGACTTGATGGGGATTGTAAAGGGTAGAGGTCTCTTTACTTTCACAGTGATGGGAAACCAATATGAGGCTTTTCCTTTGTATTATTTCCATAGTTATTTGGGCTAAGAGGTGGAATCTCTTTAGATCTGTCTGTAATGACAGGATAGCACTAACTGAGCAGAAAATCCGTAACATTCATTACAGAATCACAGAATGGTTGAGTTTGGAAGGGACCTCTGGAGATCATCAGGTCCAACCCCCTTGCTCAAGCAGGGCCGCCCAGGGTGCCTAGGATGATGTCCAGATGGCTTTGCATATCTCCAAGGATGGAGAGTACCCACCTCTGTGGGCAACCTGTGCTGGTGCTCAGACATTGTCTGCAGGGAGAACTGCAGCATCTGGGTGGTCATCCTAGTCCAAACCAGAAGTGTTTTAAGTCTTATTCTGATCTCAGTTAACTGAAAATCTGCTAAATTCAAGAAAGTGACACATCATTTATACTTGTGTTAGTAAGATCAAAATCTGCCCTGAGACTTTTATTCTTACATGGTTGTCTTGTAGGGAAAGATGTTGCGTTCTTTAAGGAGACAGAATTTTTAATTGTGGGGTTTTTGTTTGGTTGTGGTGGGTGGGCGAGTAGAGAAGGTTTTTACTTAGAATATAATATACCAATCATGTACACGGGTGATATTTCTGGTGGTTTAGGGGTTTTTTTTTGTTTGCTTGGTTTTTTTATAGCAAATATTTCTTTTCCTGATACAAAGATGTAATGTTAGCAACAGGTTTCAAACACAGGACTGACTACTGTATTCCTCACATATTTTTCTTGTACTGAGAAGGATGAGTCACTAAAGAAAAGACTTAAATTAATTTTCCTAAATAAGAGTTTATAAATAGTTTTCAAGTCACCATATATTATCGTTAATTGTGCCGGGAAAAAAACCCCACAAACCACCAAAAACCAGAGTAACCGAAGACTAATTGTGTAGAAACTTTTTTCAGTGAAAAATAAAATAACTTTATTTGGGGAAGCATTTGCTTGCTGATCTGGTTTGATTGCCCAGATGAAATTATGAAACCATGAAATTGTTGTGCTGGTAATCAATTACTTACAGGGACAGGCTTTTCTCATGAGAATAAACTGGTGTCCTTGGTGGCATTTACAAAGTACAAGGGCATACATTGAAGATGAGAGTAACATTTAGTACAAATATGAATATTATTATATGCCAAGTAATACTAATTGTTTATTTTACTTGGTGTAAGTAGTATCTCAGACCTTGATGCTTCAGGTTTTTGGTAAAGTCTCAGAAGTTTTTTACAAGATATTTGTTCTGTATCTGACTACTTTATCAGCACTAACTTGCACTTTAAATAATCTAATCATCTTAATTAAAATACAGCATTATGGTAGATACATGAAAGTTTATCTCACTTATGCCATCTTCCATACTGTACTCCACAGACTTCTGCTACCCACTACTCTGTCACTATTTTGCATATTGTTTTCCCTTATTTTAGCACTCAGCTTTTTATGAAGAAGATTTGCTTTTTATCAATATTCCAAATGATTGCTCCAAGACAAACTGTATTCAGAAGTAGGCATCTTCTGAAAAACATTTGGGCACTTCCATGTTACGTATCCAGATGAAAAGAAATTTGTTTCTTATTTATAAGATATATTGCAGTTCTTTTGAGTTTTTAATAATATCAATATACTTTTCAAAAATATTTTAATAGATCATGCTAAGAATTTGTTATCAGATTTTTAACACACTTAGATCAGTGATCTTAATGCAGTACTTTTCAACTATTTTTGGATTTGTTTCTTAAATGTTCTTCAGTAAGGCTTTCTGAAGTCTGTTTAAAGTAGATATTATCCCTATTTTATAAATTTGGATTCTTGCCAAGTCCACAAAGTTAATCGGTCCTGTACCCGGTAACAAATAACATACTATTTGCAATTCACATTGCAAAGCTGAATGATGTGAACCCATAGATTCATTTTTACCACCCTGCATTTGCACTGCCTGAAACAATGCAAGACATTATGCATATATTTGCTGTATGACAATCCCCCAAAAACAAGCATTAGCTGCCCCAAGAAATACTCCTGAAAACCTGCCACTGCTCTGGCTTTCTTATCATCTTGAAAATTTAAATTCTGTACTTCATTTTTTTAGATTTAATAATTAAACCATTGCATGGTGAACTGGGAAACGGTACCCAAACCTCTCTGGGAAAGCTGAAGTGCAGCAAACTTCACAGGGCCTTTTTTTTTTTTTGAAAGTGGGAAAACGGGGAACGGGAAGTAACTCTCCCATAGAGACTTCTAATGGGGTTGAGGACTGGAGTGAAAAGCCTATATGGGAGTGTTACTTCTTCCTAGAAAATTTAGAAGTGATAGACTAAACATTGTCAGGCACATTATTTTCCAGAACCCTTCCCTTCCTTGCTGGTTTCCCTTCATTGTGGATCAGTAAAGCCATAGGATTTCCAAGGATAGGTTTTGTAACAGAGTATTCTTCACAGCTCTGCAGTGGTGGGCAGGAGGACAGGTCCTTGAGGGTTACAGCAATGAGGGCACTAGGTCCCCTGTCAAATTACCCCAGGAGAAAGAATGAAACTGAACGTCTTCCTGGGTGGAGCATTTTTCAAAAGGCAGCCTGATGCCCGGCACCAAAGCGCTGCAATTCACCACTGCCTTTCTTCAAGAAGTCCTCCTTGATCCTCACAGACAGAGCTGGAGGGCGCAGTTGGCAGCGTATCTTCCTCGAGCTGCTGTTTGCACAGCAGTGTGGGAGAAACATTGCACCCCAGTGCCCTTAGAGAAGGCCATCATCATGGGGATAATGTTAAGGGCCCTTCAAGACAGCAGAGATTAAATGTAATATTTCATGATTATTCTGGGGGAGACTAGCTGTTGCTGACAGACTATGTCTGTCAGCAGGGAGCCTACAGGGGAGCTGGAAAGGGACTCTTTGTCAGGAAGTCTAGTGATAGGACAAGGGGTAATGGTTTTAAAGTGGAAGAGGGGAGATTTAGGTTAGATATTAGGAAGAAGTTCTTTACTGTGAGGGTGGTGAGGCACTGGAACAGGTTACCCAGGGAAGTTGTGGAGGCCCCATCCCTGGAAGTGTTTAAGGCCAGGCTGGATGGGGCTTTGAGCAACCTGCTGTAGTCAGAGGTGTCCCTGCCCATGGCAGGGGGGTTGGAACTTGATGATCTTTAAGGTCCCTTCCAACTCTAACCATTCTATGATTCTATGATTCTATGTAAACAGCCCAGCTGGGAGGGATGTACGGACACAAGCACCTTTCCCTCCTTCATAAGTTCCTTTCTCAGCTCATTTGCCCACCAAAGATTCAATAGAGTTCTAAGATTCTGTATAGTTGTAAGATTCAGCAGCACTACAAGAACAATCTCATGTTTGTTTTTCACTATACTGTATAATAAGTCCTATCCAATTCAAGAAAGTATTTTTTTTTATTATTATTTTTTTTAAGAAACAACTTCTAAAATATCTTTGAAGGACATCTGTGGAGAATCAGGATAGTTTTTGTTGAAACCAAGGGCATCGTGCAGTCATGTTGACTAGCTGACTCCCTTTTAGGCTGATATACTGTGGGATGCATCATGGGTCAGTGTGACTGCTGAAAATTTAGGGCACAGAAGGCTTTCTGAGCATAGTAAAAGCAGCTTATTTGCAGTGACTCTATTTTTTTAAAAAATATGTTCGTTGAAAGTGAAGTGACTGAGTAAGACTATGATTCAAAACAGTAATTTAGTATGCCCACTTATAACACTCATCACTTTAATGTATTTTGTTTGAGAGAATCTACTGAAATGACACTACACTATCAATAAAAATAAGATCAAAGTCTAAGTGTCACATGCTTTCCTGGTTTGGGCTGTCCTGGCCACTAAACAAACTACTTTCATTGAAATGATCAGCAAACATAAGTTATCCTTATCAAACAGCAACATTTACTAACTTCAGCAGTAGTTTGATAAGAAATCAGGTTTTTTGAGAAAAGAAAGAACAAAGTCAGGTTTTGTGTGAAGCCCGTGGTACTTTGTAGTCAAAATCTGTACCATTAATTTCATATTTATTTCTTAATAACATTACCTGAGAAATACAGTTATTTCACAAATTGTCTGTTTCTTCCCATGTTAGTATTGCTAAGAGATGCCCACACATATCAGAATATTGTTATATTGATAGTAATTGCTCTGAAAAGTACATATACTGGAAAATTCCTACCATGTTTTAGGAGATAAAATGAGCACAGTCAGATAGACAAAAAACAAGAAAAACCAAACTTATCTCTGTCTTAGGTAGAGAATAATAGACATAATATGATGTAAACACCACATATTGTGCCACGTATTTATCTATATTATTGAGGGAAAAGATCTGCTGTGGACATGAACTATAATTCCAGTTTACTAAGATTCTTTGTGCCTAGGGAGTAAGTTTTAGGTTAGACATTTTTCAGTGCCTGCTACTAACCATGCCTTGTTTTAAAGAACACCTCATCTGTAGTTCTGCAAGAAATGAATACTTTTGATACAAAAGTGTACAAATTGATGATAAAACCATGACTGTTAGATAAGAAGGGGATTTGTGACTCTAATATACACTTTAGTTTTACCACGCTATTTTCTTTGGTACCTCATTTAACTCTATATAAACATTATAACAATGCCATTGCACTACAAGAAAATAACAGTTTACTATGCTGGGGTAAGAAAAACAGCAATGGAAACCCTTTTTTTTTTTTTTTTTTTTTTTTTCCCAGCCTGTTATATTCCTCAGGGAAGAACATTGAAAGCATTGTAAGCACATGAAAATAAACAGAGGGCTTGGAATTTGTTACTTCATGTCAGGAAATAAGTTTGAAATAAAAAAAATCATGTCATTTTCAGGGCTGATTTTAATGTAATACATAAGACCTGGCATTAACAGATAAAGAAATACCAGAAGATGATGGAATGGGCATAGAAAGAAATTACTCACACCAAATGAGATCAGAAGACATAAAAGGACAAGGGTTGTGCAATAGCGTGACACGTCAGAGAAATGATAGAAAACAGAATACAAAATATGATTCTGTTAAAAACTGTTGCTGGAAGTATGATAAGAGGTCCTGTTTGGATTATATTATGACTCTTCTGTAGGCTTTTCTGGTCAGACTGGAACACAGAGCAGAAGCTCTGCCATGTACTGGTGCTGCTCAACATCTTCGCCAGTGACATGGACAGTGGGATTGAGTGCATCTCCAGCAGGTTTGCTGATGCCATAAAGCTGTGTGGTTGACATGCTGGAGGGAAGGAATGCCATCCAGAGGGACCTGCATAGGCTTGAGAGGTGGGCGCGTGCAGACCTCATGAAGTTCAACAAGGCCAAGTATAAGGTCCTGCATGTGGGTCGGGGCAATCCCAAGCACAAACACAAGCTGGGCAGAGAATTGATTGAGAGCAGCCCTGAGGAGAGGGACTTGGGGGTGTTGGTGGATGACAAGCTCAACATGAGCTGGCAATGCATGCTCAAGCCCAGAAGCCCAACTGTATCCTGGGCTACATCAAAATAAGCGTGGCCAGCAGGTCAAGGAGGGTGATTCTGGCCGTCTACTCTGCTCTTGTGAAACCCCACCTGGAGTACTGTGTCCAGCTCTGGAGCCCTCAGCACCGGAAAGACATGGACCTGTTTGAACGAGTCCAGAGGAGGGCCACAAAGATGATCAGAGATGATCAGAGCACCTGTCCTATGATGACAGACTGAGAAAGTTGGGGTTGTTCAGTCTGGAGAACAGAAGGCTCCAGGGAGATCTTGTAGCAGCCTTCCAGTACTGAAAAGGGATCGTACCAGAAAGCTGGTGAGGGACTTTTTACAAGGGCATGTAGTGATAGGACAAGGGGTAATGGCTTCAAACTAGAAGAGGGTAGATTTAGAATAGATACTAGGAAGAAATTTTTCACTCTGAGGGTGGTGAGGCACTGGCACAGGTTGCCCAGGGAAGCTGTAGATGCTCCATCCCTGGAGGTGTTCAAGGCCAGGTTGGATGGGGCTTTGAGCAATCTGGTCTAGTGGGAGGTGTCCCTGCCCATGGCAGGGGGGGTTGGAACTAGATAATCTTTAAGGTCATTTCTAACCCAAACTATTCTATGATTCTATGATATAACTGAGTGGTTATTAAAACCGCAGTAAGTTTGGTCACAGTGGAATATTGTAAACATCTGGCTGTAGCCTCTCCTTGCTAATAGCAGTAAGATCCAGTTATACTTCTTTTGTCACCAGATAGACATAAAAAGAGGTGATTGTCTTTTGAACTTATTTTCAGCAAAATATTATACAAGTTATAGAAAACAGACTGAATGTTCATGAGTTTATTTGGTTTAAATTAAATGGAAGAATAAACAAAAAAATAGTTCTCTAGTTAAAGACTTTAATTTTGAAAAGGGAAGGCTGAGAGATTAAGAAAACTAATTAGTGAAGTGAACTGGAATGAAGAGCTAGAGGATTTCAATATAGACAGGACTTGGAATGTAGAGGAGGCTGACCTAGAGTGCATGCAAAACCTATGAACAAATTTTGAAAGAATAATTAGGGATATAGTGGTTAAATGAGAAATGCATCATAGGTTTACTGAGGTTGATCATGCTAAGGTTGTCAAACAAACAAATAAACAAACAACTTTCTACAAACAAAGCTAGATTTAATCTGTCAAGATTTCAGAAAAGTGTTTAATATGATGTTACATACAAAATTTTTAGGCGAACTTTAGAAAATGAGGATTAATAAAAGAATTGTGAGGTAGTGGACCATAAAGGAATCTAGCTAACAATAGCAGGCTTTCCTAAAAGGGCACTGTTGGTCTGAAAGGGATTTTATTATTAGAACTAACAAGGATCATTATTAGGACAAATTGTACTTTATGATTTCTTTAATGGTGTTACTGTTAAATACAGAAGATGAATTTTCATCATTCAAAGAATGAATGGAATATCATAAAAGAATACAAAGAAGATGAAACCTAAGATTATCTGATAAGAAAATCACATAGCTTTGCACTAAATATTTCTGCTATAATTTGGAGACTCATCAACTTGAAATGTTGATGGAGATAAAACAGCATGGACTAATTAAAATGGTGTGACCATGTCTGGAATTTTACGCACAGTGATAGGAATTAATATTTAAGAAGACAAATTGGAATTGTGTTAGGTACAGAGAAGGATATTGTTCTACCAGTGGTATTAAGAGACTATTTTGTGACAGGATAGAGAAAGAGATTGATATGAAGAAAAATGTGTTTTGATAAATGATCACTTTGTTCCAGGGTACAAACACAAAGGTGGTAAAAGAGATACTTACGGAAAGAGCAATCTTGGCACAAGACTAAATGGGAATAAATTGGCCATGAACAGATGTTGCCTGGAAATTTGAAGATGTGCCTTTTTACTCAAAGGTGCTAGACCAGTTTTTCAGAAAAAAAAGTTTAAGGGTAAAACCTTAGTTTTAGGTGAAGCTGGTAGCCTTATGAAAGTGAAATTAGGACCTGGCTCTACAGGAAGCGTGGAGTGGAATTGGTGACTTTCAGTCATCTCTCTTGGATTACATAGGCAACCATAAAGGCAAATAGATATTTTGTGTGTCTTGACTGTATGCCTTGCCAAGGTTTTTATCCCAAATTCCTACGAAGTTCACAAAGTGGAAGCATTAAGTTATTGCTACCAATATTTATGCACAGTAGCTGCATAATAAAGCTTAAGTGTTCAAGGTATTCTGTTAACACATCTGACATTCTGACATCCCTACAGGTGGGCATATATTGCTCTTAGTTTCCTGAAGACACGAGCACATCAGCTTGCTCAAAGTTATATTACAAGCAGGTGGCAAAGATTAAATTGCAGGTCCATCAGACATGGATCACAATCTTTGGTTGGAAGCCCTAACCTACAAAATTGTTTTTCAGGAACAGGGTATGAATGGTTAAGAAAAAGGTTGACGTGAACTCTGTTTTCCTAATTAGGGGCTCTTCAGAACAAGATTGTTTCACCTCTAGTCCTTTTGTTAATTTTGTAGCAGCATTACTCAAGCATTCTTCATTGTTATGCTGAGAAGGTAAGACTAAAGAGTTAATGGATAGGTAAGCAGATAATGCTAATTCCAAATAGTAATAAAATTATAGGTACGTAAACCCAAGATGATCTCATTAAAGTAATAAACTCAGAAGGATATTGAAGACCAGATGGAAATCCAAATAGGAAAATCTATAATAGGACATAAGGATGCAAATTACCCAGAGCAGAGTTTTTCCACATTTGAATGTAGTTCCTTATGTCATGAAAAGATATATACATAAAATACAATCTGTTAAAGTATTTGTATTGAAATCACAATTTCTAAATAGATGTACTTTGGATGCTTCCAAATTAATGAATATGTATGGAATTGTTACCTTTCATGCAAAGATACAGTGGAAAATGTCAAACCTTGTATGATGTGTGGAATCAAAATTTCACATTTAAGATGTCTGTGGCTTTTCAGAGGCTTTATACCTGTGTACATATATGCATGTGGAAGTATATTCACTGAACATTCCATCTATAGAATATTATAAGAACTTATGGGTAATTACAGATTAATAGGAGACTTCTTGTTTAGTCAGTATCCATTGTTCGCCCTCTGTCAGTTGCTATTGAGCTATGGTAGCAAGAACCATTTGAATTTGATCTGGGCAGAATTTGGGCAGTGCAGTGTAGAAAGAGCCATCATACTGGCTTTAGAGATCCATCTGTTATCCTTGTACAGATAATATTGCAGTATTAGAAAAACTGGCTACTTTGAAGATTCATTTATCACTGTCACAGGTCTTGCTTAATTAATGTCTTAGGATAACTATCAGAATGTTTCAGTGGTGGAAAAAGTCCTGCATATCTCTCCCCAAAGAACGGTTGTGTCTTTTATGTAGGATTTGAGACTTGTGCCCTACAGCTTTGTTCACATTCCCTCTCCAACAGCCCATTCAGGCTTGGTGTTTTTTTATTTGTCTTTTCTGTGGAAAACACACTTGGAAAACAGTGGAGACTGTTAAAAACCTACTGGAAAACAGAGTAAGTGGATTAGGATCTTGGCTGCAGGAACAAGTATTGCCTCTGAACCAATTTCTATCATATATAGACCATATGTAACAGGAAGGCACAACTACGTGTTTGTTTGAATTTAACCCTTTGTATCAAAAAAACCAATAAAAGTGTATGTGCATGCATCTCCACTCTTAAAGGCAGAGAATCAGATTAAATAGGAAATAAACACTATAAAGCATTATTCACACACTGGGTAGTGTGCATAGTGTCATTCTGTGGAGTGCTCCAGGGGAGAATTTCTCTTGTGGGTTTTTTTCAAGAAAAGATATTGACTTCTAACAGTGCAGAGACAGAGTTTAGCACTCATTTTCAGTTGTTAGTATTACTGAAAAATTGAGCATTTAGCAGTGGCCCAAGATCTTGCAATGTGGTAACACTTGCTCTGACCATTTCCTAGGCACACTGGCTAGCCCTAGCCTGGAGATTGCCCTCAATAGCACTTTTGCAGCAAAAAAGAATCTATTGTGTAGGGTAGAAATGTCAGGTGTAAACCTTTTTATGCTTCTTTCCCTTCTGCTACTTCTTCCCCTTGGTTACCAATTTTAAAGACAACTCCTGTAGGGGTTTGGCACAAGGCAAAACAGAGCAGCTGGCAGTCCCTAACCAGCAGAACAATCCCTGTAGTCTGTTCAAATTAATTGATCTTAAGTCATTCTTTAAACTACATTGCTTTACACTAAGGTCAATTTGGTAAATTGTAAATGATGATCACAAATACATGTTTTGTAATGAGCTTGCCCTATTGCTTTAATTTGATCTTGTTCTAGCAATAGGCAGTTGAAGGTGGAGAGCTGGTTCAGAGTAAAAAATAATGAGACATCACATATAGTGTGTAAAAAAAAGGCTTTGCAACACATTTCTTCATTGTTTTGGGAGTGGACAGCAAAATGAAAGTTGCAGTGTGTATTTGGGATTACTATTCTGGGTGGCAAATGTTTAAAAGCCTCACTTCAGATCTTCAGGATGAAGTTACAAGCTGCCTCCATCACAAAGCTTGCAGTAGACAGACAGTGTGTATTTTGGACTAAACCTCATGGTGGGATTACTTTTAGAAAGCAGTCAGTATGTGACGTGGACAGCATTCAATAATGAGCTGCCAGATTCTGACCTCACCCTAGTTTCACTCCAGCACGAACTCCAGTGGAGTTAGCAGAAGTCAACGGGGCTACTTGAAAATTACACCAAAGATTAACTTGGAAGTTGGCCTGTGCCTGGGCAGCACCTCCTGAAGAAATTATTTTGTTCTAGCTCTTCTCTGAAGTTGATGTTCTTCTGGTTATGGGGGTTGGAAGACTACCCTAACTTTATTTCAGCAAAAGGTTGCTATTCTGTAAAAATGGAATATTAAGTAGCAATAACATTCTGTCTGTTTTTGAGTTTTGCATCCTGGATTCTTCTGTTAAGACCCAAGTGATTTTGGATCCTGTTCCAGGATCTAAACATAGAAACAGCTAATTTAAAAATGGGGAATTACATATGATCAGCAATAAAAAAAAATAAAAGCAGCGTAGGGTCTGGTTCTTCTGAAAGGGTGGGCTGGACAAAACCACTAATCTATACAAGTGGATTGTTCTAAAAATGCAGCATTAATTTCATGAACCGTGGTGAATAATGGGTTTTAATCTGGTATTTCACGTGGATCTTTCCACACTAAATCCGTGCTAAAATCAATATTTCCTCCAAATTTAAAGTCAAAGAATATGCCAAATAACACTTCTTTCCCCCATGTTCATAGGTCCTGTGAGTCAGGGAAACATGAGCGAATCCTATTGGTCATTGCTATTCATAATTATAGATTATGAGTAAAGATTGCTAATTCTACTAGTGTAACAAAAAGGAAGATTTTGAAATTTCCAAGTACAAAAGGCAAGTAGAAGGACTGTGGATATATTTTTAAATCTCATTTTTAAAATCATTTTAATAATTTATGAACTCTAGCTATTTTGTTAGTTGGCATTGGTGGAAGCTGAGGAAAGGCAGAGGAGTGTCTTATGGCATGAGTAGTGTCTTATGGCATGCAGGTAAGCAAAGCTCTTTGCTTCTCGGTGCAACACCTCACCTTACAGACTCATTTAAGTATGGATTCTCCTGGGAGACACAACCATGCCTGAGAGTAAGTAAGTTGTGAGAGTTAGTCACTCAGCAGAACTCATAATTGCATTTTAAATGCTTGTAGAGTGGGAGGTTTTGCCTTTGTACCTTTGTGAGTCTTTCAGTGTGGAATACATGGGAGTATGAATTCATATTTGCCATCAAGGGTGTGAGTATTTTAGACCACGTGTCATATATCTGCAGAGTTAAACTTCCCTTAGAGCCACTGGTGAGCAGTTCAGAACAGAAGATTAGCCTTACAATGGAGTTTTAAATTCCATCCTTAATCAGTTTCTTTACTCTTTATTTCTTTATCTGTTTACCTTCAGATTCCATTTACAGCTTATGTAGACAAAACTGTTATTTTCTCTCTTTAAAAAATAAAGCAAGCTGGGATAATTGAATAATTGCACAGGTTGTTTGTAATAGCTCTTGAAAGAGAAGAGATTCATCTGAATATTGTATTAGGATTCATACTTCTACTTGCTTGCTTAGTCACATAGTGCTCTTTAATGATTGGTTATATGGAAAGATACTTCTAAACAAAGTCAAAATATTGAAATATGTATCTAATTTTACTCTTCTGTATCCAGTTTCCCAATTTTATGTGGCTATTCTGACATCCAAAATGACCAGCTCAATTAAGGTCTATAGAGTAGGTCTCTTTTTTTCTTTCCACACCTCCCAGTGTGATTATCTTCTGTCTCCCCTGACTGAAGTGAACAGTCACAACATGTAGAGCGCTTCCTCTGACACCGGCCAGGACTGATGTTCGAAATTAGTGTATGAATGGATGTACCAGAGGTTCAGGGTCCTAGTTTCCCAAAGGTTATATGAAATCAGCTTTTCTGGAAATACATATAGACATTTTTTGGGGGGTGGGGATTTCCTGCAGCAGTTCAGAAAATTATCTCTTCTTTTATTAAAACTTTTGATATTTCTTCCCTTTATAAGCTCTCTCTTTACTGTCTAAGGTCAAACTGAAGATGGGTGTGAGAATGATAGTTCTTAGAGTGTATTCATTCAGTTTGACTTTCTTAAATGATACCACATCTGGACTAGTAATTCAGTCTCTTCCTCCCTTCTCCAAACCACAGTGAAGTCTAATAATTGTGCAGATTTTAGACTACTTGGAATGGCTGACCTTTAAGCAGAAAATTATTCTCAGTCCTAGCTAGAGAGGAGATTGTATTTTGCTGTGATAATTAAGAGGAAAGGAATATTAAAGTTAGTTTAAAGCATATTCGTGGGAATGAAATGCATTAATATTGGAATTTAATCAGGATGCAAGAGTATGATTGAGAATTCTAGTCTCATCTGTGAGGAAGAAATAGATGTCGCTCATCTGAGAACAACGATGGCTTAAGTTAACCAATTTTCTTTGCATTGCAACAGGCTGGGAACATACATGTGTTCAGCTACTGCGCGTCATCCAAGCCCTGGCAGTTTTTAGCTGAAAGCTGTTAATTTCTTAAGACGAGCTAGGTCCTTTGGTTGAAAACCGGAAAGCATAACCCATCTGATAAATTGCGCACAAGTGTTTGTAACCTTGTTACTGAAGGAGAAACGATTGTATTTCAGAAATAAGTAACAAGCGAGCATGTAACATCAACTCAATTTTAAATCTAAGTAGCTCAATCAGTTGCTGAAACTTGCAATGGATCTATCTCCTGCTTTTCCCTCAACATGGACAGAAATAACAAAAGTGCTTAACATTGCCATGGAATAGGAAAAAAATCATTTGAAAACATAGGAAAATGGTGATGGTTTGGGTTTTTTGTTGGTTTGGGGGGTTTTTTTGTTTGTTTTTGGTTTTGGTTGGTTTGTTGTTTTTTGGGTTTTTGTTTGATTTTTTTAATAGTCTGAAACATTTGGCATATCTTTTACTTAAGACATTTCAGACAGGCAATGGCATGGCTTCTCATGTGTACTGGCTGGGTCCTCTGTTGGATCTTTTCATACGATCAAGTCCATTTGCTGCAAATGTTGATAGACCCACTCTTCACTCATTTGCAAACTAGGAGTGGTCATTTTAATCATCTCTTGTGACTGACCGTATTACATGAACACCAAACTTTCACAAATGGTTCTTGCTTGAACCTTACAGCTTCTGTAAGTATTACACTCTAGTTTCATTTTAAAGGCTTCATAAGACCGAAAACCACCAAGAAAAAAACTTGTTCTCTCTGCCCTGGATTCTTGACTATTCACTCTTGAAGTACATTTAAATCTATGCTGCCCGTTTACTAGGTTTTGGGCATTTGAGTTATAACAAATGTACTAAGCAAATTTTTCACCTAAATACCATTAGAGAAGCAATGGTGTTCCTTGCAGGGAAAAGTCTGTTAAGACCCTCTTGACAAGACAGAAATTAGGTAGGTCAGGCCAGCTGTCTGCTGTAATGCCAGACTATTTAAATTTTTGTTCAAGTGTACTGAAATAAATATAAAGGTGATAAGATTTGGAAGTTCTGAATTATTAGATGAAGCCTTGAAACAAGACCTCATAAGCTTGCAGATTTTGAGGGCCATATACCCTGGTTCTGCGTAGGCTGGACTGGTCCTACCTAGGCACTTGCCTCTTATTAGCACTTGGCTGAGCATTCACTGTCCCCAAGTAGAACTGCATCCTTGCCTGGCTCGTGGTCCGGTCCCCGAGGCTACTCATGCACCACAGAAGGGACTGCTGGAATGACACTATTTCAGATGGCAGTAACACCTGACCATGTATATACACAGATCTGCAGGCTGAGCAAAAGATTTTCTAAAAAAATGTGGCCACTTCTGTACTTCAGCCCGGCTCCCCCTCGACTTCACCCAAAGCAGACTAATGAAAGAACCAACAACCCACAAAATAAAGTGAAACATGAAACTGTAAGAAGGGAGAAAGTCCAGTCATCTGTAATTTTCCTTTTGCAAACAGTTCCACTCTTTTCAGTCTATGATTCTTGTGGTTTGAAGATTCTAGTCTAAATTCCTGTGTTCTTCAGCCTGGCTGAGTCAGGCTGAGATAGTACTACAGCTAAGATAGATATCTCAGCTAAACCAATTAGTCTTGGTAATACTCCATGATGATTTATGCATTGGCTTGTTGACTATGAAATTCTTCGTCCCTGCAATGCACATAAGAGCTGTGTAACTTTCAATCAGCTTGTACTCAAAACTTATTTCAAATAGGACTTTATTAAAAAAAAATGTTTTTTCATGTAACTGGTTAGAAACAAATATATCAAAAAAGAGAAATTATTTTTTAAACATGCTCAGAAAATGATATAAATTTAAAATGAAGAGAATGCTGTCCTTGGAAATGCAGTTAGCATAATCATAGGAACATGGAAAACCACAGAATAATTGGCTTTTTTAAATCTGCAGCCCTTCATCAAATTTACTCATAGACAATTCTGCATATAAAAGAAAACAAACACATTCTTTAATGTCTCTTCTAAAGCTGCCTTGGACTTTGCAGGTTTTATTTTGGCAGTTCTCACACATGCTAGCAAACAGGGAGAATAAAGGTACAGTGAATATTGGAAAAGAGGTTGGAATAGTTTTTCTTTTTTTTTTTTTTTGCTCCTTTTCTCTTTCTTCCTGCCTTCCTGCCTTCCTTTCTTTCTTCCCTTTTCCCTTTTCTCTTTTTCTTTCATTCCTTCTTTTTCTTTCCTTCTCTCTTTCTTTCTCTCTTTCTCTTTTTCTCTGCTTTTTGTTCTTTGTTTGTTTCTTTGTTTGTTTTAAACTGCCCTATGGCTTAGTTGTGGGTAGAAACATTCATTTTACTTTGAAACTATAACAATTTATGAAATCATATGGGACACTTTTAGCCTAAAAGGAAGAAAAATGCAAATACATCAAGTGAAATATTGGGAGGATTCTGTTTCAAAATTATCCTTATATTTTGAAAAAAAATTATCAGATTTTAATCAGGGATTTTTTAAAAAATCTGTTATAAGCCTGGAAAGCAAAACAACATATTTCACTTCGATTAGCAATTAGTGCTTGATCCACCCAGTGTAAAAATGGAATTTTACATATATTTTTCCAATTCATCCATAAGAAGTCAATTCTTGACACAGGTATAATAAGAATTTTGCCTTTCTGTGCTTCCTTTCTCTGCTTAGCATCCTTCCATTCCTTCCTCCCCAGAGAAATGTGCTACAGGTTTGTTGTACGTCAATTTATGTTTAAACGTATTTGTTGGTGGCTCTGTGTGCTCTGTTATATTTTCAATTACCAAAAAAAAAAAAAAAAAAATCAAAACAATTTTTAATCCAAAATCCGAAGGTCACTAATTAGCTTGTGTTCCGTAACAGAAGAAACAATTTTAACTTCCATAGCATCTAAACTGAATATATATGCCTCATTAATCTTAGACATATCAAAGCAAGTGTCCAATGATGGATGACGATGTAGAAAAATAACCCTGGAGAGGAAGACACAGAAAGATTAGGCTGCTTATTATCATAAAGCAATTGTTATGTGCTCTATAGAGTAAGTGATATAAGGGCACAATGCCATGTTGTGCATGAAGAACAATATTTTTAATAAGGCAGATGTTCTCCTGAGCAAAGTGGTGTATATAAATTGCAAGATTTGTTTCTGAAATCTGGCCTAAGATATGCCAAAAGTTCTCCCAGAGCAATGCTCAGCACCTTATTAATTTTTAAAGAAAGAGGCAGTAGTTAATACATTGAGACAACAGAAAGCTTCCTTCTAGGACATGGTGTTTCCACTTTTATTGCCATATATTTTATTGCTGACTTCTCTGAAGTTCTTCAACAATGCACTGAAAATAGGTCTCAAAGCCCAGCTGGACTCAAATCAGCAGCCTGAACCAAAATTTGTGCAAACATCAAACATACAGAAAGCAGCAGCATCAGGTGGTAGCAATCTGTAGGTGACTGAGTGTTCGGTTAAATAAATTAAACAAATCAATTGATCCTCATTTTACATAATTATGTATAAGTTGGAGATGAGAAATTATTCATTAAATTTGAAAACTAATTATTTGTTAGTTCTATCTATTACAGCAAGTCACAGAAGTGTTCATATGTAAACGTAAGGATTTTGATATTTCCCTTCATTCCAGCCAGACCAAAAAGTCAAACTTGGTGTTTCTATGGATTTTGTTTGTGAATATTTCAATAGTGACTATACAGTATTAAATACATAAAATAATACTATAATGTATAAATCAAAGTGAATAATAAGGATGAAACAGTAAAATCCTAATGCCTCATTTCCACACATTTGTTACAACTTTTTAAATTGACATGTTCTGACAACGCACTTTGATTTTAATGAAGCTGTCTTTCCAGTTGAAGAATCTTCCACTGTAGTAATTAAGATTCTCTTAGTTTTCCAGTTAAAGTACTCTAGAGAATTGCTCCTTCTTTCAAAGTGTTTCTTTTCAAAGAAAAAAAAAATCAAATAAAATGAGTTCTTTCAAAAAGGTTTACCTCTTTTAATGCTAACTTGGGATAATTAACTCTTTGATGAAATCAGGGCCACTTCTTAATGTTTCTCAGTCAAAAAAAAAAAACCAACCCCACAACACAACAAACTATTCTTACCGTAGCAACATCTTTCCATAAATACTATGGGAGCATGTGAGAAAGGTGAAACTGGTGACAGTTTGTTTTGTGTTTGGTTGAGGTTTTTTTTAAGAAATCTTTAAACATCAGCTTAAATCCCTTTTATACTTTATTCAATCATCTGGCTGTAAATCAAGTTGCCATTCACATGGTGGTTGCTATAGCTTGAAAACTGTGAACTGTAAAATCCTGACTTACAATTTATCCATATTCCTTGTCTAATAATATTTTTTAGATAGCAGAAAAGAATAGAAATATTGAAAATAGATAAAACTTGGTACTACCTTTTAAACTGAAGAAACCACATCTTGTTACTTCACTCATTTTGTACTCTTTGTTCCCGGAATGAAAATTCAAGGGAAGTTCCTAAGAATGCTAACATTTTCTTTTCACTTCCTGGTACTCTTGAAAAAACCCCACAAAGGAGATTAAAATATTATTTTCTGTGACTTTTAACAGCCAGTGCTGTGTCCCAGTGTTAGCTTTGTCCTTTGTGGGAAATTTTACATACATCATTGGAAGTTTCATTTGAAGAACCATCATTTGGCTTTCAAAAGACTTACTTGTTTTCAGGAGAGCATACTAGAGATATGCATGAGTTTTCTTACAAATTAAAACATTCTTTTATTCCTGTAATATTTTTGCTTCCACAAAAGAAATATAGTGTGTGAGAAGACATTGCAGTGTGAAATACTGAGATTCTGCTTTATTAACAAAGCTATCAAAATGACAGTTGCCTAAGTGAAATTGAGAAAATTTAAAAAAAAATAAAATAAACAATACTCCTACATAAACAATAGCTTTTGCCTATTATATCATCACATTGTAATTGGTTTTATTACAGCTGTGTGTTCATGGTTTGAGTAAGTGGAATATGTGATGTGATTTTAATTGGCTGAGTTCACTAACACATTACAGCCTACCTTGCCCTGCTGCTGTGGTAAACGTTCCCTGCAAAAAAATCGGCTAATCCACCACAATCTTTCAGAATATTCCACTGAAACAAATGGCAACATTTTCGAAATTAGATTGGAGGTTTAACCCATCAACCAAGTAACTGTTACCTCCTGCCTTTCCCCTCCTTCTCATCATGTTTCAGAAATCTCCATTGAAGTCTGTCTTTTCAGCTCTGGTGCAAAACCATCTCATCAAGAAGCACAAATTCTCTTTTTATTTCTGCCACAGGCCTCAGACTATTTCTAGTTACTCAGATAATGAATAACACTGGGGCAGCTCATTTCCTTTGTCTGTGCCTTTATATAGCCGTTCTGTGCGTAGAAGGAATAGCTCTTAACCCATCTCAGAGATTTCTGAATGAGGTATGCAGTATGAGCGTAATTTGTAATGAATGTTATGGATACTCAGAAATAATCCTATATAGTAATGTAATAATATATTTGCCTGTATTGTAGGTGTTCTTGCATGCACATTACAGCAACCATATCAAGGTGGATTATGGTTGGGGAATTCAAATCTACAACTGAATGATTTGAATTTATTTCGCTTTTCCGTCTACTTATAAAAACAATTGTGAGACCTATTTTAACATTACTATGAACAATGATCAAGTCTAAATGGGATTTAAACATAAACAGGTAAAAATAGAGGGAAATTAATTTAAATCTTATCCTAAGAAAATGTTCAGACCTTACAGAGACTGAAACCAGCTGCTAAATTGTATAATTTCTTTGAAGAATCTGTTATTATTAATGCCAGGTGCTATCTACATGTCTGTAAAGACTTTTTACAAACTTCTCCTATTTATATTCCATTACCTGTGCAAATTTCCCCACAAGTGGTTATTGAGGAGTAAATCACAGAAGTACAAGTGTATACTCTTATATTTAATCTCTTTAAAATATTAGTGGCAAACAAATTTTTGGTGAACACACCCTTACTCTCTGGAGAAAGAATTGATGGTAATTCTCCAGTTACTGTCTCAATTAACACAGTATATGGATTTTATTGTCTCATAACCTTAGGAATGGGGAGTGACCCTGTATTTCAATCGTGCAACAATAATTAAGAAATGAACAAACAAATAAATAAAAACATTCAAATATTTGTCTGAATCTGTGAATAATCTAGACTGACTCATGGTCTGAAACCCTGTCTGCTCAGATGAGATAATTTAAGTTGTCTTTGTGCATCCTGAGTTTGAATTTCCCTTTTTTTTGAAACCAGTAGACTTGCATGGATAGTAAGTCCTGTCTGCTCCCAAACCATTATCTTGGTGACTTTAAAAAAACCAAACAAAAGTTAAGTCTTTTGTTTTGCCAGGTTATTTTAGGATTGTGCAACATACTTCTTTATTTCTTCTTGCTTATTTTAGGAAGAGAGTTCATTTTTGGTGTTGATGAGCTCTAGATGTAGCTGTGGTTGTGCTGTTTGTTGCAGGATTTATAAAGTATATACATGTGTGGAGTAGACTGCATTGAAAATGCTATCCTTATAAATTATTTAAATAAGCCCATGAAATAACATGGACAGGTATTTATTCTATAGGCTACATATAAAATGCTCATAAATTGAACACTGAAATGAAATGCAATAATGGGTATAACCTGTTGAAAATAATAGAATACTTTGTGTAGCACTGTTTTCAGGACTATTTTGTCCAACTAATAGTATTTGGATTTTTTTTAAATACACTTAAAATAAGTCTTTAGTGCCTGATTGTTTGTAATTTTCCTTTGTCTGCTCAGCAGGTGGTATATGTAGTATGATATTGTTTGCTCAAAAAATATTAAATTTAGTAATAGAAATGTCCTACTGTTTGCTTTAGAAAGTCATTTATATACAAAAGTTGAATTGCTGTTACATGTTTTTGTACAAAAGGTAAATTATGTCTTAAATTAAAGAGAAATATGTTCACAAACTGTGTTGCTGAGCCCTCTGATATCAAGGACATGTTAGACATTGCGTATTAAAAACAAGTTACCTATGATGCAACCAGGAATGGCAAATTTTATTTTAAATTGCTCTGCTGAGTATTGGAAACCGTGTCTTGATCCTGAACTGCTGAAGTCACAGCAACTTTATCATTGACTTCAGTCTACAAGGGATAAAGGAGAAAGAAAAGAGTGAAGAAGTAGAGAATAAATTAGAAAATAATTAAATAACAGAAAATAAATTTGAAAAGTAGGAACTAACAAGGATGGTTGTAGATATGGCCATGTTCACTGAAGGAAAATACAGATGAGAAGCATGAAAATTATCTAGCAATGTATAAAAAAAGACCGTAAAGAGAAGAGTGACTGATTCTTTTTCTTTAATTAATAAACACACAACTAGGAGTAACGAGCTTAGTCTTGCTTATAGAAACTTAAGGTTAAGCAGTGGAATAAATTTTATAGAATACAATTACTCAATAAAATATTCTGCCAATGGAAATTGCAGAATTACTGATACAGAAGGTATTTAGAGCTGAGACTTGTAACATACATGTAAAAGCAGCTTCATTGTGACCAGATATACCCAGCTTTGAAAATCACAGGTGTAGGAACATGAATCTAGCCAGAGGTAACAGCTGTAAAAGGGTCTGAAAAACCCTGGTAGTGGCTAGGCCAAGAGTCTCGAGGTATGGAGTCCTTGTTCACAGTGCACCCCTGAGCTGCTGGGTGGTCTTCTCCATTTGCACAAGGGGGATGATGATATTTCCTTCCTGCCTGCGTTCCAGCTGTTACACCCAGGCGCTCTAAGGTGTCTTAAGCATGTAGGAGATAGCGAAGTATAGAGCAGAGAAGAAGGGTATATTTGGGGGGGGGGGTGTGTGTTTGCACCTACATTAATTTCCGTAACTGCTGTGGTCTTAACTTCTCCTGCATGGAAGCAAACATGTAAGCAAGTCCCAGCATTTGGGGCAAACTCTGTATGTTAAGGTCCAAGAGGGACATTTTTTAAACACTGGAGGGGAGTCCCCCTCCTTGCTTTCTGTTTTGTATGCTTAATGCTCTGCACTACAGGGAGCTGATCCACAGTGAAAAATGCCAAAAATAAACTTCTCATGGAGGCAGTGGAGAAGGTGAAAGGACTTGATTGGGAGAGTCACAGTGATACCAACCTGGCTGTCACCCTACAGCTCAAACTGAAGTACTTACTCTTTCAAAAACCTTTTTAAATATAGTTTCATAAACCTACACATCAACAAGTTGCACAGACAAGTGCTTGTGGAAATTAGTTCTCCAAACTTTTTGAGACCATATAACCACAGAGTTCAGACTGGGTCACCAAAGTGGCTAGGACAGGAGCTGTGCGTGGGAGATGGAGGAGGCCTTTCCTGGAGACTTTCTACCTTTCTTTTACACCCAGCTTGCACCCTGTACATGGCCAAATCTGTGGTACCGGTATCTCTGTTCTGCAATGGTCTATACATGATGTTTACTGAATAGAAGAACCCTGAGCTTCCTTGAAAATGAAACCTAGAGGTGCACATGTACCTGTTTAGGAAGAAATGGTTTTGAAGGTTCTTGTTGTCTTATCTCCCTGTGTGGTCTATAAATGCAGTCTGTAATTGAATCAGATGTTTGCATCCATACGTTCCATGACTAATCTTGTCAGATGTTTGTAACCATACATTTCCATCTGTGAAAATCAAGCCTGCCCTGAGTCTCAGTAAAGGCAAATGCTTTTAAAAATGCTGAGCAGAACCCATAGGAGAATTTTCTGCGATCGTTTGAAATAGGAAGCGTAATTTTTACTTAAGAAAAGCAGGATTCATGGACTAAATAGTTTTCATTGGTTTGAACCCCGTAGATTTCTATTAGGAGTGGATTTTGGCCCTTTATATGTTATCGTTTAGAAGCTGTCACAGCTCTTGGTTTGTTCTTAGAAAGCAATAGGTTCCCATAAACCATGTAATCTCTTCCATGCCAGACTGTGGATTTGATTTCCTGCCTTCCAGGAAATAAAAACCTGATGTCTGGTATATAGGATAAGGCCAACATAAAAAAGCATGAGGCAGCACTTCAGTACATCTAGAAAAATGTCTGACTGTTGGTTTCTGGTGGGGGACTGGCATTATCATTATTTTCTTCTTTTTAACAAATAGATTAAATAGATTTGTAAATTCCTCAGAGTCAATAGTAAATAAATGGAAATAGCATCAGAAGGTAGGGAAACAGATAAACATCTGAGCTTCTGAAAGTCTCTAAAAGGACACTAAGACTGTCAGTGTAACTGATGCTTACCAAGAAGTCTGAACCAGCATGAGTGATTTTTCTACCTCTTAGGGGCTCTGTTCAAGGAAGAAGAGACAATGATGGAAATGATGCAGCTGAATACGTGCCGGCTCACTTAATGTTGATGCTGTAAATGTTCTAAGTGTTTCTCTGAGCAGTATCATATTAGCCTTTACTGTGTGGTTATTCTACAGTAACCTGTCAATGTTTTTTTAATTATTCATCCCCTCAAGATGAATGAAGTCTTTGTGTACTACTGTAATTGCAGAATGGGTGTTCCAAAATGAGTGTGCGATATTTGTAAAAAGAACTGTACTCACATAGATGTAGACCAAAATAATGTTGTTGACAATCTTTCTTGCACACTATTTACCAAGATGCCTTACATATTAAAATAATAAAGCCATAAGAATTAAATGATAAAGAAGAGGGAATAGGGGCAATTGAGTAGAAATGCTGTAGGTGAACCTGCTCTGGTAGGGGGGTTGGACCAGATGATCTCTAGAGGTCCCTTCCAACCCTTAACATTCTGTGATTCTGTGAAATGGGGTGAGTACAGATGAAGAGTATTTTCAGTTGTGAGTTTAAATGAGACAGAGCTGCTGAAGCAGAGATGCAACAGGAGTCTAATCCAGACAACATGATCATAGAATCATAGAATCATTTTGGTTGGCAGAGACATTTAAGATCAACAAGTCCGACCATTAACCTAGCACTGCCAAGTCCACCACTAAACCATGTCCCTCAGCACTACGTCTGCAGGTCTTTTAAATACCTCCAGGGATGGCAACTCCACCACCTCCCCAGGCAACCTGTTCCAATACTTGATAACCCTTTTGGTGAAGAAATTTTCCCTACCATCCAATCCAAACCTCCCCTGGCGCAACTTGAGGCTGTTTCCTCATTCTGTCACTTGTAATGTGGGAGAAGAGACTGACCCCCACCTGGCTACAGCCTCCTTTCAGGTAGTTGTAGAGAGCGATAAGGCCTCCCCTCAGCCTCCTTTTCTCCAGGCTAAACCACCCCAGTTCCCTCAGCCACTCCTCATAAGACTTGTGCTCTAGACCCCTTCTTTGCCCTTTTCTGGACTCACTCCAGTATCTCAATGTCCCTCCTGTAGTACAAAGCCCAAAATGATCTGCAGGGACTTAATTGTCCATCAGTATTTAGAGAGGAATTTTGTATTATGCAATTCCTTTAGTGAGGTTTGCAGATGTATATTATTCATGTAACACAAATATTTAGAAGCAAGGCAATTGTAATAGTTTATGGATACCTGAAGACCTCTCAAACTCTTAAATGTTGTTTTATGCAAACCAACAGGATGACAGTACCATCATCAGGCTTTTGTAGAAGTTGCACCTTTGGAACAATTTCCTAGGTAGAAGTCAATGATCTGGGTGATAAAAGAAAATGAGAACCCTGTAAATACATGTCAGTCTTGCTATTGTTATTTTTACTATCCGATACTCGTCTACCATCTGTAGCTTGAAATGTTTCTGATTTTGGACTCAGCACATTTTGAGCAGGAGTAGAAAATGTCAATGTTTTAAATTTCTCATTTCTATGGGCTAGAGAATGTATGACCACATAGATACGTGATCACTTCAGAAGGGGGTCACGGACAGGAGGTGGAGCAGTGCTGCCTTAAAAATTACAGCAATGACAGCAAATATCTGCAGAATTGCTCTGCAGGAGAGAGAACTTTTTCCTCCTTACACAGTGCTCGACACCTCCATCCTTAAGAGTGCGAGTTATTCATGCCTGTAAATTGGACTACACCAAAAGACGTATTTATAGCTCTAGCTGGCCATAGACATGGAATCTGAAATTAGGCCTCCTTCTCTTCTCGAGTAGGTGGAATTATTTTCAGAAATTATTTTCAGAGCAGTCAAAGTCTTTTAAAGTCTCAGGAGAAATATTTCTACAGGGCCAATGCAGAGTCCTTAAGTGGAATTGCCTTCAGGGGGATTCACATATGTTCCAATTGATTCCATATTTGAAATCCAACCTGATGAAAGAAGACAATTATGTACACAGTAGAATAAGCTCAGAAAAGGACAGCTGGATGCACGTTTTCAACCAAATCACGAACGTGTGTTACAGGCATATTCTTATAACATATATAGTTATTGTATAGTCATGTGTGTGTGCGCTTCTATATTGCAGACAAATCTGTCATATAAAACTCATCGATAATATGTAGTATGCAAAAACAGCTATTTCAGGAGACCTTGTGGTGTCCAACCAGATGATAACAAATGAAAAAAATCTGTCTAGATCTTTGCAAAGGGTGATAAAAGTGGCAATATTCTTCCAGGTTTTCACTTTAAATCACCCATAATGAATTAATATGCAACTGTGAGGGGAGCAGACAGTGCTGACATATCTTGGGAATGAGATGTGCAGTCCAAGTGTTGAGGTTTACTACAAATGACCTGGAGCTCTCTTCTGATTGTTCTGCAAAGGTCTGCCCCACAAGAATTGCTGCACCCTTTCCACCTTTTGGAACTTTACTTAGGAAATTGTCTGCCTTACTTGCAGACATTGCATTTGTCTTCAACATACATCTTTTTTTTTGCTCTCAACCTCATAGTTAACTAGATTCCAAGCTCATTTGCTCTCCCAACAGATATTCTTGGTGAAAATAGTCTGGAAAAAAGTGTGTTGAGCACTGTCAGCCCCAATTTATTTGCACAGTTAGGCAGTAGGTGGTACTTGCTTGATCTATCACACGTGACATGAACGGAGTCGCTACAGGCACTTTAAAAGATGCATTTCTTAAATATGGGGCACAGGCTGGACATCAGCGTGTATATAATCATATGAAAAATGCTTCTAGAGTTGAAATGGTGTTTTAAGTGATTTTCCTTGTAACGAAACACCAGCTCCTATATTCACTGCCTCTCACCCATTATGTCTCTAACACTGCAGGATAACATGAATATATCAAGAATGGACTGCGCTTTTCTATTATTAAATTTTAGCCTGAATATTTTTTCTATCCATGCTAAGATTTTCATTCTGTGGAAATAAGTACTGGGTTAATAATTTTTCTACTGTTTCCAACATAGTATAATGATGAACAAAATTAGAAGAGCATAGAAATAGCATGGCATAGCATAGACTAGACTAGACTAGACTAGACTAGACTAGACTAGACTAGACTAGAATTTCAGAGGATTTTTCAGATGTGAGGGTGGTTATATCCTAAAACTTAACTGAAAGCATAACTCGGAGTTTGTTGCATTCAGAATGTGGGGCAAGAAAGATCCCAGGAAAATTTGAGGGTTTGCTATATTTATGCAATATATACATATTAGGTCCCTGAGTCAGTGACTGTTATGGACTAGAGGCATAGAATAATTTATTTTAAAAATACAGCTTTGAAATACAAAAAACAGAATTTCAGAGAATTTTGTTTCAGGCTTTATCTTGTTCCTCAAACACAGCTGAAATCTGCAGTGGTGGCTCTAGGTGGCACATTCACTAAAGCATCCCAAGCCTGAATGGAAACAGGAACTAAATTGTACTTTTACCCACTAAAGGGGTTCCAAAGGAGGTTGTCATTTGCCATAACGTATAAGTGGTATGAATAAACAGGAAGCACCATCAGAATCAATTGTCATTTGATTTACTAATATAAATGGCTTAACAGTATGTCACCTACAGGTCAGCAGTTCAGGTTAATGAGTGAAAGAGTCACAGTGGACATACATTGGCTATACATAGGCAAGCTCATTCCAGTATCTTTTGGATGGACACAGTATCACATTTCGAGGAACAGACAGTTGAGGAGAATATGTGAAGAGTTGGTCCTTTCAATAGCACGTGCGAGCAGGAAACACAAACCAGATTTTTCTTCTGCAACCTTAGCTTTGTTGTTCTCTTACATGTAAAAGACCATTACGTTTGAAGCTTTCAAAGCAGACCTATGCACAGGTATCAAAAAAGAAGGGAGTTTTATAAGAAAATAGAGCGAAATTGGACAGTGATTTCATAACAGGTGTGGTATGTGCATCCCGCCCTGCCCTGCCTTCACTTCAGGCCAAATTTTGTATGCCGAACCACACTGTAGGGTGACTTCTTATGAACACTTAACTGAAGGCGTTTGGTATAACCCAGTATTTTTGTATTGTAGTATTGTAAAGATAAAAAATTTTAAAAATTTATAAATTATCTGAAGTGAAATTTCGGTTTTCATTTTCCCATTAATTTCCTGAAAATAAGCTAGATAAACAAGCTGATTTTCATTTTTATCTCTTTTGGTACATTGCTAGCCATCCTGAATTCTTGACTATTCCTGATGACATGACATAAAATGGTATAATAGTACATTTTACTGCATGAAGGTGAAATGATTTCCCTTCATGCTGTGAGCCAAATATAGAAGATTGTGTTGCAACTGGTGTAGAAAATTTATACACTGAATAGTGGTTGTGTTTCTGAAGGAATGGATGTTAGAGGAAAAAAAGTACTCTTGATAGGAAAAAGCCCAGTATATCAAGGAAGGACACTGGGTAATCAGTTGTACCTCTAAACAAAGTACAGGAAATGTTTGTACTTCAGGCATAAGTTGATATTTTCTTGTTCACCTTTCAAGGCTAAAAAAACTTCTTATACTTTAACTTCCTCTGAGCTCTAGAGTTTAAATGGTTTAGGTAAGATTTAAAATAATAACTTCATTCTTTCATTAAGTACTGCATTGCTGAGAACACAGTTACATTAGTTGTATTGCTCATATTTTATATGAACTATTGTCTGCACTGGGATTTCTGTTGTCGACTTTATGTCATTTTCTACTTTCTGTCATTTTTTTGCAGTATGTTTTGCTTGTAGTTCTATGTGGTGTAGTTTGCATTGTTTCTTTTCTCTGATTCCTGTTTTTATTTAACTGCAAAAGTTACAAATAAGGCCTATATGAAATAATTAGGAATCTTAATCTAAGCTTTGGTGAAACATCAACCTATCTTATGTTTAATTACACTTGTCCCACTGTTCATATTTTGTGTTATGAAACAATGTGAAGTAAAATCATTCTAGAGCAGCATGGGGAATGCAGCTGAAAATTGTAGTAAGTGAAATGGAAAGAAGGATGAAATTGCAGGGAGATTCTTCTTGTCCAAGTAGGACCCAATTTCCAAGCAGGAGCAGGAGTGCTTTTTCTAGTAGCCAATCTGTAGAAACCATTCCATAAATGAATATGACATGATAGTAAGATTTACAGGATGAGCCACATTATATTTATGTCAGCAAAAAATATTATCTCTTCCAAAAATAAAATAGCCATGTATAAGCATTTCATAAAAAAGCAAAGTAAGTTGTGCACTTGAAAAGTATCTCTTCATATATTGGATATATTTTTACACCAAAACTACGCTTTTTATAAATTTGTTATAACCAACATGATAATGGGTAGCTCATTCAAAATCTTTATAATAAAAATGTAGAATTCTCTGTAATGACGTTTTACAAAACTTCTTAAGTTCATCATCAAAGTATTGAGCTTATGCTGGAGAATCAAGAAGTCCATGGAGAATGAAAAGTTAATTTCAAACGTGTTAATTAAAGAAAAGTAAAAAAGTGTGTTACCGGTGCGACAACATATGTCTCCTTCACATCTGTACCATCATGGCTTTACAACATGCAGCTTAAAGAAAACGGAGAAGTTACATATCCCCTCTGGGGCCTTTTCTCGCTAATGTGTTGTAGAGCCATATGAGGTAAATGTGAATCCAGTCATCAGTTTTCTTTGACAGCATAAAAGAATTTTATACAATAAAAGAAATACTAGAATTTCAATAAACCTGTTTATGTTAGTTCTGTACTCCTGGATCAACAAAACTGAATCCTTCTGTCAGCACAAAGGACATGGCTTTACAGGATGAGATTTTAGGTTCATCTGTGTCCTGTTCATAGTTATGGCTATCATGTAGCATGTCCCTGCCTCAGAAAACATATCTATAAGTTTGTGTTCAACCAGTTCTGTTGGTAATATCTCTTCTGTTAATATGAATTAACAGGGATAAGTTCCTGCAGGGCTCCAGAAAGTGAAGTGCTAAAGATCTTAGGTTCTTTGTTCAATAAACATTACTATGGTTACTTTTATGTAACATATTTCGCTTTTTATTACAGCACTGTATCTGTCAGCAGAAAGCAAATAGACATTGTTTTACATAAAATAACAGACCATTCATTAAAATACAAGAAATTACATTTCCCGTTTTTCATTCCCTGTGATTGGCTTACTGTAACCAAATTATAATGTATTCTTTGGCTCTATTTTTACATCAGATAAACTTCTGTTGAATGTCTTCCTATTTGCTAGTCAGCTTGGGAGAAGAAAGTCAATGAGTGTTCAGGATGGACTAAGGTGCTCATAATGTAGTCAGTGAAAAGTCTGCTATGTGTTTTGGGACTTGTGTTAGACACTCTCAGTACCTAACTGGAAGGGAATAGGAATGGTCTCTCCTAAATGCAAGTTTTGATTCTAGATTCAAAAGCATAAAACGAATGTCAAGTGAAGCCTGGTGCTGTTGATGCATTTAAACTTTACCTGCAGAGAGTTAGCACCCTGCCAGGCATTTGTAATTGAAAAGCAACAGCCAATTCTTGCATTAATAAACTACATTATCACAGGATAATCAAATAATTAATCTACAAAGAACCATCCATCTTGGATGGCAGATCATTGTTCAGGACTTCGTCAAGCTGACTTTAGGCATCCACAAGGATGTCTCTCCAGGTAATCTGTTCCAGTGNTTTATTGATAGTGTTTGCTACTGTTTCTGTATATTTGGAATGATTAGGGCAAAGTCTAGGCTCAGGCATTCTTGGATGTCTCTGGCAAAACCACTGCATTGGCAGATCCAGTTTCAGCTAGAAGCAGGAGACAATTTTTTTTAAGGTGGAGCAAAAGACTGACTAGAGAGTTACAGCTAGTAGTCTGCTTGCACAAAATATTTGAGATTGGTCATCAATTCTTGAGCAGTGCTGAGGTGGTTTTAATCTCTGGGACTTGAAATCCTTGAACTATAAGTATGCAAGATAAGTGTCATGCATCTTCCGTAGATGATAATTTATCTCTGGATGGATGGAGGTAAGCTTTTCATGTGACTGGAAGCTGCTGTTTCTGTGTCAGTCTCATCCATTTATCTGCCTTTGCTGAGAGGCAGCTTGAGGAAGAGTAGGGGTACACTGCCCAAAAATTAGTGTGTTAATACTTCTGTAGCTAAATACATCACTAACTACATGCTGAATTCATAGACTCAGAAGTTCTACAGCCAGAGGGGATCATTATGTTCACCTTGCCTGACCTCCTGTGTTACATAAAGGATAGATTTCTTTAACCATTTTTAACAATTAAGATGAATTCCTGTGAAAAAAACCTTAAAGATACAGAGAATCTACTACATAATAATAATTGAAATAGTTAATTAGCCCCATATTAAAAAATGTGCATCTTTTTCTAGTCTTGCTGCGTGAATGCTCAGTTTCTAGCTACTAGATAGATCATGGTGCTAGACATTTTATGAGGCACATAATTACTCATTAAAGCAAGTGTTTGCTTTAAAAGTATTTTATAATGGGGGATATCAGTCACTTTTTCGTAATGTAAAATTTGCAATATTCATTAAATCATTCTATTGTGAGATCCTGGAAAGTACATGCCCTGGACCTGCATCTGATTTTGCTCATACTCATCTTTACTCTTCTGTCTCCCATACTCCTATTTACGCACTACTTGCTGTAGCTGAGTCAACATATTATGAGTTCATTTACTTTAAATGTGTTCCTATAATAGCAAAAAATCTTTAGGGACTCTGGACTCACTTAGATAAAGAATGTTTATATGATTCTTGTATTTTTCCTTCTGTTTTCTGATGGCTAATACATTTATTTCTAGTACACAACTCTATGTGTCAGGTTTTCTTGTACCTGTGTTGTCATTACCATTATGAAGAGAGTTGGTGAATATAAGTAAGACTGACTGTTTCAGCCTTCATAACGCTTTGATTTTCAACTTTTTCAAGAAAGAGAAACAATAAGAGAACATTTGTGGCACTGTTCAGTTTTTCTTGGTTAAAAGGACAGTTATAATTACTATTAAAATGTCTAACAGTATAAATTCAGGTGATACTGTCATCAAAAAATTAACACATCTATGTAGTCAGCAACATCCAAGATCAGAGAACCAAAGAATGAAGATACATCCACATTGCTATAAAACAAGGCCTTCTGGGGTAGTGCTGCTTGGGGTGATGACAGATAATTTGGTGTTGTCGTGTACAGTTACCCTCTATTCTTCTTTCTTCATACTGAGGATACTTTGAAAGAATTTAGGACCCATTATATTTTACCTTAAGATATTTTTCTTTTAGCTTTTTTACTTTTGGGGAGAAATGTATTTCATTCAGCAAAACATATTTCTTTTTGAGATGGCTACCGTAAAAAACCTAACTATTTTTGCAATACTAATTTCTGTATTTTCCTAACATTTTCTCTGTGAAGTCTGCTGCTTCTATCAAACGTTTGGACTTGTCTACATTTTAGGTAGAGAGAGTACATGTATGGATTTTATACTGTTCACAGCTTTTTAAAAAAAAAAAAAAAGACGCCCCCCTCAAAAAACCCCCAAACTATACAAGATTACGTGAAGGTTTAAGAGGTGATATAATGGTGCTTTGTGATATTATTGAACTAATTCACCTGCATTGAATTCCTTTTTATTGAATTACAAGATAGATAAAGTAGCAGTATGATATAGAGCATTATTTATTGTATAATTTTAGACTGAAATTAATATTAAAGTATGAGGAAATTGTACTGCGTGATTTATGAGCTTGATTTCAATTACTTGAAATTTTTTTAAGCCATAGGTCAACCTCTTGGCTGGTATAAATCAATAAAATTGCTTTAATTTATGCTAGTTACAGATATGATTACATATTTTTAGTTTCTCCATAACTGGATTATTTCCTTAAGGTATTTCAGAAGAAAAGCCCCATAGCCACACTTCAGGATGTCAGGAACTGTAGAACTGATTCCTGTGGGAAATTTGCATCAGCTGAGACTATTTAACTTGGCCATTTTTAACTTGTAGCTGATCAAAAATCCAACAGGCTATATTGCACCTTTTATCTTCTTATCTTTATCTTCTTACAGTTTGGGACTCCTTTGAAGAGTTAAGAGATGGGTGTATATTTATTTCTTAAAAATGGATAAATCACAGAAAAAAAAGTGACAGTGATACTGAATTTAGATTGTTACTATATCACTTCAGACAGGAATATAACATACTCCCTCTAGTGATGAACTGGTAATTTCCAAAATCTTCATATGATTATAAAATAACTTATTCAAAATGTTGTTGACTGGTAAAACTTGGAAGCAATCTTTTATGTTGCAGTGGTACAATATGCTTTATTGCATACATTCTTTGAATAATATCTCAACAAGAAGTTTAAAGGTTTCATTAGATGTATTTGAATGCAAGATCTCTGGACATATATTACCATCACAGAATCACTGGGGTTGGAAGGGACCTTTTCAGATCATCTAGTCCAACCCTTCTGCCAGAGCAGGTCCACCTACCGCAGCTTGCACAGGATGGCGTCCAGGCAGGTTTTGAATGTCTCCAGTGTTGGAGATTCCACCACCTCTCTGGGCAGCCTGTGCCAGTGCTCTGCAACCCTCAAAGGAAAGAAGTTCCTCCTCATGTTCAGATGGAACTTCCTATACTCAAGTTTGTGCCTGTTACCTCTTGTCCTGTCACTGGGCACCACTGAAAAAAGACTGTCCTCCTCCTGGCACCCTCCCTTTAAGTATTTGTAAACATTTGAGATCCCCCCTCAGCCTTCTCTTCTCCAGACTAAAAAAACCCAACTCCCTCAGCCTTTCCTCATAAGAAAGATGCTCCAGCCCCCTAATCATCTTTGTGGCCCTTTGCTGCCCCCTCTCCAGCAGTTCCCCGTCTTTGAACCAGGGAGCCCAGAACTGGACACGGTACTCCAGTTGTGGTCTCAGCAGGGCAGAGCAAAGGGAGAGGATGACCTCCCTTGAACTTCTGGCCACACTCCTCTTGATGCACCCCAGGATGCCGTTGGCCTTCTTGTCCAAAGGGGCACATTGCTGGCTCATGGGCATCCTGTTGTCCACCAGGACTCCCAGGTCCCTCTCTGCAGAGCTGCTTTCCAGCAGGTCAGCCCCCAACCTGTACTGCTGCACGGGGTTATCCCTCCCCAGGTGCAGGACCCTACACTTGCCTATGTTGAACTTCATTAGGTTTCTCTCTGCCCAGCTCTCCATCCTGTCCAGGACATGCTGAGTGGCAGCTTGGCCTTCTGGTGGGTCAGCCATGCCTCCCAGTTTCATGCCATCAGCAAACTTGCTGCTGGGACACTCCATCCCTTCATCCAGGTCATTGATGAATACATTGAACAGGACTGGACCCAGCACTGACCCCTGAGGAACACTAGTCACAGGCATCCAACTAGACTCTGCCCCACTGATCACAACCCTCTGAGCTTCACTTGCCAGCCAGTCCTCAATCCACCCCGCTGTCCATTCATTTAACCCACGCTTTCTAAGCTTGCCTATGAGAGTGATAAGGGAGACAGTGTCAAAAGCCTTGCTGAAATCAAACTAAGTCATCCTTAGTTCCATTTTCTGTGATGACTCTGTGAATCACAGAAGATATCAGTGGTGAATTAATTTTCTCTACTCACATAAAAATAAATTCACAGAAAGAACAACTGTGAGTTAAATAATAAATAGGCACTCATAATTCTTACATCCTTAAATTATCCTAAAGTGTCATTAAAATTCAGTGTTCCTTATAGAGAATGATGCACAAGCAATAGATATTGCAAAAATTAGATTCAATGGATATGTAAGAGGTGGGTTTATGCAGTAATTATAGCATTACTTCATTTATAATTATTATCTTTATTAGATGTAATTCAGCCAATCAGTATAATTTAGATACACACAGGCATCTACTACTTTAATAAAAATATATTTGCTGCCCGTGACAACTTCATGCCTTGAGCAAACCCAGTCTATTGAAAGCTCTACTACTTCTTCATCCTTTCTTCTTGTCGAGTGCAGCCAACACAAAGCTTTGTTGCTGCCGCCATTGTTTTAGTTTACTTGCAGGAAATCTTTTACTATAGCTTAATAGCTTAAACAAAAAAGGCCTTGTTTCTAGTAATTTCTCTTCCTCAAGATCAACTGATTCAGCAACTAGTGGTCTTGACTAGGTTTTCAAAATCTGAAGAAGTGTTACTAGATTTAATCTTTCTTTATTCAGTAAGTTTTTTATACGGGAATTTAACTTAAATTCTTTGAAGCAAATTCTTTTATATGAACAAAAAATCAAACAAACAAAACCAAGCAAACTTCTTAAAAATAAGAAGCACAGTTAAAATCAATAAACTTCAACTATGCAGATTAAATGTTAAAGTCACAGCTTGGTGTAAGATCTAGTTATTTAGTCATTGAAGATATGCTACTTTTGTCAAACAATTGACAAAGATGCTCCACCAGTGGTAAACCTACGTTGTCCATGGGTTGATAGTTTTGTCTGGAGGACTTCTCAAGTTTCATGCCTGTCTGGGGTAAACTAGTACTGCAAAGTTAAAGTTGAAATTCAATCTGATAACCTGGCAGAGAAGGTACGTGATTTGAACGTTACTCCATATGAGCTGGTTTAACAGCTGCATAAAAGGAATCCTGCTGTGTGGCAAACTTGAGGCTTGTTGGTAACTGAGAAGTCACTTCCTAAGGTGTAGATGACTCCTACCTTCTGCTGAGCGTGGTGGCCCAAGAGTTGATGTTCGTAGTGTTGATGTGTTGCTGTTCCGGTAAAGACTGCAGCAGTGCCTCATCCTTCCAGAACTCATTGTTGTTCTCCCCTGCAGAAATAATTGTAACAGCAGTATGAGCTGAGGTTTGGCAAGTCTGTATGCAGCAGACTAGTACTGAGTGAGCACAGCAGTATTTGTGTTTCAACAGCTTAGTGACAAATGTCATGTGCCACAAAAACACAAGGAAAGAGCCTGAGCCAAAATCAACTGTCTGTCTTCCTGTGCTCCATCACAACAATACCAGTGGTAGCAAGTCAGCCCTGCAGTGCAAGTGTAGGGACACCACCTTTTCCTAGAAAGGATCACGATGCTGAACAGTTGTCCCAAAGGAGACAAGTCTCTTCTGTACATCCTTCAAGACAAAAACATTTCATTTTTAATTTTTGTTCTGCTGGGTTTTCATAATTATTTTTTGTGAGTGCCAGTTTCTACTGCATTTGGGCTGTACGTCCAGATATTATTAATCTTTGGGCTTAAAATGTGATCTGAGAATTATTTAATTTCTCTGACTTTTCTAAAGTAAATCTTGATTTTCACTGATATTAGTAAAAATTAAGCCAAAATTAAACCTTGTAAATTATTTCTAAGTAATGGGCTGGCATTCCTTGGGTTTTGATGGAGATGTATCTTTAAGGTATGCTGTCTTACTTTCATTAATAACACTGAAATGAGGTTTCTGCTTCCATTTTACTGATGAGAGGAAATGCTCAGATGTTATGTAAATGGCATATATATATGTGACTTCGTCATGACACAGAATGTTCATGGTTTGGTAGGTACAACACTATGTATTGATGCTTATGATGTGGTTCTCATTTATTAATTTTGGGGCCCAATCATGCTCTCATTTCAGAGAACTGCAATTTTGCTATTGATTGCAGGAGTAGAAAGGAGAGGCCTATTATCTTTTCACTTGTTGACTTCAGGGAAGTCACTTCCAAATTATCAGTTATCAGATTACCAATTGCAAAATATTGTCTCTAATGTCTCCTGTGTTATCTAGAGGCAAAACCAGTTTGGTGGATGAGTACCAAACAACAGAGGAGAGGCAGTAGGGAAGAGCTTCTGAAATTGCCTCTCAATTTTGTATAACCACATTTGCAGTGCAGTTTGAAATGCAGTTAATCTGATTAATTTAGTCTTCAGAATTGGTTTAAACTGAATTTTTACCTTTTGCTAAAAGAGTGGGATCATCTAAGTGATCACAGGCAGCTGATGTTCTCTTGGTCTTCAGCACTTCTCAGATGCTCATTGCTGATTTAGCCGCCTCTCCCTAACATTCACCATGTATCAGTGTAGAGCTCTTGAGGTAAGCAATGGGTATCACTGAGAAAAAGTGCTATGTTCTGCCCAAGGCCAAACACACAGTGTGTATCACTTCTTGTGGGTAAACTGAAAAAGAGATGTCTGCTGAGGACATTTTGGTTTATTATGTCAATTCTTATCCTGTCTAGAATTTACTCGCAGATTTTAGAAGCTGATTTATATTCTTGTGGCTTACTGTTGGTTACCTATCTTCGTATGCTTTGATTCAGATTCACATTCTATTAACAGACAAAACTACTAGTGAGCTATTATCATATGAGTGTATTGCCAACAAGCTCTACTTGTTGGATTGGACGCTGGCTGGGAATTTGCCAGGTTTGTCAATAGCATGGTTTTCAGATGAGAGTAAGGAAGCTTTCTCACTTTTTGTAACTCCAGAGGTCATTTGAAACAATCACAGTTGATTGAAGTTGTCATTCCTAGGCCAGTGGACTACTTGCCACAATGATTTATTTGAACTGAACTCATCCACAGCTAAATTACTCAAAAGTATAAACTGTCACCTCCCAGTAGCTGGGGCCATGTTTCAGGTAAGTACTTTCCAGGAAAGTGGTGGTTGGATAATTTGAGAAGTCTCTTGGTGGGTTTATTGATAATCTGTTGGGAGAAAACGTATGAATGACCTTTGCTGGATTTATCTAGTGAAAGCCCCTTATCTGGGGCCTAGAGCATAAATACTTTAGCTTGGGTTTACCTCACCTGATTTTAAGCACATACTGGAGGCCAATAAGCAGGAAGCTACTAATCCTAAGTGTCTTCTGAAGTCAATGGGGAAGCTAGAAGTATCAATCTGACTGAAATCACTCTCTGCTGAATACGTAGGTAGCCTTGGAGGTTCAGTTGTGCAGCACAGACCTGTACTGAATTGTGTCAGCATATTTGTGAAATTAGCAGTAGATATCGGCCATTCCTTTTAGGAACTTAACATTAGGATGAAACAGCAGAACAGTATTGTGTTAGTAAAGAAAAGCACAACAAACCTGCAGAAATGGAACTTCCTTTTTTTTTTTCCTTTTTTTTCCCCCTCCTCTTTTGGACAAAAAAAACATAAAGCAACCTTGTCCAGGGCAGCTGGAAGAACAGTTAGAGAAACTCAAGGGCAACTACCAAAGGAGAGTTTTGCTAATATTACCCTCAACATTTCAATGAAACTACTCATAATGAAATAAGCAGAAGAGCTTAAGTGAAAGCTATGGAATCAGTTTACAAGGATACAGGAATAAGCACTTTGCCCAGATTCACTGCTAGCCTCTTTGTGCTTCTAAATGTGGATTTTCAATCTACCATATGGAATCTACATGCACTTCTGAAGCATTACCACTGAAAATTAGACCAGCTTTTTGCTCTAGACAATTCATAGAGTAAAATCAGTGTGTTTGGTCTAGCATCATTTGAATCAGTTGTGTAGAGTTGGGTCATACATACATATGTTGATTTAACAGAGTTTTTCCCAAACTGTAGATAACAATATCCCCTGAAAGTCCATGACACTGTGTTAGACAATAATACCACAACTCCATCACATAACCAGAATTTAAATTCTCTCATGAATGGGGATAAGAACATACGGTTTTGTTAACCAAGGCACTGAGGTCTACCTTTAACAGTTGCCAGAAACTGTTTCACCAAGGGTGAATTTAAGCAGCTGCAACTACTTGTTATAACTGTTTGTTATTCCCCTACCATGAGAAACTGAGCAGCTGTCAACTGTCTCAAGACACCACAAAAAAGGGGTTGAGACTACAAGGATAATACCCCTAAAACAGTGATTTAAGTCTTCTATGGCTACTAGATATAATGGGAATGAGAACACAGAGCAAAAATACAAAGATTATGCTGTATTTGTTTCATAAAGATATTTTAGTTTCAAGAGGAACTATTCAGCTAGAGAGGTTGACCAGTGCTCAAATAAGGAGAAGCTAGGCTGGCATGATGATTTCTAGAACTGTAGTGTCTGAACATGAGCCGTACTTCATGACAGGCACATACCGCAGGTAACAGAATGAAATTTTTATCAGGCAACATATGTACATCATGTACACCACTTTCAGTAAATTGTTCAAGTTATAAATTCACCTCAGATTTTACTGCTATGGAATGCTGTGGCACTTCGACATGTTGGGATGAAGGGACCGCTGTATTAATGGCATGTAGTGCCAGAAAAACACACCATTGCATTAGGATTTGGATTGGAAAGATGATCAGTGTGAAAAAGCAATAGCAATACTGTACATAGCTATACCGAGTTCATGGACAGAACTTAGAAGGAGAAAAAATGCTCAGATGCTTAAAAGGGAAGAAAGGGCATAATTATAAAATAAGGAATATTCACATTCTCTGATAGCTGGGGAGCTAGAATCATTGACCTACCCTCTTCAGGGAATCCAGTTTTTTGATGCTAATTATTAGAGCCATAAATTCCTAAATAATAATTAATACTATCCATATAAATAAATGTAATATAATTAGATATGTTTCAATTTGATATAGGTACTTTTAATTTGCTCTGTTATCATCAGTAGCAACAGATGCCAGTTCTTGCTATCTGTTTGGAGCTGAAATAAGTGGAATTAACTCATCTCTAGTGACTACTGAATTGAATGTTGCAAGGTTGATTATTACAACTCATTATATCAGAAAATGAAGCCTCACTGTACATGAAAAGCAGCAATTTTAATTAGCCAACCAGAGTAACACTTGCCACTCACCAACAACTTTTCTTTCAGCACTACTAAATACAAGAAGAATATCAAGGTTACACCTGGGACTGAAATCTTTCAGGTTGTTCCAAGCCCTTCTTTATTCAGACTTAACCTTCCACATAACACTTATGTTCCTCTTGAATAAGAAAACTGTCCACCAGTTGAAGCATGTAGTCTTCATGAAATGACCTTCACCAGTGCTGTAGTTACACCTCAGAAATAATTCCTGTGGGAGATAAGAATAGCATTGGGCTTCCTCGCATTCGAAATTACATGACATTTATTTCCTTACCTTCACTGTGACATTTATTTCCTTACCTTCACTGTATTTGGCTCCTTTGAAGTTAAATCTAAGCTTCCCCCACCCCCCTCCCTTCTCCCTTCAGAAGAAGAATGAACAAGGTTTTTAAAATTTCTTTTAAAAACTTGAAGATAGTCACAATATCCAAATCTGTAGCAGGCACTTTTAAGTTTGTGAGTATGCTATAAAATAATGACTCCTGTATAAATAATTTATTCAACTTGTTACTGAAGAATGTTTTATTTATTTTTTTATTAATGTGAGTTAAGCTGAAAACAGATTTTTTCCTAAAAACAGATGGGAAGAAATCTGTTTCAAATAGTTGTTTTTTATGGGGAGTCATGTTTTTAGGGAAAATAATTCAATATAAAAGCTAAGATGGTTTCAAAATAATACATTTCTTTTCTGAATAACATAGTAGAAATGTTCCACGATGCATTCATTTATCTGAAGGAAGGAGTATACATTTTCTATCTGACTGTTTTAAACTGGACTTTTTAGAACAGAAAAATCAAGCATTCAGTTAACTTGAACTAGGAATTTACTGTGTAGGTTCATAGTTCAATCAAAACTTTATTACCTATGAGAAATAGTGGATGAAGAAGAGCAACAGAAAAGTTTTTACCAAGGAGTCCACATCATCGTTGTCTATATCCTACTTTTGCTGTTTGTAGTGTAAAGTAAAAGAAGGAAAGATGGAGCAAGATGCTTTCTTTTACTCTAGAAGCAGGCAGGAAACCATGTGTTTGCTATGACAGTGCGCCCAAGAGGTACGGCGTTTGGTAGCCTGTAACCTTCACGAGAGAAACGTGCTTCTACGTGGACAGAGCAGCACTGCCGTGGGAAGCAGTCTCTCACTATGACTTCTCCTTCTGCTCAAACCCTTCCTGCAGTATGCGGTGGCATCTCACAGTAAGAAATCCTGTCTAGCACTGATGGGATCCCTACTGAGGGAATACTGTTCCCTGTGTCTCAGTTCAGCATTTTTCTTTGCTGCCTGGATAGCAGTTGGCCACCAGGGATTTCAGCTGTGAACCTTCTGGAGGTGTTGCATAGCCACTCATTCATTTTTTCCAACTCTGCTCATTAAAAATGAGCGCAATAGTATCTGCTATTACATATGAGCATCTTTTTGTCACCAAACCAAGGTCTGGTCCAGCTAGGTCTCTGGTGAATGGTACAGAGATTTCACTATCTATAACAACTTTTGGGGTGAAAGCCAATAAATAATAAATAGTAAGAATAAAACCATCAAAACAAACTATGGACTGGAAGATAGAGAAAACCAAGTACCTTGTAACTCTCTTCTGCCATTCAGACACTATCCATTGCAGTTTTCCAAAGTACTTTTTGATTCAGAAGGAATCATAGAATCATAGAATGGTTAGAGTTGGAAGGGACCTTAAAGATCATCAAGTTCCAACCCCCCTGCCATGGGCAGGTACACCTCTGACTACAGCAGGTTGCTCAAAGCCCCATCCAGCCTGGCCTTAAACACTTCCAGGGATGGGGCCTCCACAACTTCCCTGGGTAACCTGTTCCAGTGCCTCACCACCCTCACAGTAAAGAACTTCTTCCTAATATCTAACCTAAATCTCCCCTCTTCCAATTTAAAACCATTACCCCTTGTCCTATCACTAGACTTCCTGACAAAGAGTCCCTCTCCAGCTCTCCTGTAGGCTCCCTTCAGATACTGAAAGGCTGCTCTCAGGTCTCCCCGGAGCCTTCTCTTCTCCAGGCTGAACAGCCCCAGCTCTCTCAGCCTGTCCTCATAGGAGAGGTGCTCCATCCCTCTAATCATCTTAGTGGCCCTTCGCTGGACCTGTTCCAACAGTTCCATGTCCTTTCTATGTTGAGGACTCCAGAGCTGGACACAGTACTCCAGGTGGGGTCTCACAAGCGCAGAGTCGAGGGGGAGAATCACCTCCCGTGCCCTGCTGGCCACGCTTCTTTTGATGCAACCCAGGATACGGAATGTACTCTGGATCGGCTCTTACTCCCATGCCTTGTCGGATAGATATTGTTCAGAGGTACAGCAGAACACAACTATGAAGACTACAGAGATAGAATTTCAGACTTGAAGACTGTCCCATTTTAAGTACAGATTTATTTATTTATATTAACTAGCTTGCCTATTTTAAGCATAAACTCCCCTAATTTTTCCGTATGTCATTTTCTCTAATCGGGAAATAACCCTTGTTTCATACTATTGATTCATTAATTAACTGTTCTGTATTATTGATATAAGATTTAAAAAAAACCCTGAAGTTTTTGTGAGTTTGCCTTAGGAGTGTATTTATGGGTGGTTTTTATGGTAGCCTGTTCCACAGTACCTCTTTCAATGCCTCTCAAAGTAAGACTGTATATTTAGAAAATCCATTTATCAATATTTCCAGAGATTTAGTAGCAACAGCTAGCAGCTTCATAAATCCTTTTAAAATATACTATTAAGTAGACATTATACAGGGTGGCTGGCTCCCAAAGTTTGAGTAAAATATGTAGAGTGAATAAGAATAGTAGTATTTTTTCAGTTTAAAAGTTATTATTGCAGACATTGCGGAGTCTTTGAAGGTACGCTATGGTCTGTATATGTCTTAAGCAGATTCATCAGTTCTCTGTAGTAACACATACAAGCTGCCTAGCAAAAGTCATCCATGACAGTTTATTCATGTTAATAAAATCCAACTGGTATAAAAGCAGGTTCTGTTGTCGGTAGCAGAAGTGTTGTTCCTTATTACAAATCTGTTGTGTTTCCAAGATCTCTGAAAGTATATTAATACATGTTTTGACATCACAGGGGAATAAACTATCCCAAATCTCACTTAATGATATTTCCATTGATGCTGCAATCAGTTTGATTATCAGTAGGAATATTAGAATTGCTAACACTTGGCAAAAATTCCACTGTAATTCCTGACTCTTTAGCAGACCTACATATGCCAACAGACTACTATGCAAGTAGTTCTTTAACTACGTCATCTATCCTCTTGAAGAGCTGCAAAAAATCACATTTCTCAGAAAGGGCTTTGTTCTTCCAAAGACCTTAAGAAACTATGTTCTAATTAAGCTTTTCTAGTAGTAGAAAGCGTTTTGCATTTAATAAGGGGTACCATTATTTTATTAGTAACATCAAAAACTTTCTGTCTGTATCTCATTAGCAGAAGACTTTTATAAATCTGAATGAATGCATGGAAACCTAGATGCTCATGCATACATGATTCTCTCATCAAAATGCCCGAATGAATATCCTGATTCTTAGATAGTTTTCATGTGCACATATATTCACTTTCATGTAAAAACTTGTTGATTAAAGTTGGAATAAAACTTTATGAGGGTGTAAACAACTTTGTGCAAAAAGAATCAAAGCCTAAACTTCCAAAAGGGGTAAAGTTTTATCATCACGTTTCAGTTTATATCTTTACCTGAAAGAGTTGAAATCCATGAAAGAGCAACACTGAATGTCTAAAGCATGTACAAAAAATAATTTTGGACTTTATTAGTTATTTATTAGCCCTACAAGTTCCTTATTAATGAAAATACCTCCCCCCGCCCAACTTCCTACCAGCACAATCGGCCATCCATTTATCATCACGTTTTCCAGTTTCCATTCTCAAATGTTGCTTTAGAGCAGTTCACTTGTTTCTTTCTTTCGTATCTGTTTTGAAAGCTGGTATCATTTTGTTTCTTTCTTTCATATCTGTTTTGAAAGCTGATACCATTTTTTAGTTTTAAAATAAGCATGAAAGATACCGGGATATATTGCAGAGGTGTTTGCTAAGACATTGAAATGTTTTATGAAGAAAATCCCAGTGTCTTCGAAAGCTTCATGGCTGGCACTAATTCTTGCCTTAAAAAAAACTTTTGAGGCAATAATGTGGAATCCAGAATGATTCATAACTGGTTTTCCTTCTTTTCATCTTTTCACTTTTTAAGCATTGAAAATCAGATTCCTTCAGGTGCTTGGTTAACATCTGTATGGTCTGCTCTTCCAACTGCCAGAATATCCATAATTTCCCACTTTGGTATTTTCTAGGAATACATAGAATATATCATAAGTGTTTATGATATTTGCATTAGCAACAGCTTTTCTGACACTTTTGACAAGTCTCTTCTGCGATATTCCATGCCTAACTTGACAAAAAATATTCGCACTTCTCTGTTATTAGCTTTTATCTCTGAAGTCTATTGTTTACATCTTAAAAGATAATCTTGCAAAGATAATGGGAAAAAAAAATGTTTTATTTACTTAAATGCTGTGCTGGCAATAGAGCTTGTATAGCTGGGCTTAATGCTAGGTAAGAGTTGTTCTTAAAAGAAAGCACTCTGTGGGTTTAATGAGGAATTCACCAACAGCAGGCAAGTGGCCCAATTCATGCTACGATTACCAGGCAATGAGTCACACGCCTTTGTAGAGGGAACACCCAGTATATCAGTGCCTGTCACAGGATAGCAGCATGCAAGTGCAATGATCAGATCCTCACACGTCATAATGGGTAGCTGTGAATATGTCACCGCTTTCCCTTGAAGAAATGTCTTCCAAGTATCTGCCGCAGCCTACGGCTCTTGTGCTGTCTTTCTTCGCTGGGTGTCTTGCTGGTTCTGGTGGTCCTCTCACAACTAACCAAACAAATAATTAACCTTCCGACCAGCAGTTCTCAGCTAGAACTACTGTCATTCTCCTCTCCCGATTTTACTTTGCTGTTCAGCTCCAGTATGATTTAATTTTTAAAATGCATATGTTATCTGTTTAGCCGGTTTTGTTCACATTGTACATTGTCTGTCATATTGCACGAAACCAAAAGAACAAATAGAAAACCCAGGCTGTGTTTAATCAGGAGGTACTGAATGCATACTGAATCTAAAAAAAAGTATTTGAAAGTATATGTGCACCTAAAGTGTAATAGTCCTGCTAACCACCAGGCAGGAGCTTATCTAGCTTACATAACGCGTATGTCTCAAGTTTAGAAAAAGTGACAATCTAAAGAACCACAGGCTGAATGCACATTCTTTCCATAAAGGATATATTTATCTGTTACTATGTTTGTCTACATGGACTACATTGTCCATCTCAAATCCAGGAGGTCACTGCCTCCTATTTACACTATAAACTATAAATTAAGAATTATGTGTTATTATAGAACGTGGGCACTATGACCCATGGGCACACAGTCCCTTAAGAGTGCTTTTCACAATTATATATTTTACTTCTTCAGGAAAAATCAAAATGTAACAAACAATGTCATTGATCTTAAAGTATACTAGAAACTGTTGAAAATATGGGTGAGGCTTGGGGTTTTTTTTATATGATCGAAATTCTTCACCTAATTTCAGTGGACACTGGATTGAGCCATATAGTTAATCTATTATTTCTGCTAATATCAGTGTTTACAGCTGATACATAGGGATTGGAAAACTTACTTTTAATTCACATAAATTAAGCACCCAGAAATTAAACTCTTAGTTCTGTTATGAAGTATGCCTAAGTGCTTTTCCATTTCTACTGAAACTTGGTCAGAAAATCCTGGAGATAGTAAAAATGCTGTTTCTTCCAAATAGTCTCCGTTTTTTCTCTCTGTGTACAGGTTACATGGCAAATAATGCCACAGTCTCACAATTCAGCAACTGCTAAATGCCTGGCTTGGCCTCACTGTAGAGCATTTAGCACTTTTGTTAGTGTTGTTTGAACTGAATAACCTGGAAATCTTCTTCAGGACCACATTTGCCAAAAACCTGCTTGTTAATGCAGTTTGAAACTATTACCCGTGCAAAATATATTCAGGAATCTGGAATTCATTCCTGTGCTTCTGCAGTTATTTTTATAGGGATGCATCAGAGAAATTGCTGGTATTACACACTTAGAAAGAGGAAAAAACTTTTCATGACCCTTGGCAAGAAGGGCCTTATGCCATTGTGGTTTATGTTGTTGTTATGAGAAGTATCATAAACACTTGAAGCTTCCTGCTTTGTTGTACATCTAAAATCACTTTACTTGAAAATTATGTTTATTATTCTCTTCAGCTGGGAATTCAGTAGATCAAGATGAATGTGGTGTTTCTCTGCTTAATACAGTTAGTCATTTGACAAGATAGGTATAATTTCCCATACATTTCGGTTCCTCACAGTAATAGTGTCCCAGAGTAATTTGGCAAACAAACAAAAGAGCTAATTAAACATTGTTGAATTTTTCTAAGGCAAAATGTATACAAGGTCGTACCAAGGGCTCAGCTGAAGTTTATTAAAGATTAGCAGTCTGTTTCTGCAGGAGGGATCCCTCCAGCTACAGTAATGTATGACAGCCAGGCGTACTGCTTTCAACAACAAGCTGTTGTACAGAGCAGAATTACAGAACAAATTTTCAGTAGAATGTCTAATAAAAGGGCTTTATATAGTAAAGATTTTTTTTCTCTTTATGTTTTATTATATTTGGAACAAATAAACACAAGAAGGCCCTATTTGCTTCCACGCATTTGGAAAATGAATCTAGGAGCAGACCATTATGCAAAAAAGAGCTAGGTTATTACTGTGCCTTTCATGTACACTGTAAATCCTTGTGGCAAAGACACACTTTTGCTTTTGTATTTACCTCATGCAATAGGAACCAATCTGTTAATCCAAATGGAAACCAGCTAAATAACTTTAAAGGTGAAGAGATGTGCCGTGCTTAACTTGCAATTAAAAAATGTAATAATATAAATATGTGTAATATGCCAATAAGCTCGGAGCATTGAAACCCGTGCACAAAGTCTATGCATAGGTATAGGACTGTGCAGGGACTAAGGCCTTTAATTCTAATCTCCTGACCATCATATAGACTGTACAGGAACACTAGTCCTGCGATATTATTCCTGTAAAGCTGCAAAAGACTGTAAAATAAAGATTACTTACTGTAAATTACAGATTATTTACTATGAAGTGTCTTGAAAATATGTCTATGGTACTGAGTACAGAACACCTTTCTGAGTCTTTCCTGTCATAGCTCTGGGATTTTTAACTAACATTCGTATTCCTATGCTGACAAGTAAGTTTGCCTCTTTTCCTATCATGCATAACTACATGGAGTTAGCAATAAAAGAAATATTGAGAGAGCATCTTTCCTGCTTTTGAAAGTAGCAGAGCTGGGCAGAGACTGTGAAGATTCAGTGCTTCTAAGAAGTAGAAATATTTTTAAACTGAGCACCTAGTTCCCAAATAAGCTCTAACATGTTATAATTCTGTACGTAGATGCTGAGATTTAAAGAGACATGTAAATTCCCAGTTGTTCTCCTACCTGTACAAACTCGTGTGGAGCTTTCCAACCCTGGAGTTTCTTCCAGGGTTAATAATTCTATAGTTTTTTACTAATAATGGAAATTTGGACTAAACACTTCATGAACTGACCATTTTTCCAATCTGCGCTAGCAGTCAACATAAAAATTCCGTGTTATGTGTTATTTATTGTTCCCCAAGCTCATATAAGCAGTATTTCAAAAATAGTTTATTGCTATTAAATTAACTCACTTCTTTTCTTATTCCTGGTAAAGATTTCTTAGGTATCTAAACTTATACCCTCAGGTACCTTATACTCAGTTAAAAGAAAAATGCTCTTTCAAAGGCTATTTATGTATAAAGTACATAATTCCTCTCTGGAAACATATCACCATCATACAACATAACATTAAGCATGGAAAGCCCGCAGTGAAGTATGGTGAATCACCATGTTTCCCCTGTAGAACAACAGAATAAACAAGTTGCAAAGGCAAAGAATCTTTAAAAAAAAAAAATTATCTGCTGCGTAGCTCAGATATCTCTAAACTGTGCCAACTATCCATCCTGAAGTTACAGATCCAGACATAGTAGTTGCTCAGTGAATGGCCTTCATATTCGTTTTGAGAGCAAATTGATAAATGATGCAAGCAGTGCTCATGAAATCAAAGAAGTCAATATCAGGTCCAGACTTTGTAGACCAAGCTCCTGTAATTTATGAGATACCTAAAAGTGTGACAGCACTTGCTTGTATGGACTGGTCGGAGTTACTTGCAAGCTACTCTTTTTGTGTCTTCTGTTCGACAGCAACAATAGATTGCATTTGTCATAAATATGCATAATGCAAATACCTCTTGCTGGTTTGATCCTGCAAGATCTAAAAGTATCATGTTCTGTCATTATGGAATGCAAAGATTTTTTTTTTACACGTTACCATGGTAACAAAATGGTAACTGGGTTCCTATTTTCATTTTACATTAATAAAAGGCTAAATATTATAAGTAGTAGCAAGTGTGTCCTATTAAGCCTAGATGCTGTATAACAAGAGGTGTCGTGTTTCTGTAAAAATATGAGGCTTGGAATTAATCCTTTGTTTTATGTCTTGAGTCACCATAACTTTTAGGCCTGCTTATCTGTCTGTATGTAGTTAAAGATGAAATTTATCAAGAACAGTAAATCTACATTAGTTTAAAAGCAAGGAAAAAGAAAAATTGCCTGTGGTCTATAGGATTCCTATATATAGACCTCAATGTTCAGACCTTGATGGGTGTTTAAGATTCTCCAGTAACTGTCTCCAAGTCTGTAAACCTGCTCATTGCAAACGCTATGGTGCTTACAGAAAGGTATAAAGGACAGCAGAAGTATTAATAGCAGCAACTCAGTTCCTCCAGGGTGAAGGGAGTAAAAGAGGCAATAACTATTGAGTATTCCATTAGCCAGGGAATTGCTTTAACCATTTGCAAGATCTCAGGTCCTCCGGGCTGAGGGAATGAGAACAGATGCAGGAGGGAAATGGGACTCAGTAAGATTTTATCAAGAGCAATAAAGTTCTGGTGGGGGTGGAAACTGCTGTACCTGGGGTAAGAGTCACCCTGAACACATACAACTAGTGATCATGGTTTGGTCTTTTCTCCATTTTTTGAAGGAAGTGAGTAGTTGACATATAGGAGTTTCTCCTCTGTATACGATAGAATATATGTTTCCCTATGTATATGATAGAATGCAGCACTCTTGGAGCAGAGTCCCTGAGGATTGTAAGAAAGAGGGTGACACCTTCCATGTTGCCACCTGAGTGACAGTATTATCTCCTGGTACTGTAGGACAGACATAACAGGTACAGGTAGAACTGGCAAGAAATTTCCTGGAAAATCTGCTTTTCCTTAAAAATGTTCATTTGTGTAATATATCCATTTCAATTCAACTTTCATGAGAAAGGATTCCTCATCTCCATGCTGGAATATCTAGCAAAACCATGGGGTGCAAGAGAAATGGAGAAAAAGGCATACTGTAGAATTACCAATAGCTATTTAGTCACCGAGGAAAATCAATGGGAAACTGAGGTTCAGGGAGACTAAATGAAGAAGCTGCTATGTACTGCAGCACACTGGTGATTCTAAAGGGGAGTTCTGGGTCTTTTGTTTTTCCCACAAAAATCCACTATTTTCATCTTGAAGGAAAATAATAAATACTTAAAATCTTGGAGTGTTACAGAACAAGATAGTGATTACATCTGCAGCTCTAAATACAGAGCCTCTCCTGGCTACCTTACACCTGGGGATAGGTGAGGAGCAATTTGATCGGAGAACAGACAGGCTAGGGTTAAGCTGTGTGTTAAGGATACAGAATTAGTGTATAATTGGACCATGCATTTCATTTGAAATAGGGGAAGCAGATTAGACAGAATATTCAATTCATAATGCAGGGCATATGCGAACATTCTCATACATGTACCATATCCAAAAGAACATGACTAAGTCACATAAGGGCAGAAGGGTCTAGTCTTTAGCTTCCAATTTAAGAGAGGGATTCAGAATCTGAGATTTAGTCCATTACACAAGTGGACAAAAAACAGTGACCAAATGTCCTGGTTTGTGGTAAAACAGAACTACATTCCTTTTCAGTAATTTTACTTTTCAGTGAAGTCTCTTCTAACTACACCTTCTGAAATTAACAACATATTTTTCAGACAGTGGCTGCTTCTAGCAAATATCTAGCAGACAAAGAGAGCATCTGTTGTTTGTTTAGTGGCCAGCCCCGCCCAAACCATGACACCGAAGTAGAGAACCACAGGGATAACTTGAATCTGTTGTTGGACCTCCTGGGAGACTTTGCAGTCGTCCTTGCTGAATATGACTGTCAAATATCCATGTGTTTAAAACAAACTGCAGTGTCTTAACACTTAATATCATAGAATCATTGAAAATTTAGGTTGAGAGGGAGCTCAGTACATCACCTGGTCCAACTTTCTACTCAAAGCAGGGCTTACCTCTGCATTTGATATAACTTGTATTTTTGTCTGATTGATAAACTTCTGGTAATCCTAGTTTGGCTACATAAAAAAATTATTGAAGAAACAGTAAATTAGAAGTACTCATCTACTATGCCAGCTTCTTCCCCGAGCCATGTCTAGGAACAACATAGCCTTGATTTGCCAAAGCTTGCTTGTCTCTTGCGTTTTATGACAAAGATACAGTTTCTGTCAATAGAATTTGGGAGTGAATAATTCCTCAGGAGAGAGCGTGCAGATCAAACATCTGATGCCTGTGCTGTTAGCAGAACTCCCAGGAGCTCAGAGGCTTGCCAGAATCCTTGTGGTTCTGCACAATTTGCACAAAGGGCTATAGGTCTTTGAGGATGCTGCTGCATCCCCAGGGGTCAGATATTCCATGGGAAGTAAATTCACCATAGTTATGGACACTCCTAAGTGTCCGAGTGCTTTAATCATACCATCCCTGAAACACAATAGTAATAATCCTTAGGAACCCATTTCTGCAAATACAAAATTCCCAGAAATAAACAGCCAAATAAGATGAGTTTTAGTTTTAAATGTTGAGATGAAAAGGGAATTGGAATCAAATGAGGGAAAGCGGGATTCAGTATGAGGCGAAGACAGCTGCATTTTGGGCAGTGCAAAAGATAATTTTGTGCATTTGGGGCAATGCAAGGGATATTTTGTCCTTTGTGTATCTGCTAGCTTCACATGATATCTGAGGCATCCCACAGAGACTTATGTATGGCAAACTGAACTGAGCATTTAGGAGGCAGGCAGCTGAATAGCTCTTTTGCTTCCGTTATTGACAAGATCTCTGTTGACTGTAATAGTTTATACACATGGCAAAAATGTAGACAATTACACTTAGTTTTCTTAATCTCACAGTGAGTCTCGCACAAAGTGATTCAAGAGGTTTAAATGCAGATGTCAGAATAATAGACAAAAAAGTAGATTAAATAGATGTTGTGTTAGCTAACCTGAAGAGATGTCTGAATCACTAGTACAAAATATGAGAATCATATTAAGGTGTTTAAGGTGGTGGATTAACAACCGAGGAAGAGACAGTGTCTTTTGCACAATATCATAACGTTTAACGAGTGTTCAGGAGGTGGAAGATCTGGTTTCTAACCACTTCCCAGTGTCAACAGTCTTGAAAACAAACCCTGCAAGTGTGATGGAATCACTATTGTATTGGTAACACATTGATTTATTAAGATGTTTCAAACACTCAGAGATTGAGGAGGACCTAAAACTCTCACATTTCTAAATGGGGTTTTGAGACTTATTTAGTGGTTTCAGTCAAAGTAGGGATAGCCTGACCACAATAAACTGAACCATTAGGAAATTAGGTCAAATTCAGATGCTTCCCTGCTAACATGTCAACTTCTGCTAGCTAAGCCGAGTCACTTCTCAGCATATATGAAATACTGTCTGTCGGCATTTATGGAGTTCTGTCATCCAGAGATGACAATAGAGGCAATAACTAAATATAAGCACTTTTGCAGTTTGACAGCATGGTTAGCAGGTGATTTGAATCACTCAGTCCCTTAAGCCTAGCCATTTATCAAGTCCGCTTATGGCATTGAAACAAGCAATGTGAACATAACCCTTACAGATTTATTATTTTGTATACTATATCTAGTATGTTTAAAAGATCGTGAAGCAGATTAATTGTAGGCAAGACTTTGTTTGAAGCCATATAAAATACACATCTAAGATTCGTGTTACCTCTGAATACCTGGTGTCACTCAGGGGCTTTCTAGTAACATAAAAAGAATAGCAGTATGATGTGTTTTCATTAGTGAGAATAAATCCATGATCTTAACCATGCATCTCATATACCTCTGTCAGCTTCAACAAATATAGCTATATGGTTTTGAAAGACATCTTCACAAGGAAGATGTGCTATATAATGTGTTGTATAGACGGTTTACTTTCTAAATTTTCCAAAACTTAAAAAAATATTCATTCTACATTTAGTTCACATGCTTGACAATGTGTCTTTTGTCTTATTACTAGGCACCACAAGGCCACATAAGGAGGGGGAAGTCCCTGGTGTGGACTATATTTTCATCACTGTTGAAGATTTTATGGAATTGGAGAAAAGTGGTGCTCTCTTAGAAAGTGGAACGTATGAAGGTAAGCACGCTTTTACTGACAAATGTGTCTCATGTTTCCATTATGCTTTTTTCTAATTGGATGGATTTGCACTGGGACATCCCATTACATGTATCATTGCTTCTGTTATCAGAAGAGCAATGAAGAGCTATATGGCAATTATGAAAATATTTTCATATGTAAAAGCTAAATGCAGCTGGGTTCATTGTAATTTTAGTATATTATACTGGTTAAGAGAAACAGGAAAATACATTGCACTTACAGGAAAGAAATGCTAGTTCTTTATGCCAAGTACTTGAGAAGATTTCCACAAAATTTCAGGAAACAGCCACTTTTCTAATAAAGGATGAAGAAACTCTACAACAGAAATCAGTTGTAAGGCTAACACTTTGCATGTGCGATCCTGCAAATACCGACCTGTATCTGAGCTTGAAACCTCACTATTTAAGTAAAACAGGAATGATTTGCTATGTCATATCTCATGGGATTTGTAAAGTTATTGAAAAGAACTCATTAATTTTGTAATATGACAGAGGAATAGGAATTGTCCTAATGACTGTATTAGAAAATGTCTGTATATGGGGCAAAGAGCCAGCAGCGTATTGCAGAACAGTGCTTCCCAGGAGAACTGATGATTCATCTGACTTTAAACTTCTTCCAAAACACAGCTATCCTGAAAGTGAAACTATTACAAATGGAAGGGCATTTCAATAATTTCAATATCTTAAACCAGAGGCTTCTTAGAAATAAGGCTTCTTAGAAATACACTAGTATTTAAGATAACTGGGTAAAGGATAGGTCTGTTTACTGTAATCTCCAAAATGACAGGGAACACCCTCTATATGAAAAATATGACCCATGCATATGAGAATACCTGGGTGAGTAGAACCATTTACAGGAAGCAGCCCCATATTTTACCTTGTAGTAAAAGGAGCAATGAAGACATTTTTGTCCTGACTTTGTCCCTGTCAAGGAAAGCATCTGAAGATAAATAAGAAGCTATTCACCCCAAAGGAAATCATTAGCTGTGTTATAAATAGCAGGAAAGAAGGTAATCCTTTCTCACCTAATCAGCACAAAGTACCCATTGGAAAGTAAATAAATTTTCATAAAGAGTTATATCAATACAGAACGAAAAGATTTCCACTAAAGAAGGTCAAATAAAGGAAAATATATAGTCTTTTACTTTTCTACTTTTTCCCCCACTGTCTGACACCTAATGGTAGAAGTTACCTACACATTAATACAAGTACAACCCCACAATTTTACATTTATCAGAGATTTGTTAAATAACAAGCCTTTCTTGAAGCATCTTTTTGTTACCTTAGGTGTTTGAAACGAACATTAAAGGAGCTTAAGTGTAGCACAAGTCTGTCATTGCTTGACCATGTAATTTCATTAGTTTGTAGCAAGTTTGTAGAGATTGAACTGCTAGGTTAAATTAATTCACAGTGCTCTTATGTCCCTCAAGGGATACTGAGAGGTGTCTTTTAATACCAGCTACCAGAGCTGAGTGGACAGCAAGGTGAAATATTGGTTGGGGAAGTCTGCATAACTCCTTAAACCAGCTGAGGACCTAGCTGAAGAGAGGCCCAAAGTCGTGACTATGCAACGTATGTCACATCATTTGCTGATCACAGATGACAAGTTCACTGAAGCCAAGAAGTCAGAAACTAAATGCAAAACAAAATAAACTCAACAGACCAATTTCCGCATAAACCCTGTCTTTGATTCCCAGGTTTACCAGTTACCAGATGTGCATTATGACAAATAGTAGTTAATATATTATCTGTCTTTATGTTACAGCAAATAATAGGTAGTACATTAGAAAATATACCTAGTTACAGACATTATTTCTACTGTTCCCAAAGACTTTTGGATGTGATCTTACAAAGTTACACCCCCATTTCCTGATTAATTCCTCATGACTGTAGTACCTTCCTCAGGGAAGGATTTTGATAGTCATTCCATCACAAGTTTTCCTGAGCACATTAAGTCTGCAGTAATTAACTTTACTAGTGACAATTATACCAACCAGAGCAAAGAAATTTTCAGTTCTCCCACTAAAAGAACATGATTTTTGACTCCTTCCATAGATCTAGCAACTTACATGAGTATGCGTGTTCTGGGACATGAATGTTCTCTCCTTATCGACACTGGTTATCAGGCCTCTGAAACAAAGCAACATTCTTTTAATCATTCTGAATGTTAATAGATTGGTTTGCAGATTTTTTTTTTTCTTGAAAATCCATTCTGTATTTAGTTAAATTTCTATAGTTTAACTGAGTCAGTCTATGCTGATTGTCTAACCATGGCCACTACGTCCCAGTTTGTCTCTACCAGAAAAATGTTTTAAAGAAGGGATTTCTCATTTAGTTGAGATTAAGACAGGCTCTGTGTACATGTGTTGTTTTTCACCACTTCTTGACTAGTAGGGTTGATTTAGTCAATTTACCTTCTACTGTATGAATTCCAAAGAGAATTGGAAACATCCAGATAAACCAGAGAAGGAAGACAAGTGGAGACTTACCCGACACTGAATCTTTGTATTGTTCATTATAGTATTCAGTAGTGTTGGAAGGGGGGATATTTTCTCATAGTAATGAGAAAACTGGTGAAAACAATCAGAAACTTTTTTGTTCTGGTGCAAGCAAATAATAGTTGTGATTACAACCTGGATAGGATATAATCTAAAAGTGAAACCACTATATATTTTTAGAAAAGTGTAGTTCTGTAGTTTGGTGGTTTTTTGAAGCACATTATTTTTTGAGCTTTAAAATAGATTTTTAAGTCATAAAAGCTTCAGAATTAAAAATAGGATGCTCTGTGACCTCCTTACTACTCAGGCTCTGAATACGCATTTCTTTGTCTACCACTTCTGTGACAACTGTGAATGACTGTAGTAGTCCAAAGTGCTGTAGAACAGCAACAGTATGTTCATAATAAACACTCTACAAATCCAGTACATAAACAGTTGCTGCATGTTTTGCAGCTTACCTGTGCTAACGTTCCATGGCAATGGAGGTGACACTATTTAATGCAGAATGAGAGAAAGAAGAATACAGGGCTTACTTCCACTCTTACTCAGATTAACAGTCCAAGTCACGTTAACTTTAGTGAGATTGTCATTGAGCTCTGAATTTGTAATAAAATTTCAGTGAATTCCACCAAAGCATTGCTGTTTGGGGCAGGGACCGTTTGCGTGAAGCACACCAAACTCATTTATTTGGAGGTCTTTGTATAATAGCGTGACAAGTCCTGAAGTTTTCACTTTGTTTCTTTTTAGCAGAATTCCAATTTACTGTTCTGATTAAAGGAATTCTGATTTGGCCCAGAATGATAACTTCATTGGAGATAAAACTTATTTCCAACACAGATGTTGGGGTAAGGTAAAATAACCACAGTTGTGTACCAGAGGAGGAAGTGTTCCTGTGCAGAGTGAAAGCCACCTGCCTCTGGTACACAGACTCACGTAGCACAGGAGGATGTGCCCCAGCAAAATAATCCACATTCCTTTTCTAGTTTCCGGAAAGACCATAGATGGTCTTTGAATTGGCACAGTATGTGCAAATCTATAAAATGCAGAATAACAAAGCTGTGACAAACAGACAAACTGTGTGTATAAGCGTGTGCTGTCTTTTACAACTTCTCCAACAGGAGGGGTTGGCTCAGTGTACCATCATCTCTCTGATATGTCAAAACTTGGATGGAGACTTCATGAATCACTGACTTCAAAGGCTATTCCCATCTCCTCATTAGATCAGCAAAATTTCTTAGCCAGTGCAGTGTATCAGTAGACTGAAAATGTACTTTAAATTTATATTTGTTAAGAATGTCAGTGCTCATAAACAGAAATGTAACAGCTTCAATATTATTTCCAAAACCCAGATATGTTAAGGCACATGATTGAAGGTTATGGTAAGACATCATTATGGAGTATTAATAATGTAAGAGTGTAAGAGTAATGCATGCTGTGGGTAGAATTGCCTTTTAAAAGTAGCATATGCAGTAGCAGTACCAGAAATAACAGGAATTGTTCAATGTATAAATATTGTAAGAAAAAGAAACATGTTTGTTGATATTCCATAGGGATATAAATGCATTTCAAATATACAAAAGCAAGAAGGATTTTATCAGTGTTGAACTGTCTAAGAAATGCAGACATAGAAAAGTTTGTTCATAACTATTAAAGATGTGGCAAAATTATGAAAATAAGTGAATTCAACCAGTACACCTATGAATAATGTACTAAGTAGAACTCCTTTTTTATCAATTTTTTTGTTTGCCTCAGAAGAGCTCCATAACAGTTGTTTTATAATAGACATTTTATTTACTATTAGTGTAACAATAGTCCTTAATTTTATCCCATGAAAAGCAATCATTTTAGTTATTGTGCCACTAATTTTGTCAGAAGTCCACTTTTTATCATTTGATTGATTATTTGGAATTATCTCAAATTCAGTGTTCAAAGCTGACTGAAGCTGTTTAATGACTTACGTGATCATGGACTTCCCTTGGCCCCACTGAAGTCCATGGTAAAATTCCAGCTGGCTTAAATAGAGATAGAATTTCACCCACTTTTTTTTTTTTTAATGATGAAGTATTATTTGGCAGAAGGGTGAATGTTAGCTGGGATTTCCTTATTATTCCAGAACTTCATAATTATTAAATCTTTTTTGAAAAGGTTGAATACATCTCATCAGCAAAACCTTAGTGTTTTCTGTTACTTGTTTATTTGAGGACACAAAACTTACAGTTGTTTCGGGAACAGTTTTAACAGGTCATCTTACATGTTTTCAGTTGTGTCACCATAATGATGAGCTCCCATGGGAAAGTGAATGCGAGTTGAAGCTGAGGTCTTGCTGGTGAATCTTTCCACACACCAGCACATTAGCAACACTGGGAGGTGCTCTGATTCCATTCACCTGCAGAGGGTTCTCATACCCAAGAAGACATCAAGTTTTTCATAGGCTTTCATTCCATCTCTCAAGCCAAATTTAGGCTAAAACCTTCTAACCATTTCAATTAACATTTCATTTTACTATCTGTAAATTTAAAATATGAGTTAAGGACTGCCCCACACAGACAATGGATTTTTTAATTACTGCATTGTGGTAACAATGGTTTTATAAAGAGATGGTGTTTGATTCCAGTAGTTTTGATTCCATTCTTCCATGTAAAAAAGTGTAAGGAATTCAAAATTCCACCCACTTACTGTATGCAGTGTTCCCTTATGAGCAGGACATCCTGAGCATTCTATAGCAGAAGGATACAAAGGAAATTAATCAAAATAAAGATAATAAAATACTACCCTCCTGAGACCTAAACAGAGTAGTTAATGAAATATTCTGATTTAGAATGGAAAACAAAAGAATTATTAGTGTAGATGTGTATAGATGAAAATAGAAGTACTCCTTTAAAAGCCAAAAGTGTTTTCAAGGGCATAGAGGAATGAAATGAGAAACCTTATAGTAAAGATCACATTCCTGTTGAAAGTACCTCTCAAAGTGGTAGATCTCATATCATTATGATGTCCACTTCTCACCACCATATTCAGAGATCATGTAAATGTGGATATAACAACATTTAGGGCAAAGAATAGGAGAAGAAATCTTAAATACAGTCAATGACTTCATGGTCTGATTGAGTGCTTGTACTTGTTCTATATCAGTATGATTATATGGGCTTTGTTGTGTTTCCTCCCTTACCCTTGGGGCAGAGGAGGGACTTGAAGCACATCATTAAATATGAAATGCAAAGAACTAATGAATTTTTTTTTCTTAAAAATAAAATGGGAAGCATGGTCCTCAAAAACATAAATGCTCAGGAGCTCAAAAATATAATGCCAGTGGATATATCAGGATATATAAGGAATCCTATTACATTTGTTAATACATTTTAAGGCATAAAATATCACATTTACTTCTTTTTTTAAATTTTATTCAAGTATTTTGTCATTTTCTCAGGGAAATAATAAGGAATTGAATAAATATTATTTCCATTTTGTATGAACAATGAACCAAGTCTTATGGTTAGAGGGTTCCCTCCCCACCATGGGTCTCTCAGCAGGTCACATTCCTTCATAGCAGACTGGTGACACTGCAAGCAAGCCGCTGGCTGTGGAAAGCTTACAGGTACTTAAGGCTGCAGGCCTTATCATTAGGCAAATGCTATTCTTTCAGAAATATTGTAGATATGGTAGGTTTTGGCCTACTGCAAGAACGCAAGCAATACGAAAAGATGACATGCAGATGTTCATCATAATGTAGCGTGATTGGACTCTACAACTACCTGAAAGGAAGTTATAGCAAGGTGAGGGGTCAGTCTCTTCTCCCAAGTAGCAAATGATAGGATGAGAGGAATTAGCCTCAGGTTCTGCCAGGAGAGGTTTAGATTGGATATTAGGAATAATTTCTTCACTGAAAAGGTTATCAAGCACTGGAACGGGCTACCCAGGGAAGTGGTTGAGTCACCATCCCTGAAGGTATTTAAAAGATGTGCAGATGTGGCACTGAGGGACATGGTTTAATGGTGGACTTGGCAGTGTTTGGTTCATGGTTTGGACTCAATGATCTTAAGGATCTTTTCCAACATAAGTGATTGTAGATTCTGTTATTCTATGAAAAAGTGGCACTTGGGCTGTGTGTTAGTACAAGTCAAACCCACTCCTACAAGCATCCAGGAAATAGAAGCTTGTGTGACTATAGTTTTTTGTGTGAAATTAAAAGAGTTGGACCATCCCGCCTTTAAACAGACAGCATCTTGATGCAAAGATGTGATGTCTCCTTTATCCTGTGCACTTCCAGAAAAATCAGAGAGATCACTGGGTTCCCCAAGGCTTCTAACAGCATTCAGCTGAAAGAAAACCAACAGCCATTGCAATTGTCTCTCTCTCTGGGAGCATCTTTCTGCTCAAGTCCCTCGCCCAGTAGATGGTTGTACGAAGGATGTCCATAGCTAGATTTGATCTGTACATGGGCTGAGTAGGCTGTGATTGGGATGCACTTGACTGAGCTGTGATGCAGTCAGCTGCTAGACGGGGCTCCCTGCCTGGCCTGCCAGACGTGTCTGCTGCTGAGGTAGAGGGTGCTAGGTCACCAGAGCAGTGCTGGCTGGTGCTCTCCTGAGTCAACGTGCAGTACCTCCTTCAGCCAGTTGTGTTCGGCACAAGGTTAGAGACTGTCCACTGTCACGCAGGGCTTGGTAGAATCCATAATTCCAGTGGCTAGCGCTGCATAGCGCAGCAGAAGTGCGCATGGACATTCAATTCATCTAATTTGCCTTCTGTCGAGATTCTGTGGCTACCACATGCAGCAACTTATTGTCAGCTCAGGGTTGCTTTAGATTACATCAGCTGGTAATTTTCCTATGAAAATCAGACATATCTATGTTCCCCAGGAATGCAACACTTTTCTTTGCTCATGTGTGTTACCAGAATGTAGAGCAGGACTAGGTGCCATAGAGCACGTATTATATGGGTCTGTGTGCTCCAAAACCCCTTTCTGCTCAAACAGGCTCACTGAAACAACTGTCATTGTTGTTTTATATCAAATTATATATATCTAATTTTATATCAAAATTAGATCAGCACCAAGAGGATCTCAGCTGCAGAGAAATCAAGAAACGATCTTTGTCTTTATGTTTTTTTTCTGAGCTGGGTTGACCATGTGTCAGCTTAGACCAAGACCTGTCCTATTCTTTCCAATTCTGTGCAGTCACGACCAGAAAGGTATTAACAAACTGAATTGTCCAGACAAAAGTAATGCAAATTGCCAGGAAAGCTGCAGGGAATAAATTTAGAGAACTCATCAGATAAAGCTTTGTTGAGTAATGATTTTGAAGCTCAAAGAACTTAAAATGTGTGAACCCAATGGATGAATAAAGATAATTCAAAGTTGGGCAAATAAGTAACCAGGGCTAATGTGATGAATCTGGAAAAGATGAAATTTTTGATTTAATATTGGGAACAGATTTTCTCATACTGATGTGATTTAAGTGTTAGAATAACCTCCAGAGGTGGAGATCCAAGTTTCATCTCTTAGGAAGTTTAAAAATAGTTATTAGTAGAAATATTCCTGCACTAGTAGAGGGACTAATTAAAGCCTGTAGTACAGTATTGTCTGCTTCAGTATAGTATTTATTAACGCTGTCTATGTGACACAGTAGGCTTTGAGAGTGGGATTTTCATATAAAACAGATCACAACCAGTTAACATGAGCATTTCAGGTACGTTTCTAAGTGAACTTTGACTGCAGTATGAAGTGTCCTTTTTCAGTTTAAATGCAGACTGTATTAGAAAAACTGTCAAACTCTGTACAGCCTGAGCTATCAGGCTATCACACTGATCAGGCACATTTATCTGTAGCTATTGCAAAAGATGTTAAAGAATTTAGCATCTCAAATTACAAATCATTATGATGTGTCATGGCTCTGGAAAAATGTTTAGCTACATTGCTCAGTTGTGGAGATCTCCATTTTTTAATACATTACTGGAAAGACACAACGTTTGTTATATCGTATCCAGTTTACATGCAATTATCATGTTATTATGTCTTTATGAAGTTCCTCTGGATTTTATATCCCCTTGCTTAGTACACATTTGTATTTTTGATAGTCCTCATTGTTCAACTTCGATGAGAAATGGTCACCTTTCTGTAGCAAATAGTATTCTGACAAATACCATAAACTGCAGTCCAAAAAGTGTTTGGGAGGTTCTTCCTAAAACACATTGCTACAAGTCTTTCCATTTTATCAGCCTCAGAATTTTCCAAAGATATTGAAACAGTTTTATTTTCTAAAGACAAGATATACTGAAGCTTCCATAATACCTTCCTATTAACATCTTCCTATGAATCAAAGGATTATATTTTTTTAGTGTGTTCCCTAAATCCTTCTTGCCTTTTTTTGAAGATAGTTTTAAAATCTGCCTCTTTAAGTCTTTACTCCCTTAATCACCACAGCTTTTCAAACATGATAGAGAATGTCCCTAAAATAACATCAAGCCAGCTTGCCAGCACCTTCAGATGCATCCCATCGAGTCCTATAGACTTGCATAAGTCCAGCTGACCTCATTAGTACCTAATTTGATCCTTCTGTACAATGGCTAGTACCTGTCTCTGCCAGTCTTTGCTACTAAGCAAAGACCTGAAAGGCTTAGGAGTGAGCAGCAGACTTTCCCAGTAAAGGCTGAAGGAGCTGAATCCTTCATCAAGTTTTCCTTTTCCATGTTCTCCATCACTTGGTCACCTACCACATCGGGCAGCAGGCCCACATTCTCCCCAGTCTTCCTTCCTGCTGCTGTGGCTGTAGAAACCTTTTCTGTTGACCTTGATGTCTTTCAGCAACTCCAGCTCTAGCTGTTCTTGTCTTCCTAATTCTGCCCTATATATCCAGGAAACATTTCTCAGTTTCTCCTTGGTCACCTGTCCATGCTTCTGCCTTCCTGACACCACCTGTAGTGAGGAGTTCCCTGGGAGCAAAACTGACCCTTAGACTCTTCCCTTGTTTGCACAACATTCCATAAAACCAGGAAAAGGCTTCTCTGTACTAGCAAGGATTGTATTCTGGTTTCTGTATTTCTATTCTTTCAGCAGAAATTTCTTTGCTGCAAGACATAAATATTTCCTTTTTATGGCCTTGGGAGGATTTGTGGTTTTTTGAAATGTCGCTTTGATTACACTGTTTCAGTAGCAAGGTATTCTAGGACTTCGCAGTACTGCATGCAACCTTGATCATGGCTGCTATGGTGGACTCCAGAAAGGTGAATAAAATTGTGCATCTTTCTGCCTGCTGGCACAGAACAAGGGGATGGGCTGTTTCCTGTCAAGATAACTTTAAAATAATGAAGAACATTGAGAGAAGAAGATTGTGCCAAGTGTGGAATAATGCAGTATAAGTGTGGAAAGAGGGCCTGGATTTGTATTGTTAATTGAAAAGAAGGACTCAGCTACTGATACAGTTTTTTCTGCAATAGCGTTACATTACTTCCCAAGTGAGCTAATTAAAACAAGATAAAAGACCCACAAAACCCAAGCACTGTAAGAAGCGTTTGTGTTTCAAAGCAAGGCAGTTTCTGATTAAAAACAAAACAAAAAACTCAAAGATATTAAAAACAAACAAAAAAACCTTTCTAGTGTAATCTGTATACTGGGTTTATGCTGTTTTCAAATATAATTATTCTATGTTTCACCTTGTGTAAATGAAAGAATAAATAGATCCATAGGGTTTTTTAGCCAATGGAATGCTACCCTTGTATTTCCTGTAAAGGTAATGGAGATACAACCAGAAATTAAGGTCAAATATGCTGATAGAAAATAAAATATAATAGCCCAGTTGATGACCTACATCTACAGGTATTTTATGTCGTGTATACAGTAAAAAAAAAAAAAAAAAAAAAAAAAAAAAGCCAGGAATCTAGAATAAGTTTTAAAAGATCCCACTGAGGCAGAAGAAACCGAAGAAACCTACGGAAGGAAAATGCAATATATTCAGTGCACCAGCAGTGAAAGTAGTGCAGGAGAGGTACTACAGCATCTGCAAACTGAGTGGCTTTTCAGGATTTAGATTTATCTCTCCAGACTCATTTAACTGTGCCTAAGCTCCCTCAGTTATCATCAGGAAGAGACAGGATGTGACTTAGCCATGACCACAGCATGTTGATACCTGACCTACTTTGGAGCTTCCTCAAGGCTGCTGAAGATCAGAGAAATGCAAAAACAAAAATCTTGCTTTGATCTTTGTTCACCCCCAAATTATGTTGTATATTCCATTGCTGAATTTTGGACTCCAGGAGAAAATTCTACAATAAAAAAAAAAAAAAACACAACAAAAAAACAAAAACCACAAACAAACAAAAAGCCCACAAGGTTTAAGTCCTTGTGAGTTGCTTACTGATGTGCCTGATAAGAATAATGAACTTTCAAATTGATGATAGGGAATCAAATACCGTTTCTGTCCACTGATAGACACATTTGCAGGATCTTCCACAGACATTGAGGTTGATTGTAGGGGAATGACAAACTTCCTTGGTGTTCGGCGCATATGATTGCTATGCCCTAACAAGCATAGAGGTTATAGGAGCTTTAAAGGGAAGAACCAAACTGGCCGTATTTCTTGTTGCTATTTGTATCTACCTGGTGTCAGGGAGCCCCAGGCACAGACCACAAATCATTGGTTAGGTGCTGCAGAAGCAGGGAAATTAAAAAAAAAAAAAAAAAAAGAAGAGCCCTTTCTTTCAGGAATTTACATTTGCAGCATGAGATGAAGGACAACAGATGAAAGCAGTCAGTAAGGAAGAAGAAAAGAAGCACAAGACGAAGAAAAGAGACAACTGTAGCTGGATGTCAAGCCATGGGTGTCCATGGACCAGCAAGTTGATTGCTGTAACGACTATACAGAGGAACACTTACAGAGATGTATGAAAATGGTCTGAAAGAGGTAAAGAGAGTTATTGAAGACACAATGGGCACAGACAGAAATACAGGTCCCATCTGAATATCAGAAAACACTTTTTTACTGTGAGAATGACCAAGCATTGAAACAGGTTGCCCAGAGATGTTGTTGAGTTTCCATCCTTGGAGGTATTCTACAGCAGTCTGGATATGATCCTGGGCAACCTGCTCCAGATGACCTTGCTTGAGCAGGGAGTTTGGATGAGATGATCTCTGGAGGTCCCTTCCAACCTCAACAATGGGGAGATACATAGAGATTTTGTAAGAGCTGGTGCTAGCAAGAACAAGAAAGGTGAAAGCAAGTGCTGAGTTGAGTGAGGAGCTACACAGGTGGGAAGGTGGAGACAATGTAGAAAATACGTGAGTGACGGAGTAAGGTGCGTGCTGTGTTGAGTAAAATGGTGCCGGTAAATTAGCCAAGAGTGGCAAACAGAAGAGTGTTTAAAGGATAGGCAAATACAGTGGTAATTAAACAGCTCTTATGACTGGGAGGGCAGTGGGAGGTGGCAGATCCCATCACTGGGAAGATTTGGAAATGGTGTAGCTCTCAGCTGTCTTCTTGTCCAGTTTAACAAGAAATATGTTATATTAGTTTAACAATATTTGTGTATGTAGAAGCTGAATGATTTCACAGCTTAAAGCTTCACTAGGAGAGTTAATTACCACCTAAAAAACTTAAAAGCACAGCTTCTGGTTTGGAACAATATTATTGTCAGCATTTTTAACACATTCTGTTAAAGAGAATTATATTCAGTCTGGTTCATAATAACCTCAAAAGAGTTATTCTAAAGCAAGCTAGTGTACCTTTTTTATATTACAGTAGGCTGCACAGGCTGCTTACTATAACAAAATATCACATTATCAGTTTTCTATTACAAGGTTTTGAAAGATTTTGATAGAGACGCAAGGGGGAAGGTGCAAGTGTTTCCTCCTCCCTTGCCCAGTATGTGTACGGTCTGTCAAAGACACCAAGGCAGAGGATACAGGCTGTGGAGCAGATCCTGTACCACCACTGTTTCGAGGAGCTTTTCACTTGCTGCAGATGGACAAAGAGTGTGCCAAGGGAAGCAGTATCCTCCTCACCAAACTGACACTTGGGATATGTCAGGCAGAAGTTTGCTTTATGAGTTAGACCTAACCAAAAGCTGCTGGCTGTTATAACTTCATAATTGAGAGTCCTCTGAGAAAAATTCTGTCTAACCTCCCTGTGGAGATTTCGGTTGCAAGTAGTTGTGTTGGTAATTCCTACCACACATGTCATTGTCATATTTTCCCAGCTGTATTTGGATACTGGTCTGCTCAGCATAAAAACTCTGCAGCTAAAAGAAATAGAAATAACATCTCCTGTAGGCTACTGAAATTGTTATTATCTTTGGAAAACCTCTGCATCTCTGTCTGAGACAGGATAAAAATCTCTTGATCAATGAAAATCCAAATTAAAACTCTGACTGATTCAGCTATAAAACATATGAAAGGGGACAGATGGTATGACGATGTGCGTGATTATACGCTCGGTGGTGAAATTTAGCTGGAAAGACAAAGGAAGCAAATCAAAGTGATGGAAATGAAGGAATTCCCCCTATAACACTATTTGACAAATTCCTTTGTAACCTTACCTGGAAATGCCTTTGCAGTATTAGTCCACGGGCTTTGCTATGTCATTGCAGCCCCCATGTTTGAGGGGCTACTGGCAATGTCAGGGTGGGTTCTTCTAGCTCATGGAAGAACCTAGAGATGTAGAGAGTATGCTTGTCTGACTAGGGTAAAGCAAAGATACTGTTTTGCCATGCACAGGAGGGACTGGGCTGTTGCTTTTTCCTTAGTGGGATTGTATTTAAGGGTAAGGTAACAGGAACACAGTCAATGGGAGGTGCTTTTTGTCACAAGGAGGCTGACTATGGCTTGGTAACCCTCTTGCCTCACTCTTTAGTGCAAGCTTAGAGAAGCAAGGAGAAAGATTTTTTTTTTAGGGACTGTGAGGTGAAAAGTTGGTGTTATCTTCTATGTTGAAGCCTAGGTTGAATCAGCTGGAGCAGATCCTGCATCTGTGAACTTCGGGGCTTTAAGCAGTCTCTACCTAAACTCTGTATGCCTTTAAAAAAAAAAAAAATTAGTTGTGAGTAATTTACTGCATCCTAAACTTGTTTTGACTCTTGGTACTAGTGATTTTGTCAGCGAAAGTCACACAAGGGAAAAAAGAAAGTCTCTCCAGGCTAAAGATTAAAGGATGACGTCTTAGGAAAATCATAGAATCATAGAATATTAGGGGTTGGAAGGGACCTCTGGAGATCATCTGGTCCAACCCCCCTGCCAGAGCAGGTCCACCTACTGCAGGTTGCATAGGATGGTGTCCAGGTGGGTTTGGAATGTCCCCAGAGTTGGAGATTCCAGCACTTCTCTGGGCAGCCTGTTCCAGTGCTCTGCCACCCTCAAAGGAAAGAAGTTCCTCCTCATGTTCAGACGGAACTTCCTATATTCAAGTTTGTGGCCACTACCTCTTGTCCTATCACTGCGCACCACTGAAAAAAAAGACTGTCCCCCTCCTCCTGGCACCCTCCCTTTAAGTATTTGTAAACATTGATGAGGTCCCCCCTCAGTCTTCTCTTCTCCAGACTAAAAAGACCAAAATCCCTCAGCCTTTCCTCATAAGAAAGATGCTCCAGCCCCCTAATCATCTTTGTAGCCCTTCGCTGCACCCTCTCCACCAGTTCCCTGTCATTCTGGAACTGGGGAGCCCAGAAATGGACACAGTACTCCAGTTGTGATCTCAGCAGGGCAGAGTAGAGGGGGAGGATGACCTCCCTCAACCTGCTTGCCACACTCTTCTTGATGCACCCCAGGATGCCATTGGCCTTCTTGTCCACAAGGGCACATGGGCATCCTGTTGTCCACCAGGACTCCCAGGTCCCTCTCTGCAGAGCTGCTTTCCAAGCAAGTCAGCCCCCAACCTGTACTGGTGCATGGGGTTATTCCTCCCCAGGCGTAGGACCCTACACTTGCCTTTGTTGAATTTCATAAGGTTTTTCCCTGCCTGGCTCTCCAGCCTGTCCGGGTCATGCTGAATGGCAGCTTGTCCTTGTGGTGTGTCAGCCACTCCTCCCAGTTTTGTGTCATCAGCAAACTTGCTGCTGGNTAATACTTGAAAATCAACCAGTTCTCTGGAGTCCCCCTACCCTCTAGAGCCCTAACCCATGATCTCACCTCTTCCCTGAGCCCCATGGCTAAGCAGAGGAACTCCCCTACCTGGGCACGCATCGCACAGGCATGCTCACTGCTGGCATCCGACACTGGCAGGAGGGCAGGACACAGCCTGCAGCCCGACACCTGGGTGTCAGTGTGCTCCCAGGAGTGCTCCATCTGGGAAGCTGCGTCAGAGGTAGTGGGCGCATAGTCCCTGCCGAGTAGATCCCACAGTTTCGGGCCCTGGGGGACACGCAGTAGCTGCTTCCTTGCTTGGTGCGCAGTGACCCAAGGGCTCGTTTAAAACTGCCACACGTGGCACTGGCTCCGCCACTGCCGCATCACAGCCCTCCCACAAGCTGCCCGTGCCGGCACGAGCTTGACGCTTTTTCCTGTCTTCAAAAAGCCTCAAAAAAGAGCCCTTTGCCAGCCTTTTTCTACCTTGATTCCCTTCCCCAGTGCGGACTTACCTGCACTGGAGCTGGTCTCCTCAGCAAGTCAAAATCATTCTGGTTTTTGAATGTTTCATTGGCTCTTCATTTTATGTATATAGAGTATGTGTTTGGAGTGTTTACCTGAATGGCACGTGGCTTGTACAGAGCATAATTTTTATGTAGTATCTTCCAATGATGACAGCTAGTATGAACTCAAGGGACCCTTTTATTGAAGTGTGGCAATCCAATTAGATCAGCGAGATTCAGGAAGAAACCTGCATTACATAGACAGTAAATTTTTCAAGACAGGTTTTTCCCCTTAGAAATGCATTATTCTTACACAATGCTGCCAACGTTTATAAAAAAT